>CM042842.1:19771214-20141214 GCA_023653725.1 Bungarus multicinctus
GACCGCCGGGGCCGTCGGCGCTCAGAACACAAAAAGCGCCGCCATAACGACTCCAGAGGCTGCCGCGGCCACCGCCGCGGCCGAGCGCCCATCTGCAATCGCCTTGCTCCGCCGGCCGCCGAGAAAGGCCTCCGGGGCCTCCACGATCGACTCGGAGCCGCCGGGGCCGTCGCGACCACGCCGCCTTCTGCACCGATCCCGCGGCTCCAGCAGACCCCCGACCGGTTTCCAAATGTCCCAAGAATTGAATTGAATTCTTTAGTGTCATTGTACATATATACACAGTATACATACAACGAAATTCACATAACACCCAGAGACCCGACTCAATATGCGCACACACATGACAATCCCCAAACACCTCAGTAAGCAGCTTTCTGCTCGGGTAGCCAAGTGGAGAAGAACCTATGGGCTCCCAACTGAATTCCAGTCCCCACAAGCCCTCACCCATCAGCCACACCATCTCTGTGCCAGAACGCAATAGAATGGATCCTCTACTTTCAGTAATGTTGTCATGCTTTGAATAGGAGCCCATGTACATCAAGGGTAGTGTGACTTTCTAGGTCCCATATCTATCTGGCATGCAGTTGGCGTGACATGTTTACTTAGTTGGAGTTACACACCAGACATCTTCCCCATAAGTTCTGTCTCGAGGATATATTCAGCTCATGGACACTATTTCTTCATTTTCTGCTTGCCTCTTCATAAGTAGTTTCATTTGAATATCCTGTTCTGCAAAAGCATGGAGAACAAAGATTCACTATAGAAGAGCAGGATTTGGGTAGGGTGGTTAGGAAGACCATTGATCCTTCGTAAGTGTTTCCCCCCCTGGAATTTTTTCTGGATGTTTGCTTTCTTTTATACAGGTGGAACCAGGCCCACAAAACCTCAGTTACTAACTTCCAAGGGCTCCCATCTAAGATAGATTCCCTCAAGGAGGAGATGGATGAAGCTGGAAATAAAGTAGAGCAATGCAAGGTGTGTTCTTAAGTGAATTCTTGCTCCAATCTCTGATGGAGAATTGATGGGTGCTTGGAGAAGTTTTACATTTCCCTGCCTAATAAAATGGTGATTCTTAATCATCCAGGTCATGGTTGTCCCAAAGGTGCTTTTTCCAAAAAGCAACTGGACTCTCTTGAGTTTTTTTCCCTTGAAAACATTTCAAAGGAACTGAAACTTTAAAGGAGCTGAAACTTAGAAATGAAGAAGCTTCTTGGAAACATTTTCAAAGGGAAAAAAAACCCAAGAAAGTCCAGTTGCCTTTGGGACGCCCTAGTAAAAACACCCCGGACAGAAGTTCATGCTCCTGGTTTTCAGGAGAAATGTCACCAACAGGATTTTTCATCTGGAGCTTATTTATGCCTCTCACAGGAGCCTAACAGGTGAATTTCATTCAGGTGAGAGGAAGAGGTTCCTTGCCTTAGCTCTGGTTTCCTAGGAAACTCACTTCAAATTGAAGATAACTATTCTTGGTCTCCTGAACACAGTCTCCAGAATGGTGTTCCTTAATCTCTGCAATTTTAAGACTTGGATTCCTAACAGTCCACACACATCTTAAAGAATTAATAAACTATTTATTCTAAGAATAATGAATCTTAAAGCATTCTGAGAGCTGAAGTCCAAGTATCTTAAAATTGCTGAGAAACCCTGCTTTAGAACTAGTATGAAGTGCATATCAAAGTTGGAAGACAAAGATTATGTATATTTATTTGTATTATTATCATTAGCATCATGTAAAAAAGTATACTGACCCAGTCAATACAGTGTACACAAAATATGTAAGATTTTTAAAGGAAAACTACAAATAAAACATGTATGTATGTATGCATGTATATATGTATGTATGTATGTATGTATATAAAGAACTAGTTGGAAGCAGCTTTTCAATCAAGCTGAGTTATACTGCCCAGAGCCCCCCCTTGAGGAGAGATGGGCTGTCTAGAAAGAATGAAATATACATAAACAAAAATACCCCCATTAGCCCTTTTGTCTACTTAGGTTTGCTGTCCAAAGTTATATTTGAATTGCTGGAATTGGATGCTCAATTCCCCTCTTAACTTCCTTCAGAGCTGTTTTTTATATAGTTCTCCCAGAATTGGACTTGCCCTCAGTTAAGAGTGACATTGGGCATCCGCTCAGTTTTTACCCGTCTCTCCCCAAAAGACAAGTCAGGCGATGGATGGATCTGTGAAGGCAACAGAATGGCTCCAAGTCTGCCAAATGGGAATTGCTGGACAAATATCCCCTCTTGATCCCAACTATTCCTTTTGGAATCCAAGCAGCTGCAAATATTGCTTTGATAATTGGAATCCAGGGAGGGGTAAGAATCTTATAGTGACAACCAAGCTGTCCATGGATCATAAAAGAGTCAAACAGCCTTAAGATTAGAAAGTACACCCACAGCAGTGATCAAGAGTAGCCAATCTACTCTGTTGAACAAAGCCAGCGTTCTTGAGTTTGATTTAACACATTACCATTAAAGTCTCCAATGTATTTCTCCATGAAATGGAGGATAGACAAGCCATTTGTCCAGATGAAGAAAAAATACAATGGCTAGCAACAAAGATACAAATATGAACAATTTTGAATTTTCAATATTTCTGCATAAATAGAACATGGTCTGTTGTCCACACAAGTCCTAAAACTTGGTAAAGAGAACCCAGATAAATGAGTTAAAAATGTTCACCTCTCATTCATTTCTTGAGGAAAATGATTCAAAAGTACGTATTTGTGTTTGGCAACAGTATGTGAACCTCTCTAGGATTACAAGTTTATTTGAAGAGGCAGTTGGAGGCAATAATGAGGCAATAATGCAAGATACAGAATTTGTTTTTTCTGAAAGGGAAGTTTAGGTAAGGCCATTGATTCCTGGACCTTATGCTCATCCTTACGCAGGATGTGGTCATTTTCACGAATAATATTACAGAGGATCCAGTAGGTTGTGGGTTTGACTCCCTTTTCATGTTCTAACTTCATTATCCTGGAGACCTGGTTTGCCTGTTTAATTTACTCAGCCAGATTTCCATGCCTATCCCAGAGGGCTGCTGGGTGAGGCAAGTGGTAAGACGTGTCAAATTTTTCAACTTTCAATTTCCAAACATTAGGGGTGACATGCCTTGGAGATTGAAAAGATATTTTTGTTACTTTAATATAATTTAGCTTGGTAAGTAACTACATAAATATTGTAACTTTTTAACCTTTTGTTTGTTTCATCTGAGGCAGTGTCTTGTGTTGCTAACTTGCCTCTTCCTTTTTATACACCCCTTCCCAAAATCTCCAGGACCAACTTGCTGCAGATATGTATAACTTCATTTCCAAAGAAGGCGACTATGCAAGACACTTTGTCTCGGTGAGTAACTGCTCCCCAGGTAGCATACCTTGTTCTGGGACATACATTTTACCTGCTTAATCCTTCTGTCTGTGTGCTGTTCTGTTCATTTGGTGCTAACTTTTGTTTTAAAATATGGGTTTTGTTCTCAGTTATTAGAAGCCCAAGCAGATTACCATAGAAAAGCATTAGCAGTCTTAGAAAAGGTGCTCCCCGAAATCCAGGCCCATCAAGGTAAAGTAACTCCATGCTCTGCCTCCTGCTTTGCCTGAGCCATCTCTGCACTCTTGCTCCTCCTCCTCCTCCTCCTCTCCCTCCCAGTTTACTTCGCCCCCTTTCCGCATGCTGTCCTTCTTGAATGAAAAACATGGGAGTTTTTTTAATGGTACTTCATCTTCCCAAATTATCCCTTCCCTTTTGCAATTGCCTCCCTGAAACCCTCCCAGTTCCCTCTTAACCCACTAACCAATCCCTAGGAACTCATCTGAAGCTCCTCCAGAGCATTACCATTCCTCGGACAGGTGAGGCATGACAGCTCACTCCTTGGCCAGTTGCGGAGCCATTGTATCTCTCCCGGAACCTGGTGCTTTTCCTCAGTCACCTTATTAGGGAAAATGTGAAGTTCTTGGTGAAGTCTGCTCTGATCAGCATCTCTTCCCAGAGACGTTGGATCGTAGCCTCCTGCTTGCAAAACTTTTTGTGCAGAGCCCTGCCCTTAAATATTGTGCATGACTGCACATGCAGAATAGCCTTCTCAAACATGGCTGCTGGAAGGAGGCACCATTGAAACCTCCCAAAGACCAAATTCCATCACAATTTAGCAGATCCAGAGGGAAGCGGGGGAGGGGCTCTTTGAAAAGGCCTTTCAGCGATGGAGGAATTCCACAAGCATCCCTGTAAGCAGCTGGTTAGCTAAGCTGCATTGTGCTAAGAAGGCTGAATTGTTTTGCTCTCTGCTTCGTTTGTTTGTTTGTTTAAATTTATATGCCGCCCATCTTACTCCGAGAAGCAACTTTGTCATGAAAAATATACTAAGGGCAACTAGCAATAAAAAAGGCAACAAATATGAAATCACATAAAATTCAAGTAAAATACCTAGTATTTCGTTTCTCAAGGTAAATTAGTTATGGTTGTGGCTAATTAGCCCTGAAACAACATGAAATTTAAATCTTAAAAAACAAAACACTCCATAAATTCATTTTGAGAAGCAGCTAATGAGGGAGGGAAGTTAGTCTAGACAGTGGCAGGTTCTGACCTCCAGGGATGGATTTTGTTGTCCTTTTGATCCTGCCAACCAACAACTCCCACCTTCTGACCTCGGCAACATTACAAGAGCACCAGTTTTTTGGGCATGCTGTGCACCAATGCAGAAGGTTGTGTTACAGGCCCAGCCTTGCAGAAAGCACTACTTCAGGATTGAGTTTCTCTCAAGTCGTCCAATCTGTTCCACCCCAGCCTATTAGAGAGATTTAATTCAGTGCTGCACGGAACCAGGCAGCCTCTTTGGCTCCTTCCAACTCTGCTTTGGAGTGGGCCATCAAGTATTCGCCATTGTGTCTGCAGGGGGTTGAAGACAAAAGAGCTTTGGGGAAGCATCCCGTGTCTGAGAGCTTTCAGACTTCTTCCTGAATAACTAACAATCTGCTCAGGCACCTCTATCTTAACCTTTTGATTGAGAAGAGAATTGAAATGGTGTTAAATTGTACTTAGCAGACTAGAGAGAATTGAAATTATTTCTGTGGGCCATTTGGCAAAACTCACGTCACACTCCAGATTGTTGAATTGAGAAAGGATATTTATTTATTTATTTACTCACTCTGTGTATAACTTCCCAATCAGCATTGCATGCACACACACACACACACACACACACACACACACACACAGAGGCAGACACCCCTGACCCAGAGCCTCAGAAGAAGACCTGGTCTTCAGAGCCTTGGGAAAGACCAGCAAAGTTGAAGTCATCCATAATTGGAGGTGGCTGGATTGTCAACAGTGGGATTACAATATTGCAATGGAAAAAGATGTTGAACAGCTTTCTAGGAGCCCTGGTGGCACAGTGGTTAGAACTCTGCCCACTGCCAGGAGTCATCTGTCAGAAATGGTGTAGGATCTCCTGCTCCTGCGGTGGGTTGGACTAGATGACCTACAAGGTCCCTTCCAACTCTGTTAATCTGTTAAAGAGTTTGATCCTGAGCGGCTCAAATTTGACTCAGCCTTCCAAGGTCGATAACATGAGGACCCATATTATTGGGAGTAAAATGCTGACACTGTAAACTACTCCGAGAGTACTGTAAAGCACTATGGAGCCTTATATAAGTCTAAGTCCTATTGCTATTGCTATTTCTGATTGGACAGAATTGTCACCATTTCTTTTCCTGGGAGGAAACTCTGATCACCGAGAAATCACTTTTCCTTTTAAGAACAGCTCACCCCTGGCCACGTAATTCAACAAGGGGTGGATCTTCCTGGCTTAGCGACCTGCTCTCCTGTGGCAGTCCAATCTGCTTTTAGCATCCCTTGCCACAAAGACCTCAAGAACTGGGAAGCCAAGCAAGAAAAAAAAAAACCTAGCAAGAAGGTTTAATTACCTGATAATTGACAGCATGCCTCAATCATTGTTGCAACCAACATCACTCTCTTGTTTTCTAGCAACTGTGTTACCTGGGTGTGTGAATGATGTTTCTGAAGAACTGCAAAAATCTCTCTGGGTTCGATTTTGCTTCCTAAGCGTGGTGGTGGCGGCATTCTAGCACTCACCCAAGCAGTTCTGTAGGAAAAGCCCAGCCCCACATAACAGTCAATCCTTTGAGCTGGAGCCCGGGCCAATCCAGCCCCCTCTGCCTGTGTACGGGGCCTTCTGGGTTGATCACTCCCAAGGGCAGACTTGGCTTCTGGTTCTTCCCGGGGACAAAATTTAAAGGGCTCTGCAATCAAACGGTTCAGATCTTCTTGTAGGATATCTAATGATCTCTTGTACTGCAGATCTCTCTCTCTCTCTCTCTCTCTCTCTCTCCCTCTCTCTCTCTCTCTCTCCCTCTCTCTCCCTCTCTCTCTCTCTCTCTCCCTCTCTCTCCCTCTCTCCCTCTCCCTCCCTCTCTCCCTCTCTCTCCCTCTCTCTCTCTCTCTCTCTCTCCTTCCCCCCCCCCCGCCCTCCCGATGGTTTCCCAGCTGTCTGGCTGACTTTTAATTCTGCTTCTCTAACTAGACAAGTGGACTGAAAAACCAGCTTTCGGGACTCCCCTGGAGGAGCACCTCAAGCGTAGCGGCCGAGAAATCGCCGTCCCCATTGAGGCCTGTGTGATGATGCTCTTGGAAACAGGCATGAAGGAGGAGGTGGGTGAGGGGCCCACTGGGGTGACTCTTCTCTTTTCCTGAGTGGGGTGGGTTTAGCTGCTGGAATCGAAGAACCCTGGGGGCTTCTCTTGCACATACAAGACGGGCCAAGTCTGGTGGTAGCAGTGCCCTGTTTCCTCACACCTTTATTATTTTACAAATAACTCAAGGTGGCAGACATATCCAATGCACTTTCCTCCTCCTTTTTTTCCTACAACAACAATAACCCTGTGAGGTGTGTTGGGCTGAGAGAGAGTGACTGGCCTAAGGTCGCCCAACTGTCTTTCGTGCCTAAGGTGGGACTTGAATTCACAATCTCCTGCTTTTTAGCTTGGTGCCTTCACCACTAGACCAAAGTAGCTCTCTCTCCCTGGCCGAGGGGCTCCCACATGTATGTGCCTCCCTAGGCTACCTTCTACTCGTCTGAGATGGCCAGCTTGGCATGTTGGCTGCCAGATTTCCTGAAATGCCTTGAAGAGGGTTTGATGGAGGTTTTGCAGACACTTGAGCCTAATGGGGCTGAGTTGTCCTGCTCGTGCTGGCCTAGTAATTTGGAAGCAGCCTGAATCTTTTCACTTGTTTGAGTCATTTTAGCTTTCTATCTTCCCTACACTTCTAGTAGCAAACTCTTGGCCCAGACTAGTCTGATGGCTCCTGCATACCGCAGGCTCCCTGACTGGAAGGGTTGTGCGAGTATCTTTCCATCATCCAGTTGCCTGCCCTCTGCCCCCCACCCCAAAGGAAGAAAAAGCTGAAGGGGAACATGGAGCCTCCTGGAGGGCTTGAGTAGCTAATATAGGCCCATGGACAAGATGGGGTAGAGGAGTGAAGTTTACTTCTCTTTATTCCAAAATTGCTCTTTTGCTGTGTTTTGAAGCAGCAGCAGTGTGACTTTCACACTTCCCTTTTGTCTTGTGCTTCGTATCTAGGCTGATTTATTTCCCCTTCGGGCTCATCCATTTGTCTTCCCAAAAATGGGAGCAGAAACCTGCAGGTTCAATATCATGGTTTGGTGTTTAGGAACTTGGTCCCTACCTCTGACTATGTTAGGTGCCTTTCAGCCTTGTCCCCAGGAGATGCAAGAATGGATGCCTCCCAAGAGCCACAGTGCGAGGGCTGCCTTCTCACAGCAGTGATGGTGTGAGAAGGAGCCTCATGTTCCGTCTCAGATTTTAGAAACTTTGGGGACCGTTGGCTAATCAGGATTTTAGGAGGAACATACCTAAACCACAACAAGAAGGGGCATGTAGGATGTCAGAGTTGAGTCAGAGTTCATTTGTGAAAAGCTGTCAGCTTTGTGAGCATAATTGTAGCATCCATTTGTTCTGGGGAAAAATAGGCTTCTGTTCCAGAGCACAAGCTGAATTCTGTTCACAGAACATTCCAAGAAGAAATAGGGAAGAGTCACTTAGCTGAGATGAGTTTTCGAGCCATCTTCTGCCATAATGGCCCAAGAAAGACCCAACGCTCTCCCAGCTCATCCTCCTGTGTCTGATTTGCTGAAAGAAATGGCATCACGTTCCATCAGGACCTTGGCAGCCCCAGCTCAGCATGTCCCCAAGTGGAGCATGAGCTCAGCCAAACTGACTTTGTAGTGTCAGCATCTTGGAAGGGAGATCTTTTCCATGAAATGGGGAGTTAAGCAGTGTAGATCCCAGTGAAGAGGGATCCTGGCTAAGGGAAGGGTGTCTTCTCTGTCCTCCCCAGGGCTTATTCCGCATTGCTGCTGGAGCCTCCAAGCTAAAGAAGTTGAAGGCAGCGTTGGACTGCTCCTCCTCACACCTGGATGAGTTTTACTCAGACCCTCATGCCGTGGCCGGTAAGTGGACCTAGAGAGAAGGGGAGAGAGAGGGACGGAGGGAGGGAGGGAGGGAGAGAGAGAGAGAGAGAGCAGAGTCAGAAGAGAAACTGGAGAGAGGGAGAGAGAGGGAGAGACTGAGACTGATGTTTGGTTGCTTTTCTCCATTGTTTCTGTCCCACTTGCTGAGTTTGCTCCAGAATATTCCTGCTTCTTCCCCAAAAGGTTGAGCCAAGTGCCATCTATTTAAAACTTAGTTTTCTGCCATTTAAAAATGAAGTGTAGGTCCAAATGATGGAAAAATATGTTTCAAACATGGTTTTTAAATCATTGATGTGGGTTTAAAAGAATGGGTTCTACCTCAACTCCTCTGGGCGGGACATAGGTGGCCCTCCTGGGTAGCTGCACTGATCTTCTTGTAAACTCAACCACTGTTTGGATTCCTTTGTAGCCTAGCTACGGCATGTCCAGCTGCAGCCCCCAGACTGCTTTGCTTGACTCTCTCTGCCTATTTTTGCTTAAGGGGCCCTGAAGTCCTACCTGAGGGAGCTGCCAGAACCACTGATGACCTATGCCCTGTATGAAGAGTGGACCCAGGTTGCAAAGTAAGGCCGGTTTCTCCCAGGATCTCTGGTTTTGCCTTGAAAAGGCTTTGGAAGGTTGTGCTTGAAAACCACTTTCTTGATTTTCTCTTTGCATTTCTTTCACTGTTCTTTTTAAAGCAACGATGTTGTGTTTTCATTTTGTTTTATTGTTTTTTCTGGTTTACTCTTGTAAGCTGCACAGTGTAGCCGCATAAAGCAAAAGTCTCCAAACTTGGTAACTTTAAGCTTTGGGGACTTCAACTCCCAGAATTCTGGAAGTCCACAAGTTTTAAAGTTGCCAACTTTGGGGACTCTTGGCATAAAGAGACAGGTGGCAAATAAATTTAAATATGAATAATAAATGATAACTGGTCAATGTAGATTGACCAGATTCAAAATGAATCTCATTTTGTTTTCCCTCAGCATCCAGGACCAGGATAAGAAACTACAAGACCTGTGGAGGATTTGCCAGATACTGCCAAAGCCTAACCTGGCCAACTTCAGGTAAGTCAGGCACTCAGAGATTTTCCAAATGGATCTGTCTTCCCTCCTTGGCTTTAAAATGGAGAATTCCAGGATTCAGAAACTCAAAGGATGTGTTCATTGTAATATTATGACCTCCCTTGGAAATGGAGTGTTCTGCATTGTTTGCCACTTTTAATTCTGCAGTACAAACTCTAGTCTAGAGAATGCAAATCAAAGAAGTCAGACTCTACCAAATGGCAGTTATGCTCTAGGACGTGAGGCAAGGGTTTGACCTGGAGATACCTGATGTTGTATACTGTTCTAGAAGAGGGGTATCAACTTTGGAAACTTTAAGACCTGTGGACTTCAACTCCCAGAATTCCCTAGCCAGCCTGGTCTTAAAGTTGTCAAGGTTGAACACCGGTCTTCCAGAGGCAGAGCAGGGGCTCTGTTCCTGAGCTGCCACATGGTCCCTGTTTGGCCCAATCCCCAGTGCAATAGAAACGAATCATACAAGTGTAAAGAGAGTCCTACCATCTCCAGTATGAAGGAAAACTATTTCATTCACTGGTGGCTGCCCAGCCTCTTCATAAACATCTCCAGAGATGGTGAACTCAAAACCTCCACCTCTAGAACTGTCACTTAGAAAACTTCAACAAGGATTCCAGTGGATGCTCCAAAGAGTTTCCCACTCTTATTTGTGTGCTCCTGTCCATGCAGGATTTGAAATTCACAATGCTTTTGTGGAATTTTTTGTACCATATTTCCATCTAGGAGACAGTCTGAGCTGGGTATCTTGAGCTTCAGTTTTCCTCTGACCAGTGATGCCTCTGGTTCCCCATAGAGCCTAACACTGATTATTCCTTGCAGGTATTTAATCAAATTCCTTGCAAAACTCGCACAGTATAGTGACATTAACAAGATGACTCCTAGCAACATTGCCATTGTGCTGGGCCCAAATTTGTTGTGGGCCAAGAATGAAGGGTAAGTGTTGAATTCTAATACTTGAATTGCCAAATCAGCAGAATCGAGCTAATCACCACTGGCCGTCCTCCTTCTGTTGTCTTTAGCAGCTCTTCTTTGAACTGCAGCCAGGGGTCCTTGGCTAAGGAACAAATCTTGAATATTTGTGTAGGGTTAGATTTTTACTTAGTTCTTTAACGGAAAAGGTACAGCACAAATTCAATCACAGCATAAGAAGCTAGTACTGAGTATTTCTGTGCCATTTGTTTCTTTTTTGTGCAGAAAAAGATTAATAGCATCACAAAGGAGATTTTTATTGTTCAGTTCTGCAAGTCCTAAGATTAGTTAAAAACTTGAGCTTGTCGAGGCAATGCTACTCCACAGATTTTCAGAATACAGGAAGAACGAAGGCCAAAGGGGACTCTTGAGGGTGCAATTCTGTGGCCTAAGAGCAACACAGGGGAAGGCTCTGTCCCATTGGTCTCTGGAAACCTCAGGCAGCATCTTCACAAGAGCTTCTCCTGAAAACTGTGCAAGAGAAGAGGCCCTCAGAGGGAATGGACTTTAAACCCCTCAATTGTGCCCACCAAACAGTTGGCAGCCACCTAGACATTCCACTGGACACGCCTAGACCAATGTATTTGACCCCGTTGAGCAGGATTGATTAGATCTCATCAGCTTCCTTGATTGCTGAGAACGTCTTTAAAGCCACTGGTCTTCCCTCCCCAGCTCTCTTGCAGAAATGGCAGCAGCAACTTCAGTGCACGTGGTTGCCGTTGTTGAACCGATCATCCAGCACGCTACCTGGTTCTTTCCTGAAGGTACAGAAAATGCTTTTTCTTCTCAGCATGCAATCCCAATTGTTCTTCCTAGGAGAGCTGGTAGGCTATTGGTAGGAGTGCTGTGCTGTTTGCTTTTGATATTTTTGCACCCTTGTAAAAGCCCTTGTAAAGGACTGGAAAGAATGAGCTTGGAAACATCTTTTGTTTTTAAATATATTTTTGTTGAACATTTAAAGAGAAAATACATAAAAATGAAAGCAGGATAAATAGAGGGAGAATCCCTTGTGAAAAAAATCCAAGGCATTTACAGTTAATAGAAATTACAGTTTTTCAATACATCATTAATTAATTTTAAGTAACTTAATATATTATATTTTTAAAATCTAAAAATTGTTATTAAACTATTAACAATATATATATCAAGAGACATAATGAACTTTATATAAAATGAAATTGTAAATTACAATGAATTCTGCCCATGCTGCTGAGAATAAATATGTATTTAATTTAGAAATATTTACATAGAGAAAAACCAAAAAAATTAACAAAAACCATGTACAACAAATTACGAAATAATTTGCAATTTGAATCAATTCCAAATCAGATTTACTTTTAAAATAAGCTTATTCTATATCTTTTCCTACAATTTGATGAGCCATTTTTAGAAGGGATGAGACATCTTTTCTAATAAAAGCCATAAAATATCCTCGCAGCAATTAGTCGTATGTTCAAAGCTAATCTGGGCTATTTTATCGGAATATATAAAAAATTCTGCAGTTGAAAAGGATCACTTATGCACCTTTTAAGATTTACTTTATTCTGCTATGAATCATTTTCCAGAATTGTTGAGCTTTATAGCAATGCCAGTTGTAAAAACAGGATCGAACCTGATTTTTATACTTTTAACAATTTTTAGAAAATGAATTATCCACCACGTATATCATGATTGGGTTAATATACAAGTTATAGAATATCTAATACCAGTTTTTTCTTGTATAACATTTAAATTTAGTATTCTTCCATTGAGATTTTCGTTGTTGCATTTCTATTACTGTACCTAAATTCTCTTTAACTTGTTTTAGTTTCTGAGTCGTGTGAGATTGGAAATGTCTTAATATCTGCACTCAGCTACTGGCTAATTCTCTAGAAGCATTCATTCTACTGAAACATTGAAGCTTTTATTACAAGTTTTGGGTGCCACTCTAATTTTTTAACTTGCAAGTTGTGTTTCTTTTATTAATTTTTATGTCACTCATCACCACACTTACTGACATACCACCCCACAATGCTTTACAGCCCTCTCTGAGTGGTTTATAAAATCAGCCTCTTGCCCCCAACAATCTGGGTCCTCGTTTTACTGACCTGGGAAGGATGGCAAATTGAATCAACCTTGAGCCAGTCAAGATTGAACCCCTGGCTGTGGGCAGAGTCAGCCTGCAATACTGTATTGTGCACTAGACACAAGAACAGTTTTTTCCCGAAAGCCATCACTCTGCTAAACAAATAATTCCCTCAACACTGTTCAACTATTACAAAGTCTGCACTACTATTACTGCTAATCTTCTCATCACTCCTTATCACCCATCCCTTCCCACTTGAGATTGTAGGATTGTAACTTTGTCCCTTGTGTCCTTATGGTTTATATTGACTATTTCCTAGTAAGATTTGATTGTTGATTGTACCCTATGACTATAGGATTGTACGTTATGATTCTTGATTCTTAATGAATGTATCTTTTCTTTATGTATACTGAGAGTATTTACACCAAGACAAATTCCTTGTGTGTCCAATCACACTTGGCCAATAAAGTATTCTATTCTATTCTGTGCCACCAGGGCTGTAAGGTGTCTGGGTGGCTTACACAGTTTAAAACAAGCAGAGAAATAATTAAAACATTAAAACTAAACAGATTAAGATTTTAACTCTAAATTGGAACCAGAACTGAGAGACGAGCAGGACAAGATCTTCTTGTCAGCCTGTCAGCCACTTTCCAGCTGTGAGCACCTTCCCACTCGTGGCCCAGGCCAACCAGCAAAACAAGTTTTAATTCCTTCCGGAAGGCCCAAAGGGAGGGGGAAGTTCTCACCTCCAGTGGTAGATGGGGCCACAGCGGAAATGGCTCTACTTGAACCCACTGCTGGAGTTCCTTAGCAGCTGGGATCTGTAGCTGGTCTCTTCTGTGGTGGCACGAGTGGTACAGGCTTGTCCTATTGGGGGAAGATGGCTCCTCACATACCCTGGATCAATGGCATGTAGGGCTTTAAGGTAACAGTGAACATCTTGAATTGGATCCCAGGAGCAAACCTGAAACTGATGCAGCTTGCACATTGTTATAGGTGTAGCACCAGTGACTGCAGGACTGTGCGTGCTGCTGCATTCCCATTGTGTTGTATTGCTTTGCCTGACTCTTTTAATCTGAAAAGGGAAATAAAAATGAACTGATCTTAATTCTTGCAAGCAGAAGCCATAAGGTATTTTTGTCCTCTGAAATTTAAGTTCTTGGCCTGGAGGCAGTGTTCCTCTGAACTGCTTGGATTTTAATGTTTATTCCTGAATTCGCAGAACTGGATTTCAATGTGTCTGGAGCATTTGTGGGGCAGCCGGCTGTGAACTCCAACCACCTTCCTGCAGGGAGTGACTATGATTCAGGGACCCTGGAGCGGAAGAGGCCGGTCAGCATGGCTGTGATGGAAGGGGAGCTCCTGAGAAAGGAAAGGTAAAGGGAGCGTTTCTTCCCTTCCTCCTTGTTGGTTTAGAACCATTTATTGCTGTTTAACTTAACTTAGGTGTTTGAAGTTCTTTCAGAGGTCACAAACCTGGGTTGAATCAACAGTCCGTTTCTTGGCACATAAGAAATCAAAGCTTTCTTTGTCTAATGAATGAAAACAAATCAGATTGTTATTAGGAAAGAGTCCTGTTGGCTCTTTCAGCACCACTCCCACTCCCCCCCACCCTGAATGCTGCATAGTGAATGAAGTTTGAATTGTGTCAGAAGTTGGCACTCATTTCTAAGTTAATTGGCACTCACAACACTCTTGTGCCTCGGAAAGTGATTACCTTCAGGCTATATATTAGCAGCCAATCAGAGAGGTTCCATCCAAAGGGTTTTAGAGCAGGGATCTCCAACCTGGCAACCTTGAATTCTGGGAATTGAAGTCCCCAAGTCTTAAAGTTGCCAAGGTTGGAGAGCCCCGTTTAGAGTATTAAAAACTATTGATGGTGCTCCTTTCAATCACCAAGCCTGGAAGGCACAAATGAATCTACTTGAGTACCAAGGTACCCCCATGACCGCTTAGGGTGCCGGGCCCAAAGGCATCATTCCAGGAAACCTGGAAGCTTCTTTAAAAGGCCAGCTGCTTAAATGGGCCACCAAAGGCATCTGATGGGCCTCCTTAAGGTATTCTGCAGGTGGGCCTTGCGTGTGTTGACAGGCTTTCTGGAAGCCTCTGTCAGAGAGGAGCTGGGCATGCCTGGGGCCATGGCCAGCCAGCCCTGAGTGGTGCCTTTCCCCTCCTTACTGCAGCCTAAGGAAGATCCAAAGGTAATGTACGTACTGTTCTTTCCTCTTCACCGTGTTCCATGCATGATAGAAGCCCCAAGGGAGATCTCACGCTGTGGAAGCAGTAGGAGCAGATTCCCCTTGGGATCGGCATAGGGCCCGCAAGAAGGAATCCCTGCCGGCAGCCCTCACGATAAATGGTTACAGGCTCCTCATCTCCTGCGGCCCCTTTTCTATAATCCACAACAATCCAAAACTCGTTTGTCAGGCCAGCCGCCTTCCCAGAAATTCTACCATGTCTTTGGAACACCAAATTTCAGCCTGGAAATTTGCTGCGCCTTTAGTTTGAAGAGTGGTTGTTAGCACATGTTGTTTATCTGTGTGCTTTGGGCTTCCCTGAACGCTGTTGTATCCTGACTTCCAACGGGAGCCACTTGGCTTTTCCTTGCCTTACTAGCAGCTAGACCAGGGATCTCAAACTCCCAGCCCAGAGGACACACCCGGTTGAAGTCCAGGGATCCTTAGTTGCCACAGTTGAGAAGCACTGAGTTAGAGGCAAGGCCTGCAGCTGCTGGCTGGCAGAGATGGCTCTGGCCACATTCATCATGGATGCCGCGTCTCCTGCACTCCCACTACCTGCACAGGTACCCTAGAACACAGTTGGCAAGACATCTCCTGGGAGGTGCCCAGGGCAGGGAAGTGAGCTGTGACCAGCTCTTTGAAATGCTGCCTGGGGTTTCAGTTGCCCCATGCTATGGGGAAGGGCCAGGGCCTTTTCCCTTGCCTCCTGGCTCTGCTCCGTGCACAAACACACCACTGCATAAGTGAGCCCCACCCCCTCAACCTGAGCAGCCACTGGATAGCCCCACAGCTGTCAGCCTGCCAATTAGCCAAAATGAAATGCAGAGAAATGACTGTAGGGTTGTGTGTGTGTGTGTGTGTAATTATATTTAGTGGCATATGTAACCCTCTTTCTTCATGAAAGACTTTTTAAAAAATCAAGTATGCAAAAGCTTTGATGCCAACTTGAGTTTGAGGTCCCTGAACTAGACAAATATTTGTTCTACATGATCTACGTTGGATTCATCAGTAACCTAGTTTTCATGTTTTTTGTTTCTGCACATTAACAAGGGTTGTGTATATTCTGGACTTTTACAGTTTCCAACATCTAAAACAAGAAAATGAATAATTAAGCCACAGGTATTAATGCCGGATTGTTTACCCTGACCTGTTTTAAATCATTTTGCTGCCAGTAAATCTGGGAAAGGCAAACAGATTCTACAGAGTACCTGAGGTGCAGTTTATGCCTCCCTTGTGAATCAGGACAAAAAGCCCGACTTCTTGGTGCTGAGGAAAATGGATTGATTATTTATTTATTAAATGTATCTGCTGCCCATTTCACTATCAAGTGACTCTGGGCGGCTTTCTGCTGTTGTTGTAGCTGCCATTGAGACTGCTGTGATCGCCACTGAATACACACAGCCCTGCCATTAATATTTAAAGAAATGCCGATGCATGTCTGTGACTTAACTGGGGATGTCCTCGGCTGGAGTGTCCCAGGCATTTGGACCACAGGGGGATGATACCAAAAATGCCCTTAGGTGGAGCTGCCTGGCAGCCAACAAATTCCCAAGATTTCCAAGGAAGGGAAATCTTTTCAAACCACTGCAGAATTCCTGGGGCTTCTTAACGGGGGATAAAGTGGGCACATAGTAGTCTGCCCGAAGATAGAATTTGATATATTGTGTCTCTGTATCACTCTCACTCTCCATCTCTCTCTCTCTCTCTTACACACACACACACACTCACACACACACACACACACACACACACACACTCACACCAAAATGGATGTTGAATAATCAATCTTGCTGGTCCTCAATGCCTGTCACATTCCTGCTAGCTGAGCCAGAATGTGTTGCACT
This sequence comes from Bungarus multicinctus, assembly GCA_023653725.1. NCBI lineage: Eukaryota > Metazoa > Chordata > Lepidosauria > Squamata > Elapidae > Bungarus > Bungarus multicinctus. The sequence continues at coordinate 19,787,898 of CM042842.1, forward strand.
TTTCAAACTCTGGCTGGCAGAGTTTGTGTGTTCCTTGCTGCTTATCTGCATGGCCAGCAGCAGGGACTTGCCTTCCATCTCCCCGAGTAGTTACGTACACTGACTCTTTTTGTGTTTACGTGTAGCCCGTCTGCATGGAGTGTTTACTCTCTCTCTCCTCTGTAGCTTTGGTGTCAAGGTTATGGACTTCCAGGCAAACCCCCGGAGAGTTGGCACTGTGAATAGAAAGCACACAGCCCCAGCTTTCCAGCCACCGCTTCCGCCCATGGAGGCTGGCCCGCTGGCCCTGGCCACAGTGGAGCAGTGCCCACAGGCCGCTGGGGCTGAGCCCGGCCTGGCGGGTGCTTCCTCTGCCTGCCTGCCTGGCTCAGCAGAGCATTCTCACAGCCCAGGCACGGAGGACAGCAGGTAAGAGGTGGGGGGGGCTCAGAGAGGCAGGCTCAGGGTGGGCCACGGTCCTGCTCTTCCCTCCCTGTCGTCAGTCCCCAAAGCTTAAAGGAGACATTTGGCAAGGCTGGCCTGCTTTGTTGCCCCACGGAAGCAGAATCATCATGATCCTCCTGCCTTAAAGCAGGCAGAGTCGCCCTCCTGCTTCCCTCCTGAGGTGCTCCTCAGAGGTCATGCCAGAGCCCGCCCAAGTCAGGGAAAATGCACAGCTGCACGGCAGAGCCCAGCTGGACCCAGCAGAGGTAGGGAACCTCCCTCCTTGCCTGCCCTGGAGAGGTGGTAGCTTGCTCTTCTAACCCACTAGCTAGAACCTCTCTGTCTCGTCTTTGCAGGCTGTGCACCCTCCCAGTGCGTGTGCCATAGTGTTACTGGGCTTTAGTTCTTCCTTCCACAGGGATTGGTGGGGATGTTGACCGGCAGTGCATGCACCTTCTGAGGAAGCTGGTTTTCTCCGCTGGAGAAAGAGAGATCTGCTCCTCCACCAATTTGTCTCTGGGCCCAACTGCCCTTGCTGGGCAGCCTATGAGCATAACTTTGGGGAGAAGATACGGAAGCAGCTGCTCAGAGAAGCCTTGCTATTCTGAACAAGCTCCCCAAAATAGGTTGAGCAAAGACCAGGTTGTAGGAATGGGCAAAGCAAGAAATGTTGGTTGTTAAAATCAGTGCAAGGGGCCTGTGTGAGTTTCAAGGACTGGTGAGTAGCTGAAGAGATGCTCGGTTGGGTTTCTGGGGAATTGCAATCTTTGGCACAGAACCTTCATGGCACATCTCAGAGGAACTAGAGGGACGTCGCTCTCACATCTTTTAAGATCCCTCTCCTAACTCTGTGGTGGTCGCAGTTGGTATGGCTAACCTCGGTGCTCTGATGCTTTAAGGACTTCTGAGTTTTTTTCCTAAGCTGTGGGGATTCTGTGGACCCCAGACAGCTGGGTCAAGCAGGCCAGCAGTGGGCTAGGTGCCAGAATGGGGTCTACCTGCACTTTGCACCTGCTTAATGCAAAAAGGGGCCCACATTTCCTGAGGAGCCTTAGGGAGAAGCAGCTTCTGGCATCCCACAGGAGCCTTTGATGCAGGTCTCTCTCTCCTTGCAGCTCTTCCAAGCCAAAGGACTCAACCACACCGCCACCCCCCAGAAACGGTGGACCTGCTCAGCCTCTCAGCAGCGCCAGCCAGTACTCGGTTGGGCAGCCCCAGAGCACCGCCGGGCCCAGTCCACACGCCCTCCGGCGAGGTTTGTTCTTCAGAAGCTGCATTGGCAGCCTGGTGGGCTTGGGGGCAGGGGAGGGGGCAGCCAAGACTAAAGCTGCCAGGTCTTTCCTGAGGAACAACTTTTCAATCAGAGTTTGCCCACTTTGGGTCAGCAGGAAGACTGGGGAGGAAGGGATTTCAACACTGGCCTTTTTTGCCCGCCCCCCAGTTTTGGTCACTTTGCAGGAGGGCCAGAGAGCATGTTTTGCATGGCATTGGCTATTTTGGCTATTTCACACCACCAGGAGAATGCAGAACTTGCTCCCAAATCAGACAGTTAAATTTGCCTGCTTTGGTGTCTGAAGTTGTGTGATCAACTCTTTGGGGGGATAAGATACATTGGAGGAGGAGCAGAGCTGGTAAGGGAAGCGAGAACGCCCTGCCTCAGCAGAAGAGTACGCGAAAAGATTTATGTATTTATTTGGCAAATGTATGTAGGCACCCATGTGTCATACACAGCACTCTGATGCAAAGTAGAAAACAACATACACAAAAATGCAACAAAATAACCACAAACATAACAACAAAACCTACTTCAATCTTCACTCTCTGGAACTGATTATGTATCCATTCAGACTAATTTTGGCTAGGGAGGCATAGACAGGTTGGGTAGGCAGGGATGGTTCCATCTGGAGCCACAGAGGGCAACAGGGGAGAAGCTCTGTTTTGTGGCTCTGCTACCGCATTATGCTCTGAGAACAGTTTGGGTATCCAAACTTTGCATCTTTTAGTCTTGCAGACTTCAACTTCCAGAATTCCTCAGGTAGCCATGCTGGCTGGGAAACTCTAGGAGTTGAAGTTCACAAGTCTTAAAATAATTAAGTTTAAAGACAGCTGCAGGCATTTCTCTAGGAGAGGACGCGAAGCATCCGTCTCCCAAAAAGAGTCTGCCAGGCTGGGTCTTCGTGTTAATACAACCTCCATCCAATTTCAGGATCCCCACGAAGCTTGGTGCTTCTCAGACAGGGGCCAGAGGTCTTTTTCAGCCTGGGTGCCAGCACTTATGGCAACCCATGAAGTAATCGGAAGCGTCATGCTCGACTATAATCTCAGCCATGTCTTTTCCTTTTGCTCTCTCTTTCAGCCGTCAAAAAACCTGCACCGGCCCCTCCAAAGCCAGCAAACCCACCTCCGGGACAGCCAGGGACCCCAAGTCCCACTCCAGCCCCCAAGCCCTCCACAAGGAGCCCTTCTCCTCCCAGCCAGCAGTCAAACCAAGGGGGCGCTCAGCCTTCTGCTGCCCTGCCCCAGATTTCTGCCCCCCGGCGATACTCGAGCAGCCTTTCCCCGATACAGGCTCCCAACCACCCGCCCCCCCAGCCCCCCACGCAATCCGTAACACCACCTCCGCAGACCAAGGTTGGTAGCTTTGGACCCTCCCCGCCTGGCCCAGAGGGTGGGCCAGAGCCACTGTCGCCCACCCCTCCGCATACCCCCACCCCGCCTGACACGCCCCCCCCGGAGAAGCACAGCACTACCTGCCCAACTGCCCAGCCTTCGGCCCAGGACATTCCACCAGCTCAGTCGCCTCCTCCGTCTGGCACGCTACCAAGGCCCCGGCCAGTGCCCAGACCGCGCAACCGTCCCACGGTGCCCCCTCCACCTCACCCTCCTGCTCCTCATCTGTCTGCAAACGGCTCTCTGCTGGGTCCTCCGGCAACGGCGTCCCACATCGTGACCGGTAAGAACCCTCTCGGCTCCTCTCAGGCATGTCTTCGAGCCTGGGCTGTGATGGAGACATGCTCTCCCCCAGCGGGGACGGCCAAAGGAAGCCCCCCTCCAAAGCAAGTCAGCTACAGCTGTCGGCCAGCCCTCTCTGGGGAGTTGCAGGGCTCAGTTTTTGTCCCTTGAGATTGGCAAAGTCCCTGGACGAGATGATAAAGGCAGATTAACTGGATTCATAGCAGCAGCTAGTCTAGATAGGAGCATAGCGCATCATTTCAGAGAAGAAAGTGTGGACATATTGGAGCTCATGTGGAATACTCAGCCCATTTCAGTGTTCAATCAAGGTTTTGGCTTCCTTTAACTGAAGAACAAAGGCCTCCTAGCAGTTGGACATCAGCAATCCTAATTTTGTGTTCTGGACTTTTGCCTACCATCCTTTGCTAGTCCCCATTCCTTCCTACCAACGACAGCAGTGCAGCCTTCCCTCCAATTTTCCTCTGCCATTAAAATTATTTTTCATCACACTGAAGAACATTCCAAGATGTTAGATTTCCTTCCTGTGTTGTTATAGCGGCACAGCCAATCGTCAGGAGGATCCCAGATCAGGAAAGGCAGGTTTTAGCCTTTTTTTCTCTGTGGTTTCTTCTTTCCTTGCTGCCCAGAGCTTTTCATGCGGGCTGCATTCAGAAACATTGAGAAAAATCTCAGCGCTGTTTGTTAGATGATGGGAGGATTGGCTGAATTTTATCATACTCAGATTGTAAATGGCAGGTGAGGAATGCCCCTTTATTCTTTTGATTTAAGCCCTGTCCCTTGCTAGCTAACAAAGTAATTTTCCTGTTGGTGCAGTACATACGTGACCCATTTATTGCATCAATATTTGCAAACTCTTTTTATTTCTTAATCGGGATTGAGTGCTTTTTAATAACGCTTAATATTAATTTTAAGCAGCATATTAGGACAAAGTCTTGACTTCTGGCAGAATGAAATAGCGCATGCCAATCTCTTAATTTTAGCAGACTCTAACATATTGATCCACAGAATCCTTGCAGAATTGTAAGGGCTACTGGAACAAAACAAGTTTCAGCTGCCAAAATAACCCTTTGAATCCTTTAGGTTGTAATATATCTGCAAATAATATTCTAATTGAGAATTTTATTAAATAATCTAGATGTTTGAGCTGCCTTATTCAATAGGAACTGAAATTGGAAATGGTAAGAGGAAATTGAGGCCTTCCAATTGGCCGGATATGTTGCAAATGTTGCCTAATCATGGATGCTCCTTTTGTTTCTTACTAACTGGTCACCGTAACCTGGCTTGCTTGCACCTGGACTAATCCTGCATGTGAAAGAAGTGATGCTTTTCTTGTCCATTGTTTGTAATGTTGATCTACATTTTAATGCATTCCCTGGATGTGTCCTGGTCTACTGACAATCCATATTTGTCAACCTTTCATCAGCAGACACTGGAATGAATTTCTGCTTTTCAAAATCTTCAGAGCTTCAAAGCATGTCCAGATAGAAGTAAAAGGTGCACACAGAGAGGCACATGTAAACTGTTCTTCCCTCCACCCTTGTGCTGATGAATTTTCAGTCTGAGTTCTCTCCCACAAAAAACTTAAGTGCAACCTTGCCAGTCCCTGCGAGTCCTGGCACTGGTTGCTGTTCCCTGATAGTGAAACAGGGCATCTCCGTTGCTGCGCAGGGCTTAAACATGCAGGGTAAGAAGAATCTGAGAAAAAGGCCTCTTGTATGGATTGGAAGCTCAGGTGAATTCTTAATAAAATACAAACTCAGTGTGATCTTGAAATAAGCAGCTGTTGCCCCAAGCAAGTCGGTGTGCATTCTTTTGCCTTAATCGCAGTATTGCTAGCCAAGAGCTCTGGCAACCGTGACATCTAATCTTTTAGGTGTAGACTTGGCTCCAAATATTGCCTAATTTGCTGGAGGTGACCTTGACTTAAAAAGAAGATACAGCAGCCAAAGCATCTTTCTAGTGAAGAGCAGATTGGAGCCTTTATCATTCTTCACCTGCAGACAGAAATCTTGCCAAACTAGAGCAACTACTTGCATCATGTAAGATCATCTCGAGAACGTCTAGGGAGGAGCTGCCTTGACCCTGTTCATCCCAACCAGATTATCTAAATGTAGTCCCTGTCTCTTGGTCCTCTGGCCTGCAGCTTCTCCCTCCTGGGAATCCAGACAACATTCCGCCACACCAACAGAGGCTGAAAAGCAGGCAATCCGGTCGATCCCCAGCTCTGTCTCATGCCCCATTGTGCGCTAGCGACAACCCTCATCCAGCCCATGGAACTTTGGGGTCCTTAAAGCTCTTCCATTAGAGTCAAGTGAGGGTCCGTCCGGTGCCAGTCTAAACTTTGCACGTGTGATTGTCAGGAGTAGAACTTACTAGGGAGAGCTGTGACTGGATTTGCATCTCCGATGGTGAGGAAATGTACAAGAGCAGATGCAACTCCATTTTGCAGTCATTCTGCATTGAAAGGGAAAGGATACCTTTGATCCATCACACCGGGGCTGCACGTCTGTGGAAATGAAATCCCACCTGCATGCCAGATGTCTTTTCACCTTTTCTTTGAGGGAGGGGGGAGAAGAGGGTGGTTGCTAGTGTAAAAACAGCCTGGCTAATGTGTGCTCATGTTTCTTGGATTTTGAAAAGGGGACGAGAGCTAGGTAGCCAAGACAGGCAAGTCCCATCCTCCCAAATTGTTACAACATAATTGTTTGTGTTAATGGGTTCTCTGCCTGCTTCCAGGTCCCATAGAGTTCTACTCTTTGCAGGTCCACTAAAGCCCCAGGCCCAACCAACTTTATTTATTTATTACTTATTTATTTATTAATTTTCTATACCGCCCCCTCTCCCGACGGGACTCGGGGCGGTGTACAGCCGAATAAAAAATACAGACATAAACACAATAATTAAAAATAGAATTAAAAGAATTAAATAATTCTTTGCCCGGAATGTGGCGAATTTAGACAAATGAACAAAATTCTGTTTTCATTGACCTGTTTCTTCAAATTATGCTTCCCTACTAAAGCAGTTTGTGCTTTTCCAGAATTACCTAAGTTTATACTAGCTGAGTCCTGACAGTTGGACTTCCAGCTTGTGACAAATCAGTTTCCATGAATGACATGAAGAAACTTTGGGTGTCTGCAGTGGTGGGATTCAAATTTTTTTACTACCGGTTTGGTGGGTGTGGCTTGGTGGGCATGGCAGGGGAAGGATACTGTAAAATCTCCAGTCAGAGGTGGGATTTGCCAGTTTTCCGAACTACTCAACATTTCTGCTATTGGTTCTCACAAACTGGTCAGAACCTACTGAATACCACCTCTGGGTGTCTGAGAATAAAGTTCTCTATTTTTCAGGAGCTCTGCTGCTCAAATTTGAAATTTTAAGGTGAAGGTATATCCTGTCACCTCTGAGAAGGTCAGGCTCCTTCCACAACAAAGTTACTAGCCATTATGGCTCACATGATAAAAGACATTGTTAGGGGATTCTGAAGTCAGATGCTGAATTATAATTCTTGCTCTCCTTTGAATTCAGACATTTTAGCATAATAATGGCAACAGAGGGAGAGTCTTGTGGATCAGCAGTGAGACCTGAGTTTACCTTTCAGCATTTGTACTATGTGTGTTTGATGTCTTTTCTGCACAGATACCAGTTCCGAAGTCAAAGAGCAATCACGGAGCATCCCTGGTGTGGAACTTCCTGCCACAGAATTGGTGACTTCGCCGAATCAGAATTCACACAACCACCTTGGGCTTGATCTTGATCATGATACTGAAAGCACTGCTTTGTAAAAAAAGAATAAAATCACTCCAAAGCAGCCTTTTCTATCCCAATGAAAACCTAACCAGTCCAGGATTCACAGTGAGGAGCTTTAAAACAAAGAAGAAGACAAAGTAGGAATGGTACCACTGCCTGCCTCATGTCTTCTGAGAAGACACGTGATCGTTAAAAGGAGAGTTTAATGACCTGTATCCTGAGACCAAGCTGCCTAAGCTAATATTGGGTATTCTGGCTGTTGCTAAACCTTATATGAGAAGCTTGATTGCTGCTGTTAACCAAGAAGGCCCTTGCCAGAAAGTTCTGAGAAGAATCCAAAGCAATGCATGTGTAATGGAAATCATAACCCTTTCAAGACCTCTGTTGAGCTCTTTTCTTTGTCCATATCAAAGAGAGGCATGCAAGAGACATGCTATCTCCGATACGCTGCAGACTTTGTTAAAAGTATGAACCAAAAAATTGCTACAGGTGCAGAAGATGACTGCTGGTTATCGGTCACTTTTCTAAATGGTGGATGGATGTATTCTTGTGCCTTGATGGACGACACTGTAGAAGGAAATGTACTGTCTCTCTAACCATTTCAGTGCTATTCTTTTTTAAAATATGGTTCTTTACCCCTTTTTTTCATAGATATTTGTATTAATCCTTCTGCTCTGGTTTCTGTAACTTCCATGGGCAGCTGCTGTCAAGCTGAGCTCTGGAAAATGTGTATTGCTATAAATGAGTTGAACTTTGAAAGTTATTTTGGATATCTTGTTGGGTTCATCTGCCGAGTAAAATTATTCTCTTTTTTTGTCACTGTAAAACCAATTTATTGTAATTTTCCTACCCAAGGAACTGTATTTTCCCTTAATTCACCACTGAATTAAATTGCTTGGGAAGTGAAGTAGTGTCACCCCAGAAAAAAAGAAAAAGGGAATAATTTGGCAAGAACCTGGGAGATGCTCGGATGTATAGGCCACCAAGAAGCATTAGCCTCTAATTTCTCCCATAACCAATTACTTTTAGTCACAAGGGGTCAAGACCCAAAGAATGAGAAGTTCAGCAACTTCTGGAGAGTCGCTAATCCCTCAGCCCTGGTTTGAAAGAATGCCAGCACACCACTCTCAAGTCCTCCTAGTAACTTTATTGCTTTGTTTTCCCTCCGCATGGGTGAAGTTCTCCGGCCAACTCCATCCCAGGACTTTGGGATTTGTAAATACATCTTTAGACACATTGATAAGTAGCTTCTCCGTAGGATTTCATGTAGACATGTGAGTAGGAGTAGGCCATACTATTTCTGGGGAGGAGAAAGGGAAGTGGAAGAAAAAGGAAACATTTTTACAAGCAATAACCAGAAGAGCATCTGTATTTTCTTTGGTGCACCCACATAGTGTTGTACGTGTGCACTCTCCCTCCAGGAACTAATCAGAGTGTGCATACATGTTGCCTTTGTGTCTCGGGTTGGTTAAACTGAGTGTGTGTGTGAATGTGTGTGTGTTTGTGTTTTCACTCTGTAGGAGGGTGCCAAATGACCAGGAGGGCAGGAGGCTGAGAGTGGGCCTCCAACTTTCGCAGCCCCTGCCCAAAGCTCCCCCCTTCAGATGCATTTGGATGCAAGCTCTCATATATTCTTTTCCCATCATCCCCAGGAGCTTGTCTATTACAGTCATAAATCATGACGGATGTAAATTGGGTCGTTATGTGACCAACTTGATTTTACAATCTTTTTCGTGGCAGCTATTACACAAACCCATTGTTCCCTATGGGGCATTTTTGCTAAAACCCAGAAGTGAACCACCTGTTTTCATCAAAAACATAAATTGCAGTCATGTAACTTTGGGACATTGCAGATGGCGATAAAGCAAGCTGGTTGCTGAGTGCCCAAAATTCAGCTATATGACATGGGGAGGAGGGCTGGCTGTCAGAACTTTGGAACCGAGTCATAAGGATCTTCTGGAAGATCCATGGTAGCTTTGAATGATCGCTCAGCGACTAGTCCTAAGGCAGGACTACCAGTATCATGCACAAAACTTTTTTCAATACAGTTGGGCTAAAGGTTTGGCTCTCGGCATTCTTAATTATAGGTCGTCCTCAAGACTTATGGAGCCTGCCCATTACAGTTGCATGTCTTGACAGCTACTAGCTGCATGGTGGAGTTCTGAAAGTGGGTGCCATTTTGTTTGGGGCTGTGTGCTTTCTAATTCACAAAACAGCAACTGTGTTTGGGTTGCCGCTGCACAGCCAGGGATGGACTGTTTCATTTCACTGCCTTTACAAGGTGGGCACAGTGCTTGCTCAGAAGCCTCTGCACCACTGTGGAGATATCATTGTTAAGGCAGCAAAGGGATCCATTTGTCTGGTAGCCACCATTTTTTTCCCCTCCCACAAGCAGACAGCACAAAATGGCTGCCACGTTCGTGGCCCAGGGATGTCATGGGCTGCCTTCCTTCCACAGCACGAGGTCCGGAGAGCTTCAAAAGGTGGGTGTAGGGGAGCAGAACCAAGCACTGTGAGGTCCTGGTGGGATAGGATGGGGGGAGAGAAGCACTGCAGCATCCCTGTAGCTGGTTGTGAGGGAACAATTCCAGAAGTTGCCACCATTTTGTCCCTCCCTCCTTCCCTAACATGAAGAAATAACATGTGGGCATGATTGGCATGTGAGGAGGAGGCCCAAGCGGAGGAGGGGTGGGGAGGGGAGGGGAGGGGGTGGTGCAGTGGCCCTGTAGTGGGTCATTAGGGCGGATGACCACTGGGCCCCTGCAGCCATCATACTTTGAAATGGTCATATGTAATTTAGGGGCATCTTGTAACTTCGTTGAGCAACTTTGTTAACTATTAAAATACCCTTTCTTATGCCGTGATCTTTGCATCAAACATTTTCTTTGGAGGGTCTCCCTTTTCTCCATCCACCCACCCAGTTTTAACTGAAAAGTGTCAAGGTCTTAAAAACAAGCTGGGGCAGGGATGGAAGGATAAATGGAATATATTGCCAAGATCATCTAATTGTGTTTAAAATAGAGGCCTCCAAACCTGGCAGCTTTAAGGCCTGTGGACTTCAGCTCCCAGAATTCCTCACCCAGGGTGGGTTTTCTTAATGGCTGGCTAAAGAATTCTGGGAGTTGAAGTCCACAGGCCTTAAAGTTGCCTATTTTGGAGACCCTTGCACTTAAGCTGCAAAGCACCAGCTTTCCAAGCATAAACCATCTCTCTACGTCTTCAGTTTCAAGTAGAACCTACAGCTTTCTAGCAAAATGGTGACTTGCTTGGTCCCAGGGGAAGCCCTATGGAAGCTTCCTGTCGACCAGGAGCTGCTTTGGAGCCTGGCCGAGGAGGGAGACTTTTCTTTTGGGCTGGGGATTGTCTGGTCCACCTTGGGGGGCTCCCCTCTGGGCAGAAGAGTTACCTGAATCCATTTGTGGCTGCAAAGGCTTCTTGTACATCTTCAGAAATTCTGCTGGGCTCAAACATTCTTGGCTCCTGCACAAATACTGGATCGTTTCTGCTGGGATTAGCAGCTCCGGCACAGCGGTATGGAGGCACTCACCCAGGTCTTTGTTGCCCATCTTGAGAGGAGAAAGGAAGCACAGTGGATTTAATCCCATGGCATTTGTTCTGGAATTAGTGTGTACATTGACTTGGTCAGGCTTTTCTGCTTTATCCAATGCTGCTCATAAGACGGGCCTTTCAAAGCTTAGCCTAAAATTAACTTACAGATTGAAGCATAGGGACTGGGAACTGAAAGGAAGCTCCCAATTTGGATTGTGCAGAATTGACTTAAGCTTAGGTAACATCTATATATTTTCTGGGATCCTATTTTTTTAAAATAATCCTGCCTGTAAACAAAACACGAGAGAACTCAGGTTCTGTGTCTCCATGACCAGAATACTGGCTCTTTCAAGAAAATCAATATTTTTAGTGAAATCACATTAATGCATCAGAACCCCAAAGAACAAGTACAAGTAAGAAACTAAAAACAGAGTCCCCGTCATGCCCTTCGCACTATCTCATATATGTCCCCAAGTTCTTCCCTACATGTTGGCATTGTTAACTTAGAAAATGTCAAAATTGGAACTGCAAGTCTGTTAACTAGCCAAAACAGGAAAGAACTGGCTTCTGAAGAAATGGAGGAGACATTCAGTATCTTGACCAAAGCAGGGAGGTGTAAGCCAGTGGTTCTTAACCTTTTTGAAAGAATCGCCCCCTTGAGCCATTGAGGAAGTTATCATCGCCCCCCTCCCCAAACATAACAATAACAGGGAAATAATTCTTCAATTTATGTGAAACAGGAGAAGGGCAGGAGGGACTTGCTGTTAGAAGTCCCGCGGGCAGCCATGCCTCACCCCCAGCCACTCCTAACAGGCGATCATAGCGGAGTGCAGAGAGCTCCCTACTCCCACCAAGCACCTTTGCTGCAGACACAAGACTTTCGGCACCTGCTGCTGTTGCTTACCCTTCTGCCCATGCTGCCGCTGCGTTTGGAGCTGCCGCTTCTGTGTCTGGAGCCCCATCACCATTTGGAGCACCCCCGCCATGTTTGGAGTGTGTTTGAGCGATGGCAATGCTTTAAATGGCAGCAGTGCTCCAAACATGGAAGCGGCAGCTCAAAACACGGCAGTACAAAAAAAGTTTCAAAAGTGTCCCCAAAACCTCTCGCTCCATTGCCCCCATACGCCCCCCTTCCATTCCTTCGCCCCCACGTCCTTTTTCGTTCCACTGCCCCCTGAAAAACAAAATCGCCCCTTGGGGGGGCGATATTGCCCAGGTTAAGAACCACTGGTGTAAGCAAGTGAAATGCCAGATTTCTCGAATTATCAGGATTTGGTGTACTTCTTATGCCATCTCAGAGTCTTGGCAAAAAGCTGGAGAGATCTTCTGGCTACAGAAATGTACATTTCTAACAACTTTGTCCCAAATGAAGGAGATCCACTGTTGGAATGCATTACCCTTATGTGCAGGCAAGTCTATTTTGGATCAGGTGCTGGTCCTGGGAAAATGAACCTGATGCCAGAGAGATGAAGGGATCTGCTCTCACCTTGAGTGTTGCAAGATACACTCCCATCTTGAGAATAAGTGTAAGACACTCAGTAATAACTTCTTCTGTGGTTTGGCTCTGGGTAACATCTTCCAAAGTTACAGGGACTTCCAACTTGGTGGCATTCCACTGTGAGAAAAGTCTGGTGGGGATGTTATGAGACATTACCATTATCTTAATATCTCGTAATAAAGCCCTAAAAGGGAGAAAGAAACCCTATTAAACCCATAGGTCTCTGCACACATATTATGCACACACTTGCATCCATGTTGTATCAAAATCAAGATATTTAAGGCTTATAGCTACCTACCAATGAGGGGTCGCATCAGAGGCACTGAGTACATTGCCCAGGGGCCTCCCAAGTATTTATATAGTGCTTTCTGTTCTAAAACTCCTGAGGTGGTTTACAGTAATTATGAAAACAAGGTAAAAACAGCATAAAAACTAAGTGAAAACAATCTACAAGAAGCTTCTCAGTAGCTGGGGAATGGCAGTATGAAAGCAGAATTTTTTCAGAGAACCTAACAACTAGTTCCGCAGGACAGGATCCTTCCAGTGATGACCGAACCCCCTGTCTCTTCCAGGTTTGATGCAGGATGTTTTTATTCCAGCTGAATGTTGAACCTTCAGTAGGTTGTCATGTTAGCCATCCAGATCAAGGGAGAAATCTAACATTTCTCTGAATTCTCTGCTCATAAATCCTTGCCCTATGAATCAGACCAAGCCTGCTCCTGATCCAACCACAGGTCTTATGGAGCTCATAACTTTCCTCTCTTGGCTGAACATCCCAGGTGTGCTTTCACCTGTGTCTGAAAATAGGGTTGAGGAATCTGATGCCCTCCAGAAGTTGCTAAATGCCCATGCCCATCCAAGACATTCAAATTGCCTAGGAACTCTAAATTGGTGACCTTTGATTGGCTAAAGATTCCCCATCCCTTAGATAAGGTGACATTTTCTCCATCGTGGGGTCTTTGCTGCTATCTCTGGATGTTTTCTTGCAGACTTTTCATTACCAAGCTAGGTAACATCCTCAGTGCTAGTAGGAAGTGTTCTTCCCTAACTTATTCATACATTCAAATGCTGGGAGCGATGGAAGGCTTTTCTTTCCATTGGTGCTGCTGGGCCTTCTACTTTCTGCTGCTTCTCTTAGTTTAGTTTTTTTGGCTTTTCTTTTAGCTGTCTTAAAGCCATCAACCATCTATGAGTACTGGTGAAGAGGTTATGGGATGCTCTGTTTATCAGTTTGTACCTTGCATTTCGCTTACTATAAGTGTATTTTTAAACTTTACTTTTCACCTTGCAATTTTGTAATAATAAAAGCATAGAGAAATATATATAAATACATGGTTATTTGGTGCAGTCTTTCAGCCAAGGGCATCATCCATTCTTCAGACGGTCCCTTTCCAACTTTCCAACTGTAGAGAGACTTGGGCATCTTCCAGAAGTCCCTCTGTCTTGTGGCTGAGATGTCCCCCCCTCTCCCTCCCCACAGCTCTCCTCCCTGGTGGACTTGCTTGACTTACACTGCTCCCTGATGTTCAAAGAGGGCCAGGTCCATGAGGATGTGGTAGAGGGTGCCACTGGAGGCCTGAGGAGAATGGAAGAGCATCAGCATATGAGGTTCTGAAGGTGTTTCCACTCAATTCTGTTATTCTGTATTGGAAGTGATGTTTTCAGAAACTTCTAGGGAGGAATTTTTTTAACTCTGCAGGTGACCAAACTACATTGTGCCTGTAATACTATCAGTATGTATGATTACGGATTGGTGCTTAAATTGGATGTAGGTTTTATCGGCATTTCAACTAAACTACACAATTCAGCTAAAGGCTTTTTCATTTTCTTCTGATACTCTTAAATATTTGCTTGACCTACCTCCAGAATGTGGAGTATGCTCTGGGAGTAGATGAGAAGGACCCCGGAGGCTGCTTCCCCCAAATGGGATCGTGAAATCTTCTGAAAAAGCTGTTCATGATAGTCTTTAAAAAGGAAGTGGGAAAGATCAATAGATCAGCTCAGAATCTCCCCCCCCCCCCAAAAGCAGATGGGGTGGGAGGAAAGGTAGGAGTCCAGTGCCTGCTGGACGGGGCTTGTTCCCAGCTTTCTCACTGGTGTCAGCAGGGTCTGCTCCATCTGCCTATAGGCTGTGGAGGAGACAGAGTGTCATGCCCGATGATTCAGAGATACACACTATCGTGTGTACTAATGGATTAATCTGTTCCAAATCGTACTAATGGATTAATCTGTTCCAAAAAGCAATTTCACAATTGGGCATGTGGTGAAAAAAGCCAGTTATGAATTGGGTTAGCTTTCGAGGGACTGCTGAACTAGAATAGCAATGCTGGCTGTGGTTTCTGGGCATTGTGATTAGGCAATAACTGGAGGGCCACAAATTCCCCACCTCTGCTGCATTTGAACAAATAGACTTGACAAACTTTAGGTATTGGTTTAAATATGACTTGTTGAACCCTGTGATAAATCTGCCCTAGAAGCCACCTGTAGTGAATAGAGGGAGTGGCCTTGAACGGAAGGAAGATCCACCAGCAAGGCAAAGATGAAATAAAGGAGGCTCGAGCCCAGGCCAAAAAGGGGATTACAAAAATGCCTCAGACAGCCTCCCCCTCCAATTTTCATGAAGATAGAGGAAGGGAAGTTCTATCATGCCCTGGTGGAGACCGACTCTGAGGGAGAGGAGGAACAGCTGACAGGGAGTGGGAGTGTGGCTCCGGAGGTTGTGGAGGAGGCTGGAGAAGGGCAGAGGCCGGGTGGGCAGTCAGAGGAAGACCCAGGCCCATCCTCTCTCCATCATAGGGCACGCAGGGAGGAGAGAATAAGGGAGAGATGTAGTCTACTTGGGAGGAGAGGGCCTTGATCCTTTTCATGGGTTGCAGCTGTGACAACTGAATAAAAGAACGGATATGCCTATGGGCGAATGCTGGAAACAAAGCATGGAAATATCTCTAGGTTCCTCTCTGAGTTTGGCATCCTTCCCAGTGTTTGTTCTGTTATCTGTGGACGTCCTCCAGCCCTTATCTTGCCTGGTTTGTGTTGCTGTTTTCCTCCATCTTGTAACTGTTTGTGTGGGAGTTTTTTGTCTTCAGTCAAGGATATTCGGAGCTTGGAAGCAAAGTGAAGGAATTAAAGGGGTTTCACCTGTTTTCTGGGACTGTGTTTGTTTTGTATCCCACCCTGGGTCATCACAAGTTCATTCAGACTTACAAGGCACTGTTATTAAGTTGTCCTGATAAAAGTAGGTTTAGGTCTACATGGTGTCTGTTTCTTAGTCTAGTCTACCTAATAGGGCTGGATTCAAAATTAAGGTTATTACCAGCATTGTCTTCACAGTGACAAACACTGGTCTTCAATGGAGAGGAGAGAGTGAGAGTGAAATAGGCAGACCTCCCCCTCAGCCAAACAGACAAGGTTCATGAAAGCCTTCCCATTTGGAGAAATCTGGCCGGCTGGAAGTTTCAGAGGGCTGTGGAAGAGGACATCCCAGGGCAAGCAGAGATTTCATTAAGATCTTGGAAGCTTTCCCTCACTAAGAGCATCCAGGGACTTCATGGTCTTTAACAAGGGAAGCTCAGTCTTTCGAAGGTCATGGTGAGACTGACTGCAATACCTGTGATTTCACTCTCACTGGCATCTTCTTGCAGCATTGCAACAAAGATCAGCCGGTGAAGCAGAAATTTCTGTGGGGGGAAAAGCGCCAGAAGATTTAGCCTCCACACAGGTTTTCTCCACTATTTGAAACTCTGTCAACAGTCCAATGTTGCAGAAATAATCCATCACTTATCTTTATAAATATTTTGGTATGTCTCCCCAAAATCCATCAAAACACAGGATATACAAAAACCAAAGCTCTAGAAAGGATAGAGAAAAAACAAAATTCTAGAAAGTAAGCTGGGTGCTCAAAAGGGAAAACAAACAGCTTAGGAGGCAGAATCTGGAGATTCAACCCTCTCTGTCCTCAGCACAGTGAACCGTTAAGGAAGCAGTTGGATTTTAGTCTAACATTACAGCAATTTGTAGTGAGTTTATAGTTCCGGGCGTGTGCCATGAAAATCCAGGCCAATGGCAGACATGCCTGAATAGGAGAGGGCCAAAAAAGTCAAGATGGTTGCTTGCTACCACATGGATGAAGCCCCAAGAGGTGGCAGCCATCATCTTGGGTTTTTTTTTTTTTTAATGTCCTGCAGATGTTCCTGCACACTGGATTCAGTGGCTGTGCCCTGGTTAACTTGAGTCAAACTCAACCAAAGGTTGAATCCAGACATAACGCTAGGCCATAAGCCATGCTCTATATACACAAGGTTTTACATGCTCTAATGCAGGAGTCTCTAAACCTGACAACTTTTAAGACATGGACTTAAAGCTGCTGCTGGGAAATTCTGGAGTTGAAGTCCACAAGTCTTAAAATTGCCAAATTTGGAGACCCCTGCTCTAACGCTTTATAATGTGAGCCCTGAGACCAGATCAGAGGTGCTCAGGAAACATTGCAGCCCCCTTTGTCTTCTTCCTTTGCGCAGAAGCAGCCGGACACAACTGTGTTTTGGGCCAGAGCAGAGAAAATGAAAAAGAACAAATGGCCGTTCTGATGGCCACTGACCAGCAGAAAAGGCCCCAAGGACATCTCCAGAGGGTGAGAAAAACCCGGCTGAAGCCGAGGTGGTCAGAGGAACCTTCAAGGTGAGAGTAAAATAGGGCAAGGCAGCCAGGGGAAACTTGGCTTCCAGGCATGGTTTTCCTCCAGGATTGGCCCTCCAGTCTAGCTGACAGTCCTGGAATCTCCATGTGGTCTCCCATCCACAGACTCAGTGGGGCAGCCCTCTCAGCCAAAATATGGCCAACTGAGCCAACTCCAGAGAACTCTCCTGGCTAGGTTTTGACAAATGCGGCAAATAGGTTTTGCAGAATGCGGCCGCGCGGGTGGTGTTGGGGGCTCCTCGGGGCTCCCATGTTACGACACTTTTGCGTGAGCTGCATTGGCTCCCGGTGGCCCTCCGGGTGTGCTTCAAGGTCTTAGTTACCATCTTTAAAGCGCTTCATGGCTCGGGACCAGGATATCTGCGAGACCGCCTCCTGCCATTATCGGCCTCCCGCCGATCGATACGCTCCCATAGAGTTGGCCTCCTCGGGGTGCCGCCGGCTGGATGGCTGGCAACCCCGAGGATGCGGGCCTTCTCATTGGGGGCACCCCCTCTCTGGAATGAATTACCCCTGGATATGAGGACCATCCCTGATCTCATGACCTTCCGTCGTGCGTTGAAAACATATTTATTTCAGCAAGCCGGTCTGGCCTAGGGGTTTTTAAATTTTTAATTTAGTTTTAATCTTTCTTAATCCCCATGTTTTAATCTTTGTAAATGCCAACATATTTAATTCTTTTAATTTTTAAACATTGTATGTATTTATATGTGCTTTTATTCTGGCTGTTCACCGCCCCGAGTCCCTTTGGGAGAGGGGGCGGTATATAAATCTAAATAAATAAATAAATACATACATACATACATCCATACACACATAAATACATACATACATACATAAATAATTAAATAAATAAATAAATAAACCCACCAAGCTGTGGAGTTCAGCAAGTGCAGTAAGGTTTAGGCCCAGTGCCAAACCAAAACCCACCAACCCACCTCTGAGGCTGTGATGCCAGGGCCCAAAAGAACTGCCACATCTGGAAAAAGAGGCACTACCCTCCACCCCAGGACCACTGGCCTCCTCATACCTTCATCTGCTGCCGCCTCCTCTCCTCTAGGGCACTAAGCAGGGTGTTTCGGGCCACTGTGGGCATCACGTCAGCCATCCTGCTATGGCAGACTGTTCCAGAACCTTCAAGGAACCAATCTGCCAGCCTGGCATGGCAGTTATCCTGTGAGCACCTCCCTGGAATTGGCAGTTGGGAGCCTCTGGCTCACCTGAGCAGCCTGGAGCTCTGAGCAGGAGGAAGATGGGAGGCCAAGGAGAACATCACCCAGCACACCGGAGGGACTTCTGCTCTGGAGGACCTTGGCTTGTGGGCTCCTGGGGAGAGAAGCCCGCCCCAAAGAAGCTTCGCCCAGGGCTGAAAGGGGATCCAGAGCTCTCCCCCTCTACCACCACCCCCAAAATATATCCTGCCTTGCAACCCCAATCCTTTATTTCCTGCCATCTGGAACAAACAAAGGATTTTGCTTTTTCCACACAACAGAGTTTTAGATACTTTTGCTACCTGGAATTTTAGGTAGGTGAGAACTTTGGTTTTGTATAATATCTTTATTATTATTTTTTATAACAATTAAGATGGCAAACTTCTCCAACACAACTTTCCACCTCCTACTTTCCCCATAACAACCACCCTGTGAGGTGAGCTGGGCTGAGAGGGAGAGACTGGCCCAAGGTCACCCCACGGCTTTCAATGGCTAAGGTGGGACTTGAACTCACTGACTCCTGCCTTTGCCTTCACCACTAGGCCAAACTGGCTTTTTCCACAAGTACACAATAGACAACGTATTCTGAAAGCCCTTGAACCAACCAGAGGTGGGATTCAGCAGGTTCTGAGCAGTTCTGGAGAACCGACAGTGGAAATGTTGAGTAGTTCGGAAAACCAGCCAATCCCACTTCTGACTGGCCCCACCCCCATCTAATCTCTGCCTCCCATCGAGTCCCAGCTGATCGGCTGGCTCTTCTTTGGTTGCCCTGCACAGGAGAACGGAGCTGGAAAGCAGGTTAATGGGGTGGGGAGAGAATGGAGATTTTACAGTCTCCTTCCCCTGCCATGCCCACCAAGCCACACCCACAGAACAGGTAGTAAAAAAATTTGAATGCCACCACTGCTTTCAGACTTTAAGAAAGATGCAAACCCAGCTGGGAAATTTCATCATCTCGTCTTGTGTCAGAAATAAAGGAACTAGAAAGGGGGAAATTATTAATTTAATTTTAAAAGGTAAATTTTTTTAAATAAAAACATAAGTTTATATAATTCTAGCCCAGTGCTGGGGCTGACTGATGACAGGGATATTTCCGACCAGCAAGTCATTCTGTCTGCACATTGTAAAAGATGGATAGTTATTTAAATAGTGCCATGTTTCCAGCAAATACTCTTGTCCCCTGGGAGAAAGCCCCATTTTTCCATCTGTAGTTGGGAAATATAACCCATAAATTTGCCACTTGTAGAATGTCATCTAGGATCAATGTTTTCTATTGTTTAATTTAAACAATTTAGAACATCTAAGTAATTGTTTTATTTCTTGCCCTCTGACATAGCACATACACTAAATGTATGATTTGTACCCTATAAAAAGACTTGACCACCACTGCCTTTAATAAATGATTATTGCTTTGCTTGAATTATTTGTTGATTTGTATTTTTGGGTGGACAAAGCAGCCCCTTTGCGAAAAAAATAAATCCTTCTCAAATTCAGTATTGAGCAATCTCAGGGATGGGATCATAAATTTAAATCTCCTTTAACCTACTGTCCAGATGAGTAGACCGACCTGAGTTACGCATTTTTAATAAGATTTATTGTTATTATTTATCATTAAATAAGATATAAACAAAAATACAAAAATATTAAACAGCATTTAATATTCATTTTTAGAATGCATTAAATAAAAATGATGATTGAATGCAGCAGTGATTTTGGTTATGCCCTCCTGAAAAGAAAAAAAAAATGCATTTTGTGAGAATGGATTACAGAAACTTGCAAATACTGTAGGATTCCCATAAATTGATGGAAGCTATTTTGTGAATGGATAAAAGCTTTTTGCCCAGCAATATGAAAGAGCATCCTTTAAAATAATCTGCATTTCTTAGTATACTTTTTAAGCACCCCCTTGAATTTCACACATAATAAAGTAAGCACAGCCAATTCTTTAAACCACGAGAGGTTCACTAGCAGTGGATTATCATGGCATTATTATGGATCCACATGTTTGGCTTTATGCTAAGACAGTGGTTCTCAAGCTGTGGTCCACGAACTCCCGGGGGGCTGCAATGTCATCACAGGGGATCTGCAAAGGTTTGAAGAAATGTTATTTAAATCTTGAGTTAAGCCTTGGGGGGGGGGGGTGGCCATCATCCATGGCCACAACAGGTATTTAAAGTGTGGTGAGGAAAAGGTACTGAGTTGTCATGTACTAACCTTACAAGTTCTAATTTGTGGCAATGATTGTTGGTTTTTTAGGTGAGTGTGGGCTACAGATGGTAGACCAGAAATGTTCCTAGATTATCTTTTAGGGAAAAATCTACTCTGATTTCCAGAAAAATATTGATTAAAATTAAATTGTTTCCAATTTACTTTCACATTTTGACAAATACGTTGCTTTTGTTTGATTTTTGAACAGTAGTACGGTATTTATATATACTATACATAATGCTTACAATCAAATGTTTAAAAGTGGCAAAAGGTATGTGTATTTAAACCATTCATAACAATGAAATGAATTGCATACATAGAAATTGTCAGAAATAATTTCTAACCATCACATGAAAAATAAGTTACACAAAAGAATTATCGTAATGCATAGTTAAATAATCTATTGGGAAATGTAAAGTAGATTATATACATTATGACAAACTCAACACACTTGTTGATCTCTTGCAGAAATACAGTACATTTGATATTGGTTCCTTTGTATAATGGCCACAAGAAAAACAACAAGAATGGAGAAGAACATCACTTCCTGCAGAAAGAGAAATTACACCAGATTTCCTTCAGGGATTATATGATGCCAAGGATGAAAGCCTTCTTGAAAGTATTTGGGTAAATATTAGGGAAAAGAAATGATACAGTTATAGTTGTTGTACTACAGGCCACCCAATCAAACTGTGGAGATAGATGAATTCTTTGCTGATCAGCTAACCAAGGCGTGCAGGACATATACCACAGTAGTAAAGGGGGACTTCAACTGGGAAACAAATTCTGCAGTGAGTGGCAGATGACATTCCTGATATGCCTGGCTGACAACTTTGTTACCCAAAAGATAGAGGAGGGAACTAGAACTGTACTGGAGCTGTACTAGACTTCATTCTTATTAATAGAAACAAAATGGCTGAGATAGTAGACGTTGTAGGAACCTTGAGGGAGATTGACCATGTCATACTAAAATTCAACAACATAATGCAGGCACAAGTAACTGAACAAAGTCAGACTAGTATTTTATACTTTGAGAGAGAGATAACATAAACAAACTAAGAAAAGGAAGGATTTCATGCAGGAAATCCTACAAGGAAAAACTTCAGGATGCTTGGGAAACTCTGAAAAATGAGATAATAAAGTCTCAAATAAAAACAATACCACAGTGAAAGATAAACAAGAGACAACAGACCAAGAGTTAATTAGGGCTGGAAATAAACTGTCCTACTTGCAACCCACAAATAATTGATATTTCTTAGTTCACTCAAGTTCAAGAGATAATAGCCTACAAACCAAAACCAAATCTCTGATGTTTGTCTGAATGAATTGCTTTGAAATAGGAGCACACAGAAGAATAGTCCAAAATCAGACCAAAATTCCAAGAGCTGGGTCAGGGTTGTCAATCAGTCCAAAAGTTAGAGGCTCACAGATTCTTACACAAATAAGGATATCATGCAAGATTCAGAGATCAGATAATGTTTCCACCAAAGGGAACATGAGTCAGAGCTACTTCTTAAATAAGACTACAGCCAGCTGTGATCACTGAAAGATTTACTCTCTTTCTTCGAGAGACGCCTAATAGAACAATGTTGCTCAGTCTCCAGTCTGCTTTCTAGGAGTCCTGACATCATCAAAATCAATTGACTGCTGCCACTGCTGCTCTCACAGAACAGCCTTGTTCTTAGTTTTGTGTCTCCTTAGGCTAACATTCCATGGTTCAAATGGAACCTCTTCCTCTTACAAGTTGTCCAACTCCTGGGAGATAACAGGAATACATCTAATATTTAAATGATACTAATAAATAAGGGACAAAGTTAATAAAATCTAGTAACTGAAATAATATTAAAAATTACCAAATGTTATATAGATGTTGAGGAAGATCCTTCTGATGTTTTTGTCAAATCAGGATTTATTTCATTTCCCATTCTTTACTTAGCGAGCCAGCCAGATAAAAAATTGTCGTGGCGACACTTTCCCACTACAACACCCATTCCTGGGTATTGAAGAACACAAGGAAAATAAAACATATTAACATACATTAATCACAGACCATCACATAGCGTAAAAAAGAGCCTTGAGAGTTAACAAAGCTGATACTACATGGCACAAAGCTATTACAGAATCTAGTTGTTTTCTTTCGGATATTGTGAAGCCTCCTCCCAGAAGGTAACATGGATTCAACAGTGAGACACTGATGAAGTGGGCACATTTTCTGCGTTGTATGAGAAGAGCACATCTTCTTTCTGCTGTCCTTTATATAGAGAGACAATTGAAAGCATCCCATCGTATTGCATTATTGTTCGGTTTGGAGGTATTACTGTTTTTACAGGAAGCTTGTGCAGTGAGTGGTGAGGATGGTAGTGTTGTGGTTCGCCGGCAGCCTGTGCAGATGGCAGCAGAATCGGACAGTGGGGAAGAACAGGGACCAGTCTGCGAGTCTGGAGAGGACTCGGACGAAGGTCCTGTGTCTGATGCAGAGATGGGCCAGGATCATCTGGGAGTGGGGTGCTGACTCCGGAGCCTCCAGAGTCTGGCAGCAGCGAGGCAGAGGAACAGGGGGAGCCTGTTCCCAGTGCGCGTGTGCACAGAGCTGCTAGAAAGCAAGAACAGCTCAGACAAAAGGGGCGACTCAGGAGTAAAGCTTGGAGGTGATTGGCCCCTCCCATAAGGGATAAAGAAAGTGCAAAGGTAGAGAAACCTTTGCAGGAAGCAAAATTGTTCGCTCTGTTCGGATTAATCCTTAAAGCACTATGTGGACTTTGTACTTCAGTTGGTTTTTTACAGTTAATTTGGCACTTTAGTTGTTGGCAGCCATTCAAAGGAGAGAAAGGTGGGTGCTTATCTCGAGAGACTGTTTGGGACTCATTACGGGCTGGGAATGAATATGATTCCCAGCATTGAAATAAAACAAGAGTTGTTTTAACTAAGCGTGTGCTTAATTCTCAGGAAGCCTTGGTCAGAACAGGCAGAAAAGATTATTAGAAGCTCACTTCCTTCTATCCAGGACGTGGCATATAAGCCGTGCTCAACCAGGGTCAGCAGGATTGTCTGGGATGCTACACTTCCTCTCCATGACTTATTTTCCAAGCTAACCTGCTCATCAGCTGCACACCCAGAAACTTGATACTAATAACCACCTCCACAGTTGAATTGTTAATATACAGAGTTATATACTGTGCCTGCCTTTTCTGAAAAATAATTATTATAAGGGTTATTATTTGGAATAAAGTAGTGGGCCTTAAATTAGTATCACCAAACTTTTTGGGGGCTTCGGTGTCCTAGGACTCCATAATTCTTGGTGGTGCCACTCTAACAATAATAATTTAATATCTTTGTAAAATATTAAAGAAGAAAAAAATAAGAAAAACTGGCAAACCAAATTATTTCCATAGCTTTTCAAATATCACACTGCTGTCGATGGAATGGTGTTTGAAATCCTTCTTGACTCAGTGATGATATTCATGTCTGCATTCTAATGTTCTGGAAACGTGCAGCCAGCAGAGGTGCGTGGCTAGTTTTAGTGGTTGGTGGTTTGTTGGTTCCTCTCCAAAGCCAACCATCTCAAGGTCAACCCCCCAATTATTAGGTTAGTTAATAAGCACCTCTGCCTTCAACCAGTTCCTATTTTCCTTTGCACAAGTCTGCTCACATTTTGCAGCCGCTAAAGCCAAGAGTTCACATACTGATGGCCATCATCTGGGTTCTTTTGCACCATGGGTGGAATCTGTCTAATATTTAAATCACAACAAGAATCATCATTTAGTATCTTTATAATTTAGTCAAGGAAGAAAAGATTAAGAAAAATAGGCCAACCAAATTACTTCAAACACTTCATTATGCAAGAAACGACGGCTGATATTCTCTTGATTCACTTATGATGATATTCCATGATTCTGGGCGGTGGTTGCAGCCTCTACCCTTCTGACTGGGGGTTGCTGTCAGAGGTCAACGGTTGCCCTGTGGACACCCTCCTCTTGCAGCACCTTTCCCTGCAGATTGAACAACAAAAATGAAATGAAATAAAATTGACATATACATCAATAGTACTTTCTCAATAGTATTAATAAGGGCTATTGCTATTTGTAACCAACTTTTCTTAGGTGTCTGAAAGGTGCTTTTTTGAAAGGCAACTGGACTACTTTTTCCTTGAAGACAAATAAGATGTTTTGCTTCTCATTCAAGAAGCTTCATTAGCTCTGAATGGATGGTGGGGGGATGGGTTCTGACAGGATGGGAGGGATGGAATTATTGTATTTCTTTGCACTCTGTTAGCACTCTCTCTGGGAGCCAGTGAGGCCACTTGGGGTTTATCTGTGCCCTCAGAGTCACCTGAATCAGAGTGCAAATGGTTGTGGGATCTTCTTGGAATTGCTGAAAGGACTGTGATATAAACAGGAGATAAGTGGTGTCTTATTCCTCCCCCTCTGTTGATGGAGGCCTGTTCAATTTTAACGTAGATGGAGACTGACCAATTATCCTCTCTATCCAAAATGTGGAGTTTCCTGTCTTGAAACGAGTGACCTTTGTCTTTCAAATGCCGTTGGGTCACTGAATCTTGTCCTAATGGGTTTGTCCTGCTCAATTTGTGTTTGGGTGTTTTATCCTTGGGGGAGACAAGCTTCTGCCTTCGTGTATTTTGGGGTTTAAACTGTACATGTATGTTGTATTGATTGAAAAATCTTCTGAGTTTTTCAAATATTCCTACAACATATGGAATGACAACATTTGTTGTTCTCTTTCTTGTCTGTAATGGAGGAACTCTTGCTATGATTACTTTATTGTCAGAGTACAATATATGTACAATGAGATTGGCTGAGCCTCCCTTCATGCATCCAGCCCCCAACACAACTCACAATGAGGACAGAATTCCCTAACCCAGTCCCAATCTCATTACACTAGATGACCTTGTTGCACAATGCACGGCCCCGCAAGTCTATTGTACTATGTTGACCCGAAGTTATTTTCCGTTCCGAAGTCTGACAGTCCACAGGTAGAAACTGTTCTTCAGCCTCTTTGTGCAGCTGCCTATGTTTCTGTACCTCCTTCCCGATGGCAGGAGAGTGAAGAAGGGCTGACCAGGGTGTGAGTCGTCCCTGAGGATTTTCCTCGCTCTTCTAAGGCAGCGAGCCCTAGCGAAGTCATCTAGTGGTGCCAGGGAACAGGCCACGATGTTTGTGCTGTGCTCACCACCCTCTAATGTCTTTCCATCCATGGCTGCCAAGCCAGCATATCACACCGTCATGCAATGTGGGAGGACACTTTTTATTATGGACCGGTAAAAGGAGGCCATCAGTCGTTGTTCCACTTTATTCTTTCGCAAAACCCTGAGAAAATGGAGTCTCTGTTGGGCCTTTCTGGCCACCGGGGTTGTGTTGGTTTTCCAGGTAAGATCTTTGCTGAGGTCGACTCCCGGGAATTTACAGGAGGAAACTCTCTCCACATAGTCCCCCTCGATGTCAAGGAGGGCGGGTTCCTCTCTCTTCTTCCGGAAGTCTAAAATCATCTCCTTTGTTTGGATTTGCTGAAAGTTTACTTAGGATAGCCACGTGTCCTGAGGCCTTCCTTGACGTATTTTAGTTCTTTTTTGTGTCTCTCTTTACTGCTCAACAAACTTTCAACCTAGTGGCGTAGGGTTCTGATCACTCCCATTTTGTGCTCCAGTGGTTGGTGAGAACCCAAATGCAAATACTGATCTGTGTGTGTTAAGTTTTCTGTAAACTTGTTAAGGTATCTTGTTAAGGTATCTGTCTTCCTTAGTGTGCACTGCACAGCCTAGGAAAGCCAGACTGTTTTTCTAACTATTTTCCCATGTGAACTTAATGTATCTGTCGGGGTAGGCCTCCCTCCACCCAGGTCCTCACCTGTGGCAGGGGTGGCGAAAGGACCCGGGGGGGGGGGCGACCCCGAGGAGGCCGTGGAGGAGGCTGTGGGGCGGCGTTGAGCCCGGTAGACTCCAGCGAAGCCGGAGGACTGCTGCCGAGGCCGTAGCCGGGGTTGGAGCTGGAGCTGCTGCCGTGGATGGCTTTCGGGCGGCAGTGGAGGCCGGGGCCAGAGCCGGGATCGGAGCTGGAGCTGCTGTGGAGGCCGGGGCCGGAACCGGAGTCGGGGCCGGAGCTGCTGCCGCGGATGGCTTTCGGGAGGCGGTGGCCCTGTGCGGCCAGGCACCGGGTGCGGTGCCGGGCAATTTCTATCAGGCCCGGATTCGGAGTAGTGCTGCCGGGGGCGGGACCGATGTGGAGGCTGGAACCGCCGCGGGTAGTTTTCGGGCAGCGACGGCCCCGTTTTCATCCGCCTGAGGGCAACGTGGATCTGGCGTGGTGCCCGGCGTTTTCCATCAAAGTCGGAGATGGAGGAGTGCTGCCGGGGCCAGGGCCATCGCGGAGATCGGAGCCGGAGCTGGAGCTGGAGACGAAGCTGCCGTTGGTGGTTTTCGAGCGGCGGCGGCCTTGTCCGGCCAGGCTTCGGCGTTTTCATCTACCCGGGGGCGGCATGGATTTGGCGGGGTGCCCGGCATTTTTCATCAGAACTGGAGACGGAGGAGTGTTGCCGGGGCCGGGGCCGATGCCATGGGCAGTGAGAGGGCCTGCGATGAGGCCGAAAAATGTGATTTGCGCCCCTGAGCGACGGGCCCCCTGCAAGGCCAGATGCCAGCTGCCAGCGGGATGCGAGGCCGACGTTTGACATTGCCCCCCCGGCTCCAACAGTGGAGGCAAGGGTGGAGGCTGGGGGGGCAGGGTCGTGCCCCGAATCGTTTCGGCCTGGACTTGGGTCCCGCCCGGTTTGCCCTCAGCCTGATCGGTGGCAGTCAGGGAAGACTCAGTCAAAGAAATTGTCATACTCTATAGAAGATCTGTGGGCCCTGAGATATGTCCCCCTTTCTCAGAAATGGCCCTCTTACCTCTCTAAGACTTATCTCAAGGACGGATCTTGGGATCCGGAGAGATGGTGGGGCCGCCAGAAGTGTGTGAGGGAGGGTTATTTGAAATTTTTAATTAAATTTTTAACTAGATTTTTAAAGGGGTTAGGGGTGGCCGGGCGGGGGTTGGGGGACAACCCGCCTGGGGCTGGGACCGGGCCGTGGGTCGAGCGCTGCCGGGAGGGTCTGGGTTCGGATGGGGCTGTATTGAGGATGGGGGGCTGTTCCGGGGAGGGTGAAATTAAAACTATTAGTACAGTGAGCGGGAGAGGCAGATTTGGCGGTTATAGGGGGCCACATTTTGTTTCAGGAGCGCGCCCCCGCTGCTTATCTGCTGTGGCGCGCTCCAACTCCCTTGTTCCCCGGGTGGTCTGAGCGATCGGGCCCTGGGCCTTCAGCTGATGCTTTGTAACGCCAGGTCCGTCATTAATAAGGCCCCTCTCATCCATGATTTGATCTGTGAGGGGGGAGCGGACCTGGTGGGTATTACCGAGACTTGGCTGGGCCAAGAGGGGGGAGTCCCTCTAGTGGAGATGTGCCCAGCCGGGTTTCGGGTTTTTCATTGACCGAGGGCCCAGGGGAGGGGTGGGGGGGTTGCGGTGGTTATTAAGGAGGATCTGTGTCCGAGGGAATCCACTGTTTCTCAGACGACCGGATGTGAGTCTCTTCTCGTGAAGTTCGGTCCCAGGGTACAGGTGGGCTTGTTGGTCGCATACCTGGCTCCCTGCTATGTGGCATCGGCCCTGCTTGAGCTCCTTGAGGTTATAGCCGGCGTGGCGGTTGAGACCCCCAGGCTTATGGTCATGGGGGATTTCAACCTGCCTTCTGCCGGTGGTGCCTCGGGGATTGCTCAGGAGTTCATGGCTTCCATGACAGCCATGGGCCTGACCCAGTTAATTCGGGACCCTACTCACTTGGGAGGTCACACCCTGGATCTGGTTTTTGTCTCTGATCAGTGGCAGAGTGATCTGGGTGTAGGGGATATAGTTGTAGAACCCCTGTCATGGACTGATCACTCGCTCCTGAAGCTCGACTTCTGTTCCCCACCCCCTGACCGCAGGGAGGCGGGACCGCTAAAATGGTACCGCCACAGGCGCCTGATGGACCCAGATAGGTTCCTGACGGAGCTTGGGCCATTTCCCGAAGCTCACACACACGACTCGGTTGAGGGCTTGGTCGCCACCTGGGATACGGTGGCTGCTGGGGCCCTTGACTGGGTCGTGCCCTTGCGGCCTCTGACCCGGCACCGATCCCAAGTGGCTCCTTGGTTTTCTGAGGAGCTAAGGGAGATGAAGCGCCGGAAAAGACGCCTAGAGAGTAGTTGGAGGGCTAGCCGCTCTGAGTCTGACCGAACACTACTACGATCTTATATTAAGACGTATTTAGTGGCGATAAGGATGGCGAGGAGGTCCTACCTCTCCACCCTTATTGCGTCCGCAGAAAACCGCCCAGCCGCCCTGTTTAGGGTGACCCGCTCCCTTTTGGAGGTGGAAGCGCGGGAGGATCCCTTGCAGGGACGGGCTGAGGAGTTTTCTAGGTTTCTGCAGGACAAAATCGCTCAGATCCGGGATGAGCTGGACTCCGACTGGGCATCTCCGGGCGGGGGGGCGGGGGTGGACATCGGTGAGGTCAATTGGGTTGAGTTCGATCCTGTTACCGTGGAGGACATGGACAGGATACTGGGGGGGCTTAATGCCACCACTTGTTTGCTGGACCCGTGCCCCTCCTGGCTGGTCTTGGCCACTCGGGAGGTGACACGTGGCTGGTTCCAGGGTATTATAAACGCTTCCTTGAGAGAGGGGCTCTCACCCGCCGCCTTGAAGGAGGCGGTGGTGCGGCCCCTCCTCAAGAAACCGTCCCTGGACCCAGCATTATTATCAAATTATCGTCCTGTCTCCAACCTTCGCTTTGTTGCAAAGGTTGTTGAGAGTGTGGTGGCACGTCAGCTCCCGCGAGTTATCTCGACCCCCTCCAATCGGGTTTCAGGCCCGGGCACAGCACGGAGACGGCGTTGGTCGCGTTGGTGGATGATCTCTGGAGGGCTCGGGACAGAGGTTGCTCCTCTGTCCTGGTCCTGTTAGATCTCTCAGCGGCTTTTGATACTGTCGACTACAGTATCTTATTGCGGCGGTTGGTGGGGTTGGGGGTGGGAGGCACCGTATTACGGTGGTTCGCCTCCTTCCTCTCCGACCGTTCGCAATTTGTGTTGACAGGGGGGCAGAGATCGGCCCCGAGGCCCCTACTTTGTGGGGTGCCCCAGGGGTCGGTGCTCTCGCCCCTGCTGTTCAACATTTATGTGAAGCCGCTGGGTGAGATCATCCGTGGCTTTGGGGTAGAGTTCCATCAGTACGCTGATGATACTCAGCTGTACATCTCCACCCCGGGCCACCCCAACGAAGCCGTCGAAGTGATGACCCGGTGCCTGGAGGCCGTGCGGAGTTGGATGGGTCGTAACAGGCTTCGTCTCAACCCGACCAAAACTGAGTGGCTGTGGTTTCCTGCGCCCAGATACAGCCAGCTTGTTCCTTCGCTGGCTGTGGGGGGAGAGGTTTTGACCCCTGTGGAAAGGGCGCGCAATCTGGATGTCCTCCTGGATGTGCAGCTGTCCTTGGAAGAACATATTGCAGCCGTCGCCAGGGGGGCTTTTTATCAGATTCGTGTGATTCACCAGTTGCGGCCCTTTCTGGATCTGGGCGCACTTCGCACAGTCACTTCCACCCTCGTTGTCTCCCGCTTGGACTATTGCAATGCTTTCTACATGGGGCTCCCCTTGAAGAGTCTCCGGAGGTTGCAGCTGGTTCAGAATGCAGCTGCGCGGGTGATCGTGGGTGCCCCTCGGGGCTCCCATGTAACACCACTTCTCCGCAGGCTGCACTGGCTTTCTGTGGCCTTCCGGATTCGATTCAAGGTGGTACTGATGGTATTTAAAGTACTCCATGGCTCGGGACCTGGGTACTTACGGGACCGCCTGCTGCCACCAACAACCTCCCGCCGCCCAGTACGCTCCCACAGGGTTGCCCTACTTGGGGTACCGCCGCCTGATCGCTGGTGGCTGGCGGCCCCAAGGGTGCGGGCTTTCTCTGTGGGCGCCCCCTCCCTATGGAATGATCTCCCCCCGGAGATACGAGCCATGACGGACATCCTGACCTTCCGGCGCGCAGTTAAGACCCTATTTTTCAAACAGGCCGGCCTGGCCCAGTAAGGGTTTTTGGGGTTTTAAACTTAATTTGGGTTTAATTTTTAATTTTATATTTTTAAATTTTTCATCAATCCCGGATTTTAAATGTTTAATCCTAGTTGGACGGGATGCAGC
Organism: Bungarus multicinctus; assembly: GCA_023653725.1. NCBI lineage: Eukaryota > Metazoa > Chordata > Lepidosauria > Squamata > Elapidae > Bungarus > Bungarus multicinctus. The sequence continues at coordinate 19,818,428 of CM042842.1, forward strand.
CAGATATATGTATTTAATCTAGTTTTAAATTCTATTTAAATTGTATTTATTCTATGTGTTTTATTAGGCTGTACACCGCCCCGAGTCCCTTTTTGGGAGAGGGAGCGGTATAGAAATATGAATAATAATAATAATAATAATAATAATAATAATAATAATAATAATAATAATAATAATAATAATAATCTGTCCACAGAGTTTATGTATTTGGTGAAGGCTTCCACCTCCTGTTAATTAATCTGTTAATCTGTTATCCTGTGCTTTAATCTTGACCCAAGAATCATCCACATAACTAACCCAGTGAGTGGGTGGAATTCCTGTGAAGCAGTTTAGGGCTTTAGTTTAGGGCTACCTCTTCCATGTAGAGATTAGCCACAATACGGGGCACAGACGCAGCTGTGTTTTTGTCTGTAAAAATCTCCATTGTATTTTAAATACAATGAAGTCCTTGATCCATTCCCTTTTTGCAGCCTCCAAGGCCAAACGTCCATACTGATTGGGTTTTCCTGCACATATATGGAATTCGCCTAATATTTAAATAATAGCAATAATAATCATTCAATATCCTTATAATTTAGTCAAGGAAAAAAAGATTTTAAAAAACCAGGAAAACCAAATTAATTCAAATACATTGTTATGCAAAGAAGGATGGCTGACATCCTTCTTGATGGTGGTTATTCCATGATCCTGGGAGGATGTTGTCAGCAGAGGTGATTGCAGCCGCCAAGTCCTCTCCTCTCCTCTTCAAGCACATTTCCTTGTAGATTTATGAACAAAAAAGAATAACATTTAATTGATGGATACATCATTTTCTTAACACTAATGATAAGGTAGAAGTTTTCCATGACATAAGGTCTCCTTGGGCAAGGGTTGGGCTAGAGGACCTCCAAGGTCCCTTCCAGCTGTATGATTCTTTGATTATATGGAATACAGTGGTGGGTCTTAAAGTAGTTCCACCAAAATTTCCTAGGGCTTTCAGTGCCAGAGGGCTTCCTCAGTAATGGTAATGCCACTCTCTTGGGAATGAGCAGGAGCAATTTTCCTGCACTGGTGCAGAAAAACGCAAAGGCCAACCAGCATATAGAGCCCAAAGATTACCAAAGTGGTAATCCCTGGGTGCTCAAGAAAATGCTTTAGATTGGTACTGGGTGGCTACATGAATCCATGGGGTTCCATTTCTGAAAAAGAAAAATGGGTGGAGGAAGAAGAGAAAAATTCTGGTTTTAATGGCTGATGGTTCCATTTCTGAAAAAGAAAAATGGGTGGAGGAAGAAGAGAAAAATTCTGGTTTTAATGGCTGATGGTTCCCCTCCAGGGCCAACCATTGCAAGTTCAAACCCCCAAGCAGAAAATCAAACCTGAGGGAAGCAACCAAGTCCTGTTCATCTACAGAAATATCTCTCTCTCTCTGTCTCTCTAAAAATATCTCCTCTCTACCCCTCAACAAAGGGTTGATCCACTCAATGTTTAGTAGTCTCCATGACCCCACCCAGAAGTTCATAAAAGGAAAAGGGGACCAACAGTAGAAACTGTATCCAACTGACTTAATGAAGTCACAATAGCTCTCCCTTTACTCAACCTCTTGCTGCTTCCCCCTCTTGAAATCCTTTCCCTCTGTTTAGGAATGAAGATTAACTCTTTAGTAGCATGCAGCCAGCAAGATCCATGGGATCTTTGTGATACCACCAGTAACTAGCCATGCCAAAAAAACCACAGATCAAACTCATGCTCAAGCATTGCAGGCTAAAAATAATATATGTTTGTGTTCTTGCCTGTGTCATGATGCAGAGACATGAGTATAAACCATAGGATTCCAAGGGTCTATGTGACTGTCTTAGAAGTTACCATCTAAATCTTGGTTAAGTCCCATATGTACCTATAGACTCTGCCATCAAAATAATATTCTTTATTCATGGTAAAAATTAATTGATCCAAAGCATGTCTCACAACTTCACCTGCTATTTTCAAAAGGAACTTCATGTATAAGACATGAGGTATAGCCTAAAAGAAAACACATCCTTACACATCCTTAGTTTTTGTTCAGCTACAGAACTGAAATCTAAATCACAATTCCCATTTGGGGCATCCTCATCATTTCACAGAGATTTCAAGGCAGGATCTGTACAGTCAAGCAACACAGATGTACTCAATAAGTACAGTACTATGATTCTTTACACTTAATCTTATTCTGCACAAGGATTGCATGGAGCATTTGCAATTGTAAATGGCTCTTTATAAACGCCCTGATTGGCAAAAGGATTGTGTGACCGTCATGACAATGAAAGGTGACAGGGAGCAAATGCTGGTGACTGAGGAAAAACATGTGTGTTTCAATCCACCTCCTCTGGATCCTGCTGTAGGACCCACAAAGAATTCAGGGGGAATAGAAAATTCCCTGATAACTTTCCCAGATAGGGGCAAGTCAAGATCCTGGCCCCCCTTCTCCCTTGCTGCCCCAAATTTACCTTTGGATGCCACTAACCTACTTAGTTGACATGTGACAAGTCCAGAATCTGCAATGCTTTTTAAAGCAACTGGTCCTGCAATGCAGATGCCTTCGCAACCACAACCTGTTCCAGAGACTGATAACGAGGGGGGGGGATGTTTCTTTTCCAATGTCTGATCTTTATAACTGGAAAAATAATGTGCCTTCCTATTTTCATACTATTTTTATAACTCGTAACCCACTTGGGCAGATGTACAGACTCTTAAAGGAGGGTATTGTAGCTCAGGCTTGAAATGAGAGGTCCTTGGTGCTCTCTGAGTTTGGTTGTCTTCTTGAAAGCATTTCATTACCCAACTAGGTAACATCATCAGTGCACAGGCCCTATTTGGCATCTTGCTCATGCAGGAAGAATCCCTAATGGCTGTGGAGGAGAGACACCATGACGTGCAAACCCTGGACAAGAGGTGTCCTCTTCCCACAGTGGACCCTGAACGGAATCCCCACATAGCTCTTGACATGGATCGGCTGAGAGCTGACCTGACTCCTATGTTGGGGGCGTTTCAGAGGGTGGGATGCTTGAACAAAAGAACTTATCTCCGATTTATCATGGTCATCAACAGAAACATGAAAATCCCAGTGCTTTCTTTAAGCACATTCATGCAGCCTTTAAAACTTATTCTGACCTTGAAGATCCAGCTGTTTCATAGTTAATTTGATTTTTATTGGTCAAAACTGTGAAGATATTAAAAGGAAACTGCAAAAAGCTGATGGAGCGGCTGCAATGCTAACATCTCAACGGATTAATATAAGGTCTATGACGTCTTTGTTAACAGAGACAAAGTGTCAGAAAAGACAGATGAGCACAGGTGGAGACAGTGCCATGTTTCTTGTGCATTAAGACAGTAGGGGGCGGTAGTGGGTCTTGCACAAGAGGTAGGCAAGGAGGGCTTAACGTTAGAGAAAGGTGGGGGGGTTCAAAAGTGCAAAGGGTCATGCCACTGGCCAGCACAAGAATCGGCGTGTTTGCAAAAAGAAGGGACACTGGCAGAGGAGCACTCAGAGTGGAGGTGAAGGAGATGGGCATGACAAAGACTGAGGGGACTCAGAGCTGTAAGAGGTGCTGCCTCTACCATTCACCAAGTCCCTGGTGGATATGAATTGGGAGGCTCAATGTAACCTTTTTAATAGATGCAGGTGCTACTGGCTCTGTCTTCACTAAGCCTCTGACTGGGGCCGCTACTGTAACCGTCCCCCCCAAATCCCTCTGCTCCAACCAATGGAATGCAAATTAGAAAGGAGAAGAGTGGCATGTATATGGACTGATAAAGGAAGGTCAGTTCCCTTTTAATACAACAATTTCACCTGTCAAGATGGCTCCTTCAGATTTATACAGGATCTGAGGGAGTTTAACAAGGATACTATCACCCAAAACCCCAACCTAATACCTTCCTTGTAATGTTGTCCTCCCAAGACAAGTATTTGTAAGGTACTTGATCTTTTTTTGCATCCTGGTAGCTGAAAGCTGTCAGAAGAGTTTTGCCTTTGAATTGAAAGAGGTGATACAGGGACCAAAATGTAAATGTATTGGATGGTGCTGCTCCATAGCTTTCACAATAGTCCTACTAGTTTTGGAACTGCATTAAAAAGTGATATGGGAAATAGTGCCCCCAATGAGATGCCTACAGTCCTTCAAAATGTGGATGGCATTGAGGAGCCTACTGAAGATACCTGAAAGAAGCCCCCATTGGCTTGCTGAGTTATCTAGCTCCGTGTAGCTATAAGGGGTCCCAAGAAAAGGCTCAGTTGGTCCAACTTTCTGTAAAATACTTGGGTTTTATGTTTTACAGGATCAAAGGCAGCTATTCAGAGACAGAACAGAGGCAATCAGCCATGTGGCTGAACCCAGGACCTTCAAACGGCTTTGGAGATTTGGGGGAATGTCTGGGTTCTGCTGCATTTAGATCCCAAATTATGGCCTCATTGTGAAACCGCTTTATGAAGCCACAAAGGAAGGACACTATGAGCAGTTTATCCTGGAGTAAAGAATGCCATCAAACCTTTACCAGAATTGAGAAATGAATGTCAACCACTCCTGCATTGAGATTTTTCTAACCTCTTCTCTTTGTTTGTTTGTGCCTGAGTAGTTGGAAGTTGCAGTTGGAATTGACGCCCAAACCTGAGTCTTGGGATGGAAAGTAGCTTACTCCTCTAAGCAAATAGATCTGGTGGCATTAGAATGGCCGGCCAGCCTATGGGCTGCCGTTGCTACTAGTTTCCTTGACTTTGGGATGAACGACTAAGGTCCAAGGTCCACATGTAATGGTGGAGCTTTTGGAAGTGGAGCCCACTGGTTGACTGGAAATAGATTGGCTCCCCCTTTGGAGAATCCAAACATGAGTTTGATAGTGAGTGCAAAGTTAAACCCTGCCACTCCCTTACCCCAAATGGAACAGGAAGTAACACATGGCTGCATGTAAATAATTGATCAAGTTTACTCCAGCAAACCTGACCTGAAAGATCAAGCCATTGATAAGCCCAATGAGGAGTTTTATATAGATGGTAACAGTTTTGTGGGAAAGGGGTGGAGGCTGATTGGAAAGAAAGTTGGTTTATTGATGAACAGAACCACCAACAGCGTGTGATTCTGAGACAGCTGACAAAATGGAGTTGGGAGGAGGGTGGGTTTTATACCTTCTTTGGGCTTTGTATTTGAGCTTCCTGTTCCTATGCAAGAACACGTCCTTTACTATTCTAATGGCGGTTGTCAGATTCCTATGGGGTCATGGCTGGCTCTATAGGCAGAAGGGGAAATGCAAATCTTAGGTGTTTCTCTGAGTTAATCTTGTCAACCTAATTGCTTATCTGGGGTTTCTGTTTGTCTGCTTGGGACAGGGAGACTGGTGCTGGTTTCTGCCTCCCTTAAGATTTTTCCCCATTTCTCCTTTACGGGAAATATTCTATTCTGCCTTTTTAATATTCCCCATAATATTTCATTCTCTAGGGGGGTGGGGGGGTGCTGACTTTCTACAAGGGGGAGGAAGAGCTAGATATGTAATAGTCACTTTGTGGGACATTAAAGAGATCCACCTTCTTCCCCTTAATACTTCCACTCAAAAGTACAAGCTGATTGCCCTAATGAAAGCCTAACATTTGGCTCAGGGTAAGAAAATCAGCACTTATACAGGCAGCAAGGAAGCTTTTAAAGTTTTGCAGGCACATGGAGCTCTGTGGAAAGAAAGAGGGCTGCTAACTGTGAAGGGTGCAACGATCAAACATCAGAAGAAACTTTAGCCTTGGTAAAAGCAGTTGAGGTGCTTCTGCTGAAGTAGCTGCGATGCATGTTAGGGCCCATTCCAGGGAAGGCACACAACTAGCCAAAGGAAACAGGAGGGCAGATTGGGCAGCTAAGGCTGTTGCACACCAGCCTTTGGAGAGGAACCGCTGTCTTTAATGCCCTCCTTTGAACTTCCTGATAGACCAGTTTACACTCAGCTGAAGAAGCCTGAGCAAAGTTGAGGAGAGCTACATTGACATCTGCTGGCTGATAAGGCTTACTTCATTCTACAGTTCTCCCAGGAACTGTAGTTAGAAATGTGATTAAATATTTCTACGTTATGACTCACATGCAAGAGAAATTCTTGGGTGTTTACATAGTGAGGTTGTTTGCATATCCAGGAGTATATATGGTATGGACGCTGCAGGGGTAGCATGAGAATGTGTGAGGTGCCGACCCCAAAGGGGGCAAATAAACCCTGTATGAAATTCAGATATGGGGAGCAGTGCCAGGGCATTTTTAAAAAATTGATTTTCTATTAAATACATTTCTTAGTGCTCAATAAACATTGTGTTGTCTGGGTATTTAACAATACAACAATACAAATACAAGTACAAATTTACATTCTTAATCTCCACTCCTTTTTTCCAACCACTAGTAAAATAGATTCCATGTCTGATAGTATTCTACATCTTCTTTCTATTTAATTTTCAATGTCAATCTATCCATTTCTGCACAATCTAGTATCTACTTGACTATCTCTTCAACTCACGGCATATCTTCATTTTTCCATTGCGCGAATATAATCCTTGCTGCTGTTAAGACATGTAATACTAAGTACATACTTTTCTTATCCATTTTCTTCTGATAGTATACCTAATAAAAACAATTCATGCTTCCCTATCATCTTTTTTAGCCACCTATGTATCTTTGCCCAAAATCGTTTTGCTTTTGCACATATGATAAAATGTGCCCATTCTTTTGTTACATTTCCAACATATGCTAGACATATTTTTTAAAATTTTCACTAACCCAGCAGGTGGTAAATGCCATTTATAAAACATTTTATACACATTTTCTTTATAAGAAATTGCCATTGTTAATTTATAGTTTCTTTCCCATAGGTTTTGCCATTTCTTTAATTCTATGTTTTAGCCCAAAAAAAATTCCCATTGTACCATTGTATCTTTTATTTGTTCGTTATCCATTTTCAAGTTCAGTCAGAAGTTATATACCTTCCTAATTAATTTTTCATCAGAGTTCAATAGTATTTGGTCAAAAGGTGTTTGTCCTTTATAAAAGCCTTATTTTTAAAGTCTAAGTCGTACCTAGATTGTATTTGTAATTGCACTGGGGCATTTTTGAGAAGTTGGTGTCTCTGAGCTACCGAGAAACATGGGACTCTGTTTACTGATACCTTTTCTAGCTGGATTGAGGCCTTCCCCAACTAATAATGCTAGGGAAATAGGATAGGCTTTATGGAAAGAAATTATACATAGGTTGGAATGCCTTGTGGGGGATGTCATCCTCTCTGACTGTGGTCTGATTTTCATTGCCAAAATTGTTCAAGATCTAGCCTCCAGTTTGAACACCACCTGGAAGTTGCACTCTCCTTATCATCCCCAAGTCAGCCCATTTCAAACTTTATATGGTTGGTCTTATTCTTATACCTTTCAATTCTTGTGTGGCACTACCCCAAAAAGGGCCACAAGCGTCCAACTCCCTCTGTCCCTTTCTCCCAAATAACTTGGGGTCTTTTGGTTCACAGTCACTGATCTAGCATCTCAGCATCTCTTATCTTGATCATTCCCCCAGTCGCCTCTACTCGCAAATCTCAGTTCACCTCCACAATCCTCCTGGTGTGTCTGGCTCTGGTCGCTGGCTGCCTCTCGCACCGCTCTCTCTCTGGGTTAGCTTCGCTCTTTCCCTTCCTCTCTCTCTTTGGATTGGTTTCGCTCTCTCTCTCTCTTAATTAACTGGTGGGTTAATTCTTCCTTATCATCCATAAATTGTGATTCCCTGTTAAGTAGATCCGAGTTCTCTTTTTTACTATCCCTATCTTGTTCTATCCTTGTTAATAGAGGGATTCTTTGTTTGGCCATTAATGTTTTAGCATTTTCAAGGTTGGAGTCAGCCTTCCTCGCTGTCTTGGCTCTCTGCCTAGACTTTAGCAGAGGCTGCCTTTGGGTGGTATAACACCCGTATTGGCCAAACACAGTATGTTCTTAGAAAGGTTTCAAGCCTGAATAACATAGATGGGAGAACCATCTGCCCAAAGATTAACAATATTCTTTTACAACCATGTCTGCTGGGGAACCAAGAAATCTGTTAGTTCATTAGTGTGCTGCCCCACTCACTCACACACACACAAACGTAACTAGTTTATTAATGGTTCCCAGCAATTCCCTTCACCAAAACTCAGAACTATCTCAAGTAAGTCCAGCCACAAGCAGGCCAAGATTAGTCCACAAATCAATGGCCCTATAGTCAGTAAAGCAACTGAAAGTTGTTCAAACAAATAGACTTAAATCCACCAGGCAAAACTTAAATACACACATGAGAGCTCACTTGGCAAGAAAAGTTCAGAGTCTCTGAGGCATAATTTCAATCACGGTGCAGCAGAAAGCACGCAAGCAAAGAAACAGCTAGAAAAGCAACATGTTAATCCCAGCAACACCTCCTCCCTCTGCCTGCTGGGAAAGCCAGCTTTCTGATGCGACCCATCAAGATGGGCGGGGCCTTCTCCTCCTGAGTAATCTGGCTGACCTCCGTTGCTCCTGCCTTTTCCTCTGTCCTGTGTGTTTTTGGATCAGATGCAGAAGGCAGTTCTTCTTCCTCTTCACTGGCTGGCTGCCACTGCAAGCTTTCCCCAGATGAAGCCTCCCCTAATTCTCTTTCAGCCAGCCATTTAGAGCCATTAATCATCTCAGTTCCTGATGTGCCAGAAACGGGCTCATCTTCCCTTGAGCTGACCTCTGAGGAGGAATCTGGCGAGTCACCCAAGGGAGACATCACAATTAGAATATACCCTGCAGTGTAACAGTTGGGAAAGAGTGTTCAGTATTGCTCTTCTGTTACTCCACCTGCCCCTACTTCAGCAACTTTGAGTAGAATCTATGTCTCTGTAGAACTAACCTCTCCTCTGTGTCTTCTCCATCTTGTAGCCTCCAATCCATATGAGCTGTCTATGAATTAAAAATAAATTTTGGAGCAAGGGCTTTGCTATTTACTTCCTTAGTATTAGAGATATAGTTTCTCCTTAGAGACCTTAATTCTTCAATCTTTTTATTAATTTGCTTCCAAAAGCTGATCAGATATAGCAATAACTGTTTGCTGTCAAGAGGCCATTCTTAGCAACCAAATCCAAGTCTCCTTTCAAATTGCTCTTAATACGGTATTATACGGTATTGTTTCTCCGCCCCGTACCTCCTAATGGAGCCTCATTTTCCACAGAAAGGCAGTCATCCTCCTCCCAATCCCAATCTTTTGCCAAGTGTCAGGCAGTGGCCAGGTGCCAGAGAAACAGTTCTTTGAGAATCCAAAGACAATGAACACACCAGTGAGTAAAGAGATTCCAAGCTCTAGTCTATTGTGTATCCTTAGCAGGTAAATTAAATACAGGAAAACATAAAGTACCAAGAATTCAAATTAAATTAATATTTAATTATTACTGTTGTTGAAAAAGATAGAACACCATCATCTTTCCACATAGGAAACACTGTGTAAAATACAACTTCTTCATTTCTGTATTTGCAGGATAAGACCCAACAGAACAGAATCTCCACGGCCCAGGGTTGAAATGTGGCGTCCTTGGTGTGCTCTGATCTCGGTTCTTCACTTGCAGATGTTTCATTGCCTGACCTCATTGATCTTTTACATCGTCAGCGCCAGCGGATGAGACTTCGCTTCCTATTTATATGCAATACGGGTAGTTCTCGACTTACAGCCATTCCTTTCGTGACCATTTGAATTACAAAGCCACTGGAAAGTGACTAACAATGGTCCTCACTCACCACCGGTGCAGCATCCCCATGGTCATGTGATCAAAATTGGGCTGTTTGGCAATCGGCATCTCTTTGTGACGGTTGCAGTGTCCCTGTGTCCTAGCACTGCTGTTTGTGGCCTTCCCTGTCCCCTTTTGAGGAGCAGTGTCAGTGGCGGAAGCCAAATTTGCTTAACTGTACAAGTGATTCACTTACCAAACATGGCAAAAAAGGTAAGAAAATTGTGATTACCTAACAATTGCCTTGCTTAATAACAGTGGAAATTCTGGTTTCAGTGATGGCCATAGGAGAGGACTCTAGTGTTGGGGGCATGGTCTTCTGCTTGGTTAGGGTCTTATTTTCTACTTGATTATTTGGCCTTAATCCCTGCTTATCTGGGTGCTGTTCCGGTCTTTTTCTTTGCTTAGACTTTTTTTTTTACTGTCTCTTGTGAATGTTGTGTAAATGTAGTTTACCTGTATGTGTCATTCATGGCTGGTTTGTCTGAATTCCAGAAATTCCCTAGCATTTTGGGGTTTGGTTTGATCTAGGATGGTCACAGTTTCCCAACTAAAACTATGGTTGAGTCTGTCCATGTGTTTTAAAACATTAAGGAGTTTTCATTAGGTCTTCTGGTTGCTACTTGGTGTTCATGGATGACCTCAGCCTGTCTGTCCTACATGGTGGAGATGATTTCTGGTTTTCTTCTTAGATTACTTAGTTGGTTTGTGTTTTGCGGTGATGCACCATGGACAACTTCAAGGAGCAACTGGAACGAACTATGACCCCAGTAAACACAAAAATTCTGACAACCACCCTTAAGAAAACATCTCAAGACAAGAAAAAGGGAAACAGAATTCCAAACCAAATTACTCCAGCTAAATTCCAGAAACAAAGAGACAAATGAAGCCAAATGGCAGTCAACATGTCCAGCTTGCCACCAGCTGCTGCAGACCACAATATGCTCAGAAAATCCTCAATAATAACATATATAAGGCTAATTAATCAGAATTGTTTGCAGCTCTAGAACCAAGATTGAAAACCACAGGACTTCTTGCCCTGGAGATCCAAACAAACAGAAGGAAGATAATCCTGCTAGACCAGAAGAACCCAGAATCAGGACCCACTCAATGCTACCAATAGTATTTATTTTCAGTAGGAAATGAATTATTTTTTAACTGTACAATGAAAAGTGGAACCAAAATACAATACAGTAAATAAACAATAATAGAGAATGCCCAAAATAAATACAGTAGTATTTTTCAATAGAATATAAAAACCAATGTTCTACAATATATAGTATTATAACAATATACCATTTAAAGAAAACCTATTTAAATATTACAATATTTAAATATATTGTTTACAATATATTACAATTCTTTAAAAATATTGTTTACTATACAATGTTGTTCAATAGCATTTTTTCCTCATTTGGTGTATTTGGGGTGAGACAGATAGGTGGGGCGGGTTGAACAGCTGGGCTCTGAGGCTGTGAGTCAGAAAGAAAAATGGGGAGGGGGCTTCATCTGTTTGAGCTGCTCAAGACCTCAACCCTTGTAATGGTAATGTTCTTGGCATGGCATCAGGTGCAAGGAACCAGATCAACTCTGTGAATAAGCCAGAGCAGTTACTTTAGATAGAAGAGAGAGAGAGAGAGGGAGAGATAAGTATAGAAATAGATAAAAGATGGGGTGTCAAACTCAAGGCCCCCGGGGGCCAGATCCGGCCCATGGGGTGCTTAAATGTGGCCCACGGGGCCAGCCTGGAAATATCAAAGGACTGGCCCGCGGTGCCCCTGCTGGCCAAAAACGGGCCGCGCAGGGGCCCTTGCACGGCCCATTTTGGGTCTCCCCAGCCTCCCAAAATAGGTCATGTAGGGGCCATTTTCAGTCAGGAGAGTGCTGCAGGAGATCATGGAGGCCGAAAATGAGGCGTGGGGGTGGGCGCAGCCATCCTGCTCCCCATTTTGACCAGCAGGGTTCTGCAGGAGGCATCCATCCTGTCTCCCTCCCCACACTCCCTCCCCTCCCTCCCCACCCACCAGCCTGCAGAGGAGAAGTATAATGCTGATCCGGCCCTTAAAGAAATCCAGTTTGACGAGAGAGAGAGAGAGACAGAGACAGAGAGAGATACTGTAGATAGATAGATAGATAGAGAGAGAGACAGACAGACAGACAGACAGACAGACAGACAATGGATAGAGAGAGAGAGAGAAACAGACAGACAGACAGACAGACAGATAATAATAGATAGATAGATAGATAGATAGATAGATAGATAGATAGATAGATAGATAGATAGATAGATAGATAGAAATAGATAGACAGAGAGATGATAGAGACAGACAGACAGACAGACGAGAGAGAAACAGAGACAGAGAGAGATACTGTAGATAGATAGATAGATAGATAGATAGATAGATAGATAGATAGATAGATAGATAGATAGATAGATAGATAGATAGATAGACAGACAGACAGACAGACAGACAGACAGACAGACAGACAGACAGACAATGGATAGAGAGAGAGAAACAGACAGACAGGCAGATGATAGATAGATAGATAGATAGATAGATAGATAGATAGATAGATAGATAGATAGATAGATAGATAGATAGATAGATAGATAGATACATAGATACATAGATAGATACATAGAAATAGATAGATGATAGAGAGAAAGAGAGACAGACAGACAGACAGACGATGAGAGAGAGAGAGAGAGAGAATCAATCTTGGGCTCCAGCAGAAAAGGCTTTCCTACTCAGACCAGTGATGCTTCCTCCTTGGACGTGATTCTCTGCTGTCCAGCCTCTGCACTGCCTCCTCCCCTTCAGCTGGGGATTCGACCACATATGGAGTAACTAATACAATGGGGACCTCCTTAGCATCCTCAAGCAGTTGCTGTTGCCCTGATTGTACAGACTCTTTCTTCATAACTGCATGATGCACAGAGGTTACCGCATCAGCCCAGGGCTCAGGCTCCTCTTTCTGTTGTTGGTGGGTTGTCCCAGAAGAGCCAGTTTTTCTACTAATTTCAGTTGCTGCCAGCGATCCAACTCCTGGGGATAAAACAATATTTTCTCGACTGCTTTGAAAAACCCGTTTATTACAGATGATCATTACGCCACTCACTAATAATAAAAGTGAAGCAATATAGCCAACATAAATAGCAGCTCCAATCTCCTGGTACATTGGAGAAGTAGGCATTTTGAAAGACTCAGGAAACCGAATGTCTGCATTAATAAAGATGGAATAACTGTTCCAGGAAATGGGAATTAAGATTATGATTCCTGTTAGGAAATTCATAAGGCCTCCAACGTTAAAAAGAGTGAGCAAAAAAGTTTTGTGTGTTATGGTTCTGACAACATTCCACAAGGCAAAGCTCATGAACGTTATTCCCACGGCTCCCACGATGCAACACAAGCTCAGCAGATCTTGAGCCAGAAAAATTTCATTGGGCAGCATCTTCAGGTCTTCAGTGAAGTCCTCACAGTGGATGTATCTGTTTTCTGGATGAGTGCTGTGCAGATAGCAGACTCTCCAGATTCCGATCCATAACAAGCCAGGATACATGTTGTCCTGACTTTTAACATGCCACACTCTCCAGTGATCGGTGGCTGTTGAGGTAATACACAGGATCCATCCTAAGATACTAAGCAAATAACCACCAAACTGGGCCCTATTAATCCAGACTGACCATTTTGTAATCATGGATTCTGTTTCACTTGGTATTTGCCGGTTAAGTGATTTATTGGTCATGTATATGAACTTCGAACTGTTGAAATAAAATCAAAACAAAATAACTCAACATATAGTCTATGTATGCTATTATTCTGACACTTGTACACAAATACATGAATAATCTAGAGGTTTAAAGGGCATTCATCACTGATTCTATTGGAAGTAAATTTCTCCAAGTGATTTATTAGCAGTATACATTTATTTATTAATCAAATTTATATGCCACCCATTACACTATCTAAGTGACTCTGAATAGTTTACAGATACGAAAGATAAATATTGTTTTTCCCATTCAAATCCCTGAAAATATTTAAGTTGCTTATAAAAAAGCAGGGGATTTAAAAGGTTTAAATCAAATATGTTGGCATTAAAATAACACTCAACCAATTGTCAAGAAAAAAACAAGGCGTTACATTAACAGTTACAGAACTTCATGAGATGTATACAAATGTCAGATACGTTATTGTGGGGAACAGAGGCTAATGGTTTTACAGAATGGTCAGAAGACATGCTAGTCTGAAGAAACTACACTGTATACATTTCTAATCTCATGAGCTAGGCCAGCACTGGCTAACCTTTTTGGCACCAAGTGCCCAAAGCACACGCGTGCATGCGCATCCCCAAAATTCAATGTGTGTGTGTCCCCGCACATGCATGCACATCCCACACATGTTCCCCTTGCATGGGCACATGTCCCCCCACACATGCGTGTGTGCCCTGTGCATACACCCCGCCTCCGCGCATACACCACTACCTTGTGCATGCGCAGCAGAGTCCCAAAGACCAGTTGGCTGGCGGGAGGTGCGTGTGCATGCTCAGCAGAGCTGAGCTGGGGCACCTCTGGCACCTGTGTGATAAGTTCGCCATCACGGAGCTAGGCTGAATCTTGAGAATTGTATGTAGAAAGGCCTCTGTTATGCTAAAAAACAGTCTTAACCCAAATTTGCTGATATGATAGTTACTCAAGAGACAACCCCTAGGAACTAGGACCATAAAAGCAGGGGTGGGATTCTACCAGTTTGCACCTATTTGGTAGAACCGGTTGTTAACATTCTAAGCAATTCGGAGAACCGGTTGTTAAAAAAAACGACTGGCCTAATCCTGTAAGGAAGGCAGGAAGGAAACATTCTGGGGTTGCTTGCAGAAACTGCCTCTCCGCTAACCCTGATTACATTCTTAGCAGGACTAGACTTCCTGTCTCAGGAACTTCTCTGGAGTTTTTTCCCCTCCTTTGTTGGTACTTTGCTTGTGAGGAGTGACCATTCAAAGTTACAATGGCACTGGAAAAAGTGACTTATGACTTACGACTGTTGCAGCATCCCCAGTCACGAGAGGCCAGGCGAGGAGATGCATGCCTTGATGTGAGTGATATTGAGTTGGCCACGCCCAGCCAGTCACATGACCACCAAGCCACACCCACCAACTAAGCCACACCCACAGAACCGGTTGTTAAAAAAATTGAATCCCACCCCTGCATAAAAGGTAATTTGTAAATAAGGGCAGGGGGTGATAGAGTTAGAGGAATGGGAGATGTAATCAGGGGCGGAGATAATGTATTCACTTTAGATGCTTTGGATGGGTTCTGACGGTATGAGGACTAAGCCAAAAGGTGGGAGGTAAATTTGTTAACAGCAATAGGGAATATAAGGTAAATGTGTTGATGATTGAGGGCAGTGATGGCTAACCTTTCCATCATCCCATGCTGAAAGTGTGCATGTGTGGCGCATGGGTGCCTACACCCATAATGCAATGCACGTGTGCACCCCCCACCCCCCTGTGCATGTGTGCACACCTTCCCCCACATGCCACGCCCCCTGCGCATAAGCAGCAGGTACCCAACAATCAGCTGGCTGGCAGGAGGTGCGCGCGCATGCTCAGTGGACCTGATCTGGGGTGGCAGCTCACGTGCCGGCAGAAATGGCTCTGCATGCCACTTCCAGCACGTACGCCATCGGTCCGCTATCACGGATTTAGGGTGTCTCCATTGTACCTGCGTGTGCGTGGTCCACCTCTTTGCAAAGTGAAGACTAAAATCGCTTTGTTTTCTCTTGGAAGTTTTGGCCGGTGATATTTTTATTTCTAAACTAGATACGTTATGAATAACAAACTGATTAAATCCTGCCCCCATTAATATACCGTACTTTAATTATTATTTCTACATACTACAAATTGAACAGGAGATATTTTTTAAGCATTAAATATAAATCCTACTTAGAATAACAATAACAGTTCACATAAATGGAAGCCACCTACCTTGTAGCCAGAAGATTTTCATTACTCCTCATTTGAAAATATCTGAAACTATGAACTATGTTAGTGATTGTAAGTTTGCTGAAAGAGAACAAAACAAAATAGTTTAGCTTTCATTTAGGTGGTTGCATGTGCGTGTGTGATCCCTGAGGCCACACAAGCAAGATTATGACACAGTAGGAACAATTTCCTTTGGATAAATATCTGTGATGGTTGTCACAAATAGTTCTTCTAAACTGTACCAGTGTTTTTCAACCTCAACCATTTTCTGCCCAAACGTTTTTATTAGGTTATAAACTATTATAAAATGCAAAATACTAAATAAAAGAGCAGTGAAAGGGACAGGAAAGGGGGAGAGAGAGAAGTGAGGAAAGGTAGGGAAAAAAACTCAACAATTTTAAATGCAGTGTAGTTTGATTGAGCTGGTATTGCCATAGCAGATAGTTTACGCAATAGTACTGAAATTATATTTGAAGTTTAAAAAATGATATACCCTCAATTGGTGATCACAGACAGATAATTGCAGCTGTTTCTCACAGTCTCCAATGCCGAATGACCAGCATCTATTCTTCTCCAAAACTTCCGTTTTCAACTGTCACTGAGCATTCCAACTGTCACTCCTCAACTGACAAACCACAGAATTCCAATGATCAATCTCAGTGAACAGCTTCCATCTTTCTTTCAAATTAACGCAGACATTTATATACAAACAAAATAAACTAATCCAATAGATGTAGTCTCGATGTAAAATGGTATGCTAAATATTTTCTTCAGGTCTTCAAATTAACAGAGTTGAAGGTACCTTGTAGGTCATCTAGTCCAACCCCCCGCCCAAGCAGAAGATCCTACACCATTTCTGACAATTGGCATCCAGCGATGAAGCTCCCACAACTTCTGAAGGCAACTTCTGTTCCATTGGTTAACTGTTCTCACTGTCAGAAAATTTCTTATTTCCAGGTTAAATCTCTCCTTGTTCAGTTTCCATCCATTATTCATTGTCTGGCCTTTAGGTGCCTTGGAAAACAGGTTGAGCCCCTCCTTTCTGTGGCAACCCCTCAAATATTGGAAGATTGCCATCATGTCTCCCCTGGTCCTACTCTTCCCTAGACCAGCCATGCCCAGTTCCTGCAACCGTTCTTCATATGTTTTAGCCTCCAGTCCCCTCGTCATCCTGGTTGCTTTTCTCTGCACTCTAGAGTCTCAACATCTTTTTTATAGTGTGGTGACCAAAACTGGATGCAGTATTCTATCTTGCTTGATCTTCAATATGCCAGCTTGAGCTAGCTTTTTATCTCCACCAAATTCCCTTCTAAAGCAATTTAAAAGTACAAAATGTTGTAGAGAAGCTTTACAACAAACCAAAGGGATCAAAATGTATAAGAAAGCTGAAAAGAAAGAAAAAAAACCCAGTGAAGAAGAGAAAGGTAGGCTGGAGGTGTACACTTTGGCTTATAAATAAATTTCTAACTCCAAATAATGTATAACTGTCTGGGTTGGTACAGCAACCAAACAGGACAAGTATGGACTCCAACAGACAGTCAAGACTGCAGAAAAAACAATTGCAATGGCACAGCCTTACATGGCAATTTACAGCCCTCTCTATGCGATTCTACAGTCAGCATATTGCCTCCAGCACTCTGGGTCCTCATTTTACCACCTTGGAAAGATGGAAGGCTGAGTCAACCTTGAGCCAGTGAGAATCAAACTGCTGGCAGTCAGCAGAATTAGCCTGCAATACTGCATTCCACCCCTGTGCCAGCATGGCAACCAGCCTGCCTTCCACAGGAGGGCTAAGAAAGTATCTACAGACTCTCACATCCTGAATTGTTTCAACTTCTCCCCTCAGGACTCTGCTACAGGGCAGGGCATCCCAAAACAACTAGGGACAGGGACAGTTGAAGAAGCTTCTTGGATGAGAAGCTAAACATCTTCAGACAAAAACCAGAAAGTCCAATTGCTTCTTGAAAAACCAGGACCTGAATCTCCATAGATAAATGTATCACCATTCAGTATTAAACAAACGGTGATTTGTGGGCAATCCACATTCCTGGAAGAGGTTAATGACAAGCCCAGCCTTCTGATGGAGCCTCTGGAAAAGTTTAATGAGCTGAGAGAGGCAGTTTCTCTTTGGAAAGGACTTGAATATCCCCTGAAATCCTCTGGCCTCGCACTAAAAATTTCCATCTTGGGCACTCGAGAAGCAATTGGGCTAGATCTCTGGATCAGTAGATCACTAGCATAGCTGCGCATGTCCGCCTTGACCTCAAGTCCAGTTTGACTGTAAAGGGAGGGCCCTAGACCAAGATTTCAGAGAACAACTTTAGGCTCCTCACCTAGTGGAGGGAATAGCAATATGTCTAGCTAAAATGATAAAGATCATTTCCCCCTTTCCTCTCTGGCCTTTTTCTTCACTTTTCCTATCAGGCCTTTTAGATGCCCAGCTAAATTTTTCTGAAAAAGCGATGATTTGCTCAGTAAGAGAGAAAGACGGGCCAAAAGTCCAGGACTTCTTCTACTTTGGGATGAAAATATTAAAAGGTATCCCAGCAACTTTCAGATAGGAGATGAGCTCTCTCAGTGTCTTTCTTTTGACACATCTCCCATTCTGGCATGAGAATAGTGGTTGGATTCAAAAAAATTTACTACTGGTTCTGTGGGCGGGGCTTAGTGGGTGGGGTTTGGTGGGCGTGGCAGGGGAAGGAGACTGCAAAATCCCCCTTCCCTCCCCACCCCACTAACCTGCTTTCCAGCTCCGTTCTCCTGTGCAGGGCAACCAAAGAAGACCCAGCCGATCAGCTGGGACTCGATGGGAGGCAGAGAACAGATGGGAGTGGAGCCAGTCAGAGGCGGGATTGGCCGGTTCTCCAAACTACTCAAAATTTCCACTACCGGTTCTCCAGAACCGGTGAGAACCAGCTGAATGCCACCTGTGGAGTAACGCAATATGTAGAACTAAGTAATCCATGGAGCGACTTGCTGCCAAAAGTTGTGGGTTTTGGGCAATCTTGGTGCGTTCATCCACCCAAGATTGGCCTCCGCTTCAGGTGGGTGGCTGAAAGGGATCCGTCCCGCAGCCAGAGAAGCCTCCCTCTTTTCTCCGGCCACTGAGGCCCCACAGGCTCAGCTCTCACCCGTGGCTCTCCTGGGGATGACCGCAGCAGCCGCCAGTCTCTCCTCCTCCCAGCACCAGGCTGGCGATGTCCCGGAACCCAGGATATCAAGCCTCAGGGGATCCTCCGCCTGCCCCCCCAGACTTGGGCAGCGATGGCCATGGTGAGGCAGGCCTCATGGCGGATGTGGCTGCAGGTCCCAGGTGCAGGAGCTGCTAGCGACAGTTGCCTCAACTGCTGGGCCAGTGGCAGCGCCGCCTTCACACCCCACCAGCTCGAGGGGGCGGAAGCAGTGGTGGGATTCAAATTTTTTGACTACTGGTTCTGTGGGCGTGGCTTGGTGGGCGTGGCAGGGGAAGGAGACTGTAAAAACTCCAGTCAGCGGTGGGATTTGCCGGTTCTCCGAACAACTCAACATTTCCACTACTGGTTCTCCAGAACCTGCTGAATCCACCTCTGGGCAGAAGGCGACCCACCCGGTGTGGCCAGAACTCCCAGGGAAAGGGAAGGCCAGCAGCAACACCCATGAAGCCGCTCTCGGACACGCTCGGCGGGACTCCTGGGGAGTTTGGGGCAGCCTCTTTGGCTGCCTGGCCGGTCGAGTTGCCCAGCTGGCATGGCGCTCACAACCACCGATCAGATGAGTGGGAGGGCGGGCGCTGGTCAGAAGGCACCGGCCTCAGATTCCATGCAGGGCAGCCTCTTTTCCTTCTGGGGTGGATGGAAGGGGCATGGACGGGGTTGTTGGTTTGTGCCAGGTGTGAAGGGTTGACTTTTAAGAAGGATGAGGGACTTCAGCTGTTCTAACAGCTACATCGTTTCATTTTTCTGTTTTTCTTTTTACATAATTGCCTTATTGATTTGAATACGTTTGGAAAAGAATTGAATGGATGCTTATGAGGCTTTTTATCTTTTTGGGTTATCAAGTCAACTTTTAGCACTAAATCACACACACACATACATACACACACTTTTAAACAAAATTAAAACTAGCACAAAAAGGATAAGTAAGAAAAGTTGAAAAAAATGAAAACAAAGAAAAAATATAAAGAAGTACAGTGGCTATATTCTTGATAGCAATTATAAGTACCAATTTTCTATAACCCATCCTAATTATCAAAACTATTGTAAGGTCCCAGCAGTTTCTCTGAGTCACTTAAAAAATGCCCAAAACAGTGAGACTCGAGAAGGGTCTTAAAGAAACGGACTTTATTTATGGCCAGAAAAAAAGATCTGGGTGTACTCTGTCCAGGACATACAGATTCAATCAATGCGTGTTAGGAATAGTCACACTGAGGGGAAGGTCTGGCTTGCTTTTATATCCTGAAACCATCACTGTCTTATTCCCTGACTCCGGCCTCCTAACTTCCTGCAAAAGGATGCCTTCAATGCAGGGGTGGGATGCTACCAGTTCTGCCCGGTTCTGTAGAGCCGGTAGCTCTGAAGAGCAGCAAACACTGAACCGGTTCTGTGTCTGCTGCTGTTTGGCCCAGCCAGCTGTCCGGTCCTTTGTTTCCTGCTTTTTCAACTTCAGCTGTTTTGCGCAGCACAGCTGAGGTTGAAAAAGCAGGAAAAAAGAGGCTTTTCAAATGCTGTGCACCCGCGCGCAGCGCTTGTCAGCTGTCCGGGTGGCACAGCTTAAGGGCTTTTCACACACACACGCAGCAAAATGTAGTCACTGAACCGGTAGTAACACCGGCTGAATCCCACCCCTGCTTCAATATGATCTTAAGCTTGGGGAATTTCCTTGGTCACCCAATTAGCCACTTTAGCCTCCGGTGCTGCTGCACAGATTGCCCTGATACACAGCCAGTTCCTGGACAGGAAAAGGATTTATGGATTTAGAATGGATTCAGATAACCGAACCATTTGTCTGATAGGCCTGGATACAGGAAGGATAACGAAGAAGAGATTGCGGGAGAGAACGTAGCCCATAACAAATGTCAAGGAAATGCCTGAATAACAAACCCCCCATTAATGCTATAATATATTCTACTTTTATTGATTATATCCTTATTGGTATTTCCCTGCACTATGATCACATTTTTTTTACACAAAAGGTCCATAAGCAGGTTCCAGTCACCAATATATGTAGGCAACATCTTTAGTAACTCCGGTTGTTAAGTGAATCCAGCTTCCCCCGTTGACTTTGCTGGTCGGAAGGTTACAAAAGGGGAGCCTGAGATGCTGCAACCATCATAAATACGAATCACTTGGCAAGCATTCAAACTTTGATCACGTTACCATGGGGATGCTGCAACCGTCAGAAGTGTGAAAAATAATCCTAAGTCACTTTTTTCAGCGCCGTTGTAACTTTGGTCACTAAATGAACTGTTGTAAGTTGAGGACTATCTGTACTTTCCAGAACAGCATTTCCCAGCATCGTCCCAGTGAAAATTTGCTATGGATATTTTGAGTTCTCTAAGTGGGAGAATGCACAACTTCTTGGGTTAATTTGTATTTATTAGGTTGCCCCACACATTTCACAGGCTGAGGTTGCTGCAGATGAGACCCAGATACAGACATCCACTGCCCATTCTGGCTCTGCCCTGGGTGATACCTTTTAATGTGCTTGGAAAGCCACAGGTAGGTAGTTACCTGCCTTAGTTAGTCCTCCTCCTGCAAAAGACCATCCTGGGCAGTTTGGGTGCATTTGGGCAGGAGCCATAACCGCAATCAAGGCCCACTTGGACTACCACCTCTTCTGCAGAGGGTAGGACCCCCTGCCCTAGATCTGTCTTGAAACCAACCCATGGCTGGCAGGGTCCCACCCCAGGAGCACCTGCACATCCTGAGGATACATACCAAGGGTGTCATATACCACTGAATCTTGGGAAAAGTCTTCGGAGCAGCTAGGAATTTGGGGACGGGGGGTGTTCACTAATGTTACACCTGGATTGCCTGCTTAGCTGCGCTGCCACTTAACACTCCCCCCCTTCCCAATTCCTAGCAGCTCATAAGTCTTGGCTGAGCTCGTACAAGAGGCTGGGCTCAGTGTGGCTTAACATGCAGAGGTGTGGCTTAACATAACTCTTGAGGCTTGGCATAGCTGGGAAGTCAAAAGACATGGAGTGGTCTGGCTGGCGGGGAGGGAGGCAGGCAGGGCAACACTTTGGATAGAGCTGAGCAGCGCCTCTGGATGGAGGGTTAGATTAGGAGTTCAGCTATAGAATAGAATTAGGAGTTCAGCTATAGAATAGAATTCTTTATTGGCCAAGTGTGATTGGACACACAAGGAATTTGTCTTGGTGCAAATGCTCTCAGGGTACATAAAAGAAAAGAGACATTTGTCAAGAATCATCAGGTGCAACACTTAATGATAGTCATAGGGTACAGTAAGTAATCAAATCATACTAGGAAACAGTCAATATAAATAGTAAGGATACAAGGGACAAAGTTACAGTCATACAGTCACAAGTGGGAGGGGATGGGTGATAAGGAGTGATGAGAAGATTAATAGTAATAGTAGTGCAGACTTTGTAAATAGTGGACAGTGTGGAGGGAATTACTTGTTTAGCAGAGGGATGGAGTTCGGGGAACGACTCTCTTTATGTCTAGCTGTTCTGGTGTGCAGAGGATCCTGGCTGCATTTAGTGGCAAGAAAAAAATTGTAAGTTACTCTTTTATAATAGAATTCATATAATTAAACTGGAAGATTCTCTTTTGCTCTTTTTGATGCTTCTTGTTAACTTCCTTTTTTCTGCATACCCCTCCCCCATAACCTAAATGTGTTCAGTCACAAGTACACCATACATTGTTATAATCTTCTTGGAGAAGGGGAGATCTGCCTGAGCTAGGCAACAAGGGAATATCCTCCCAAGGTAAAGCCCAGCAGCCCAGCAGCAAAACCAAGATAAGACACTGAAACAATGTCATGTTGACCCTCAAGCTTGTATTGTAGTTTAGCATATAGAGAATAAGAGGTGTGTGGGGAGGGCTTCTTAGGCATGGTGTGTTCTGTGCAGGGGTATAAAAAGTATTGCTTGAATATGGAGGCTTGCTCTTCTTGTACCCAATCCACTTGGGAAGGGACTTGAAGGCCTGTTTGCAACTTATTTTCTTTAATAAACCTTTGAATTGTGAACCAGACTTGGTCCTGTGTTGTGAGTATTGAATAATCCCGTTCTTGCGTCTCACAGTGCCATCCCCAATTCAACCCAGGATCCACCAGAACTACTCCGACAGCCGGTTCCAAGAGGCCGCTTCGTGTGGCAGCCCGTTCCACCGGCTGGCAGCTGGCGGGGCGGGAATCCCCCCCCCCCGCTCCCATAGATCAGCGGAAAAGAAGCGCCGGGCCAGCCCTGCTCCCTCTGCGACCTTCCCCACCCACCCATTCTCCGACCCCGGGCTGGCTCCGTCTTCCCGGACTCGCGAACCGGACTCCGGCGGGCTCTGACCGGTTAGACCGCTGGACGCCCCCGAGGGTCCGGCGCTTAGGGCGGTGAAGCCCAGGCCCGGAGGGGCTGTCGTGGAGGGTCAAGCCCCCGCCCCGCCATCCAATCCCGGGCGGGGGCGAGGAAGGCGCGCGCCCGGAGGGAAGCACGAGCGGCGGTGGGAGACTTGCGCTCGCCCCCGCGCCCAGGAGGCGGTTCCCTGCCCGCCCCTCCCTCCTTCCCTCCTCCCTCCCGTGCTGCTTAGCGGCGCGGGAGGCGGGTTGGAGTTTAAATCCTGCCGGCCAATGGGCAGCGCGCTCGGCCGCCCGTAACGCTCCGGCTCCGGCTTCGGCTTCGAGGGTTCAGGCGGCGGCGGCGGCGGCGAGCGAGCGAGCGAACGGGCGGGCGAGGGCGGCGGCGGCGGGGATGAGCGCGGCGGTGCCCGGCAGGAGCTCCCGGCCGGCGGGAGTGGCGGCTCCCGGGCGGGGGGCGACGGTGGCTCCGGCGCAGCAGAAGCAGCACCAACCGGCGGCGCCCGCGCCCTCCTCCTCCTCGGCGTCGGAGAGCCGGGCGGTGCCGGAGGTGCTGGTGGACCCTCGGAGCCGGCGCTGCTACAGCCTGGGCCGCTTCCTGGGCAAGGGCGGCTTCGCCAAGTGCTACGAGATCACGGAGGCGGAGAGCCGCGAGGCCTTCGCCTGCAAGGTGGTGCCCAAGGCGCTGCTGCTGAAGGCGCCGCAGAAGGAGAAGATGACCATGGAGATCGCCATCCACCGCAGCCTTCAGCACCGCCACGTGGTAGCCTTCCAGGGCTTCTTCGAGGACAGCCACTTCGTCTTCGTGGTGCTCGAGCTCTGCCGCCGGCGGGTGGGTAGGCAGGCGCGGGCGGGTCCCGGGTGTGCGTGTCCCCCTCGCCGGTTCTACTCCTGCGCTTGGCCGGGAGGGGGGGGAAGAGGAGCTGCCCTCGCCCGGCCCGCCGGTGGCTGGCGGGAAGACGCGGCCGTCCCCCCTCCCCCCAGCTGCCGTTAGACTCCAAGGAGGCCCAGGACAGGCGGAGGAGGGCGGGGGCTCCGGCGTCCCCCGTTTGAAAGCGAGCGTTTTTGCCGTCTCTGTCGGGGATCGGCTGCTCCCTTCTCGCCTTGGATCCTGCCTGGCGCTCTCCGAGGGCAAAGCGGGGCTCCTGGCCGTCGGTGGGTGTCTAAATGCTGAGTATCTGCAAACGGGCTGCGGAGGGATGTGGGGCTGACCTCGGGGGGAGAAGGGAGGCGACCCACGGCTCCTCCAACCGCTTCTGCTCCTGACCTCCATCTTGAAGCCTCTTTGGGCTCCTCCCTGCCCCACCTTGCCTGAAAGCAACTCGAGGGGAGGTGATGCCTTTGTGCAGGTGTGCCCCCCTTCCATGCCTCCCCCAGGTGAGCTTTACAATTCAAAAAAAACCTCTTGTGGCCAAAGACCAGCAAAAGGAGGGCGGGCCACAAAGAGTTAAACAGCATAAAACACACAACGGACTTAAAACTTGCATGCAAAAAAACCTAGAGATATAGAAACTACTGGTAGAACCTAAAAACGAGGGGGAATTGCAATCAGTAGCGGGGTTGTAGGGGTGCCGGGCAAGCCAGATCTGAGGTGCTCTAGAATAAGCCACTAGATCTGGTTTATGGCCATTGAATCCGATGCAGCTCCTTGCTTGTCCCCTTTTCACATTCCGGCAGCCTGGGGGTTGCATCCTACTTGAGTGAGGACCCTTCATGGAGCCGATCTATTGGATGAAGCAGACACCAGTCAAGCGAGGAATCTCCTGCACTGAAATCTAGGCCAGGGGGTCTCCAACCTATGCCACTTGAAACCTGGTGGACTTCAACTCCCAGAGCAAAGCTGGCTGGGGAAGTGGCCAAGGTTGGAGACCCCTGGTCTAGGAAGAAATATAAAGAGAGGTGGTGTTGTGGGAGAGGGGTTTCCAACTAAATGTTGGTGCACTGACCAGTGACGGAAGGACCACCCCTCCCAAATATCTAATTGCTCCTCTGCAAGTATCTTCTTCCAGCAAGTCTCCCTCTTGGTGTCTTGCTGAGAGTTTGAAGATGGTGTTAAGGAGACCGATCAGGATGAATCCGCCTCCTGAGGGGTAGATGGAGAGCAAGGCCAGAAGGGCCCACCTCCCTCAGAAGCCCAAATTGTTCTCAATGGCCCCTGGAGGGATGAGGTTTCTGGGCTCTGCAACTGATGCTCACATGGGCAGATTTTCTATCGTTAGGCCAGGGTGTCTCCTTCCAGGAGAGAGATTCTGAAAGAAGGCCTCCTGGGGGGGGGTGCGATGGTCCAACTGTGGCTGGAGCCAGTTCTTTGGCAGCTTTGCAGGAGGTGCCAGAAAGAGCTGAGTCATCGGATCCAACTGCCCAAATGAGCCAGTGTCCGGCTGTTTTCCATGGCTTCCTCTTTCTTGCATCCCAGCAGTTGCTGGTGGTATCTTTTCTGCTGGAGGAGATCCTGGTGTAGAATTGGATACGTAGGTCTACTAAGTGGTAGCAGGAGCTTTTTTGGCAATAGAGTCTTTGACCAACCATGGCTTGGAGTGGGTGAAGGAGGAAACTCGGTTGGGGTCAGGGCAGCCTGGAGGTGACCTGAGGCCACTAGTTCAGCTGGCCTTTGATTGAAGTGGGGGATAGTAGGGGTTGGTAGGGTAGCAGGAGGCGATTCCTGATTGAAGGCATTTAATTGGAGCAGTTTGGGAAGGGGTTGCTTGCAGACTTAGGGATGACTCCCAGGGCCTCTGCGGGGGGATTGACATTCATTTTGGAGGTGAATTTGGCTGGATGGTCACTTTCAAGGACGCCCTTTGGAATTCAGCCTGAGGACTGTTTGAGCCAGGGAGGAACCTGCCAAGTTGGATTTTTGAGCCCAGAGTTCTTCAGGGTTGGGGAGTGGGGGTTGTGCTTTTGAAGAGGGTGTCATCACCGGCCAGGGGGACCATACTTTGGCTTGTCCAGTACAAGTGAGGCGGAGCTGTTTCTCCTGGGGGCAGAGGAGACCCCGTTTTGAAGGCAGGTGAGGCTCAATCTCCGGATTGAGTTTTTGTATTGCTTGGGGGGGAGAGGGGGGGGGGCTTTGCAATGTTTGCAGGGCAGTTTCTTTTGGGCCTTGGGATTGCCTGGTTTTCCTGCAACATGAATCTCAGAGTGGAACTCACAGGAGTCCCTGTTGCTTTCACAATCGTTGGCGTGGGAGTCGTGTGTTGACAGCTGTCTGTGCACCTTTGAGGAGAGGCAGTGGCTTGAGATGGTTTAGGGTGGGGGGGGAGGGTCTCCAACCTTTGCAACTTTTAAAACTTGGGGGCTTCAACTCCCAGAATTCTACAGCCAGCATGCTGGACACCCCCCCTCCCCTGGTTTAGAGCAGGGGAGGTGTCCAACCCTAGCAACTTTAAGCCTGGCAGACTTCAACTCTGAAGCATGGCATATAAACTCTTTGCTGTGAGAAATTCCTACCTCGCCAATGAAACCTAGGTAAACATCTTAGATAGCATATTGAAGTCAAAGCTTACTAAAAATAAAGGTTTCTTTATTTTTTTCTTTGAAATTCCATGTCTAAATCAGGTAACCTATATATCAGAGAGATACTCCCGTTACTTTTTAGAAGAGTAAACAAGTGAAGTTTATATGGGCCTCCTGACTGTATTAATATACTTTAACACAAGAGTCTTCCAATTTGGCAAGTTTAAGACTTGTGGACTTCAACTCCCATAATTCCTGAGCTAACATGACTGGAAGAGGAATTCTGGGAGTTGAAGTCCACAAGTCTTAAGGTTGCCAAATTTGGGGACCCCTAGTTTAGGGGCTGAGTTAGGGAGGCTTACAAGCACCACACCTGCTTTGAGTTTCCCCAAAGTTTCCGAATGTTTTTACGAGACCCTCCTCTTTCACCCAGGTTCCCTATAGTGGGGAGGGGGAGCACTTGCCTCTTCTGACCGCAGCTTCTCACACTGCTGTCTGGGATGCTCTTCTCTCCCACAGTCCCTTTTGGAATTGCACAAGCGTCGGAAAGCCCTGACGGAGCCCGAGGCCCGTTACTACCTGCGCCAGATCATCCTGGGCTGCCAGTACCTGCACAGCAACCGCGTCATCCATCGCGATCTCAAACTGGGCAACCTGTTTCTGAACGATGACATGGAGGTGAAGATCGGTGAGTGAGCTGCGGTCTCATTCTCTGGGCACGGCTGAGTGGGGGTGTGGGACCCCCCTGGCCCGGGAGGGGTCTTGGGCCCTGCTGCCTTTCAGGCCTGGTGGCTCGGTGGCCGCATCCTCTCCAGGATGCTGAAGCAGCCAGCAGGAAAGGTGGGGTTGTTGCTCAATTGTGGGCAATACTGGCCTGTGATGGTGCAGTAATTGGAATGCAGTACTGCAGGTTACTTCTGCTGACTGCCTGCAATTTGGCAGTTCGAATCTCAACAGGCTCACGGTTGACTCAGCCTTCCATCTTTCCCAGGAGGGTAAAATGAGGGCCCAGATTGTTGGGGGCAAGAGACTGACTCTGCAAACCGCTTAGAGAGGGCTATAAAGCACTGTAAAGCGGTATATAAGTCTAAGTGCCATTGCTATTACCTGCAAACCCTGAGCCAGTGTGTGTCATGAGATCCAGGAGGGTGTCCGGCAAGTCCGACTGACTCTACACCACTTAGAGAGGGCTGGAAAGCACTTTGGAGTTGTATAGAAGACTTAGTGCTATTGCTGTTATCCATTTATGGGGCTGCCCAACTCAAACTGTGATTCCGGATGAGATGCAAAAAGAAAAATGGGATGGGTTGGGGGACATAATTCATACATTAAAATGGGGAATAGAACCATGCTCAACCTGCCCATAAAGTCGGTGGGTGGGAACAGCTCGATTTCATCACCTTTTTAAAGCCAACCAGTGGGAGATTGTCCCAAAGGACAGGGGCTGCCCCAGAGAAAGTCCACCTGGATCCAGTGAAGGGCCTGGAATGTGCCCATCTGTAGATTCTCCCAGAAGCAGTTTGTCCAATAGGTAACTCCATTCCATGCCGGGAAGATCTTTATGAGTGACAGCAGCACTTTGAATGGTGCCCAGAAGCTCTTTGGGTGCCAGTGCAGCTCCCATAACTACCACCCATTCTGTATCAGCTTCTTCAAGAGCAACTCCGCCCAGATTTGGGGCCCCACAGACCCTCCATTTCCAGGATCTGTGGGGCCCTAAACCCATAGCCTCCCGAGTCCGGAGAGAAGCTTTGCCTGGCTAGCTGGGGCAGAGAAGTAGCAGACATCGCATAGAGGTTGATCGGGGGCGCAGAGGCTTGCCTGCCTCCTCCACCACCACCAACATGAGCCAGCCTTGGAGAAAGGAGGAGGAGGCAGGCCTGTAACACCCCGCTGGATCTCCTGAGCCGGTCTAGAAGGACACCCTGGTCGATGATCTGAAAGGATGTCGAGAGATCCAGGAGAAGTAAGAAGGATTCTCCCAACTTGGACCTTACAACTAAAGTCTCTGCACTTATCCCACTCTGGGACCTGACTGGGAGGGCTCCAAATAACCATCTGCTTCCAGGACCCCCTGAACTGTAGGCAAGCCACCTCTATACACACACACACACAAGACCCAAAGGTTTTCCTGATTCCCCCCCAGCAGCATCCCAGGTCAGTGTGGTCCAGTCAAAAGTCGCTGTCACCAAAGTCTCAGCCATGCCCAACTCCTCCGGCACTCCTCAGATCTGTTCGGCTCCTGAGGCAGCTGGATTGAAGAATCCTTCCTTCCTTTTGGAGAGGCAGGAATGTCATGGTGAACTGTGGGTCATCGGGGAGCCACCTGCCCAGGGCAGAGAGTGGAGGTCTCCAACTCCAGGTCCCGTTGCCACGGCCCCACAACGGGGCTGGCCTATGGGGCACGCACACACTCTGCACCTGCAAGCTGAGCCCACGGTGGCCGTGAATGGCAGCCGAATTGGCCCAAGGCGAAGGGGCCGTTCATGGTCTTGCTACCACGAGCCTGGGCACTCCACTGCCAACCCAAGAGGCGGCATGAAGTGGGGCGGACAGGGAAGCTGCCATTCCAACCCTGAAGGCCCAGCCGCATGAGTGGGATTCTGACCCACCATCTATGGGAGAGGTGGGGATGACCTGACCACCCTCTGACTCTCCCAGAAAATGCTAGTGCAATTATCCCAGCTGGGTGCCAGCCCCCCAGCTGTGTCTCAGGCATGCACATCAGGATGGGGCCACTCTGCACTCCGAGGCCAGCCTGGCATTTGGAGCCCCAGCTGGAGCCCAGGCCCTCCCGAGGACCAGGAAGCGGGGATGGAGCCAGGCTGGAATGCAGGGCCTGATTCCCGCCATGTCGCCTGTTGCCCAACAGTGAAGCAGCTGAAGAGGCCAAGAGCTTCTGGCTTGTCCCCAGTGCCAGTTCCAGGCCTCCTTGGGGGGAGCCCAGCGTCACAATCAGCAAAGGCCCATCTTCAGAACTTGCCCCTCACTGGCCCTGTGGAGGATTCCTGGAACTCTGGGACGGTGGCGCTTAAACCTCGCACTTCCTGAAATACTGAGCACATCATGGCTGCCCCAAAAGAGAGAAAACAGATGTTGGGATTCAAGTGGCAGCTGTTTGCGTCAAGAGGCCGCTGGGCCAGGGGAAAGGGGCGAGCCAGGCTGGCCTGCGGCTTGGAGAGCCTCTCCTGGTCTGCAGCTCAGGCACCGCACCTGGGAGAGAGATCTGGACGGCTCTACCTGCTGGGTTTGGGTCCCCCCTAGCCAAGCTGGACTCAGGAGCCTGCCCCTTGTGTCTCTCCAGGTGACTTCGGCCTGGCCACCAGGGTGGAGTACGATGGGGAGCGGAAGAAGACCCTGTGTGGGACGCCAAACTACATTGCCCCCGAAGTGCTGTGCAAGAAAGGGCACAGCTTTGAAGTGGACATCTGGTCCATTGGCTGCATCATGTAAGTTGGGGGTGCCTGAAGATAAGTGGAAATCATAAGAGGAAAATCACACACACACACACATACACACAGCACAAGGAACCTTGGAGGGAGAGTCTTGCCCATGTCCCCCAGTTCTGCAGATTGGGGAATGGACAAATAGGGGTTCAGGGGACTCTGCAGAATTTGTCCCAGAGGTGCTTCTTTCAAAGGCAGCTGCACTTCCTTATTTGGCTAGAAGGCCTCTTGCTTCTCACCCAAGAAGCTTCTTTGGTTCTGACCGAATGGTGGAGAATGGAAGGATTTGTGTTCCTTGCAGTCATCTGACTGTTCGCATTCTTTCTGGTGGCCTCTGACTCTCAGAAAGAATCCTAATAACCAGATGACTGCAAGGAATAGAAATCCTTCCATTCTCCATCATTTGATCAGAACTGAAGAAGCTTCTTGGATGAGAAGCAAGAGGTCTTCTAGCACAGTGGTTGCCAACCGGTGGGCCGGGAGAAAATTTTGGTGGTCTGCAGAGAAATGTCACCCCCAAAGCACCCCCCAAAACAATCCAGGCTGCGCGGGAACACAAGGCTGCGCCACCCACATGGCCCACAGGAACACAAGGCTTGTGTCGCTTGCATTGCACACAACATGAGGGGGTGAGGGGAGGGGGAAAGGGTGGGAGGGAAACTTGCCCCATTTGGCCCACCAGGCTGCTGCTTTCCACTTCTGCTTTTAGCTGCACGCAAGGAAAGCAGCCAAAGTCTTTCTTTCTCTCCCCCAAACTCCGCCAGAAAGGAAGTCTGTGAGACCCTGCAAGGCCTCCTGCTCCAAGAGGCTGCGCCGCCAAAGACTTATTTCTGGCAGAGTTTGTGGGGAGAGAAAGAAAGACTTCTGCTGCTTTCCTTGCATGAAGCCAAAAGTCTCTCTCTCTCCCCCCTGAGAACAGAGCTGGAGACGGTATCCTGCGATCCCAAATAAAGAACAATTGATCGATAGGAAAACAGAGTGGAGTGCATACTTTCCTGCATACTTTTTTGGGGATTTTCCCAGGGTCTGTGGTCCGCGGGATTTAAAATGATGAGTTTGGTAGTCCCTAAGGTCCAAAAGGTTGGCGACCCCTGTTGTAGCAAAGCAAGGGACTCCAGTTGCCTTTGAAGAAAAGCCCCTTTGGGACAACCATGACCAGCTGAGGGTCTCCATAGACACCTGCAGGGCTTTCTCTGTAAGAAAGCGGGGCTCCCCAAAGAGCAGAGACAATTCAACCACCTCCACTTATAACCTGTGGCTGCTTGAAGTCCCTCCGTATGATTATCGGGCGTGACTTCTCGGTGACAAGAGCCATGCTGAGACACCAGGGACTTGGGAGCCCATCAACAGGTGGAACCCTTCCTGCATTGTGCCTGGGGGGTTCGGGTGTGGCTGAGGCTGCAGTGCTTGTGATCCGGGAAGGGGGAGCGGAACTGGCTCTGCCTCCTCCCTGCGCATCGTGGCTTTAGAGGAGGCTTTCTGGGGAGCTGTCCTGAAGCTCTTTCTCCTTGCAGGTACACCCTCCTGGTTGGGAAGCCACCCTTTGAAACCTCCTGCTTGAAAGAAACGTACATTCGGATTAAGAACAACGCATACACGATTCCTACGGTGGGTCCTTTTCGAGGTCTCCAGCTGCCCCTTGGGGCTGGGCCGGCTTTGCACTTCTGAGCTAACACCCCACCCCACCATCCTGGTCTGCTTGGAGTGAATGCAGAACACGTGTGTCCTTGTCTGCCCTTCCCTCAGCCTCAGCTGGGGTGCCTGGGGCCCTCAATGAATCATGGCTCTCCCGCCGCCCCCAAATCTTCCTCCTCTGGCTGTGTGAGCTGCACTCCCAACAGATTGCAGTTTGGCGACACTTGGTAGTTGCTCCCTTTCAGTCCTTTTCATTTCTATGCCTGAAATCTTACGTTGCCCTGAGTCACTTTACTGGGGAGTTGATGGCGTAATAAATGAATAAAATAATGTTTGTGAGAATAGGACTGCTCCATCCTGCTGCTTCAGCCAGTTGGCTTCGTAGCCACAGCCCTTCGGCTCAGCCGCCGCTTCACAGGGCTGTACAGCCCTTTCTAAGCGGTTTGCAGGGTCGGCCTCTGGCCCCCAACAATCTGGCTCCTCATTTTGCTTGTTGAGCTTTCAGGGATGGTCGAATTCTGGCTCTTCTGCAACTCATTTTGCTTTGCTTGGAATCCAGGCTAGCAAGTTTAGTTCAGTTTATTGTCACTGCATCTCGTACAACGAAATTCAATACCATCTTCAGTGTACAATTTATGACCATGAAAATAAACACAAACACACGTCCTTTACACTCCACGCATTGAATTGAAAACCCCTGATGTTGCATGAATATTGCACTATTATACAGCAGAATTCAACAAAGCTACTGCTCTGGGATAAAAGCTGTTTTTCAGCCTATTTGTCCTTGTTTTTAATATTATCCTGTACCGTCTGCCAGATGGTAATAGTTCAAAAAAAAAGGGGGGGTGCCCAGGATGAGATGGACCTTTGAGGATGTTTTGAACTTTCTTAAGGCAGCAAGAACTATAAAGCTCTTTCAAAGAGGGGAGAGGGAAACCCATGATCCTCTGGGCAATGAAATTAACCCTCTGGGGTGCTGTCCTATCTGCCCCTGTGCAATTGGCAAACCATACACAGGTGCAGTAAGTTAAAATACTCTCTGGTGCAACAGTAGAAGGTCCCCAGCAGTTTTTCATTCCATTGTTGTTTCTTGAGAAGTCTCAGGTAGTAGAATCTCTGCTGGGCCCTTTTGACCATGGCTGCAATGTGAGCCCCCCCAGGTCAGGTCCTCTTTTAGGATAACACCCAGAAACTTAAAACTGGCCACTTGCTCCCCTCAGTCTCCATTGATAAGCAAGGCCTGGAGGTCTGATCTGTTCCTTCTATAGTCTACTATAAGCTCCTTGGTCTGATTAGTGTTGAGGACCAAGTTATTGTCTCCACACCAGGCAAGCACGAAAGTCCCTGGTCCATAATGCTTTTGGCACTAGCTTCATAGCCTCGTTGGTAGCGGGATGGTGGTGGTGGGGAATTGTGTAGGAATGGCCTGTGGACCTTCTGCCCGTGCAGCACATCAACCCCGTGGCTGCGAGTCTCATCCAGAAGATGCTGCAGCACGACCCGACTGCCCGGCCCACCATCGACGAGCTGCTGAACGAGGAGTTCTTCACGACGGGCTACATCCCTTCGCGGCTGCCCACCACTTGCCTTACGGTTCCTCCCCGCTTCTCTCTGGCGCCCAGCAGCCTGGACCCCAGCGGCAGGAGGCCTCTTGCGGTGGTGAACAAGGGTGAGCTGGGGGCAGGGGAGGGGCGAGGCTTTGGAGCTGGGCTCCCCCTGGGCCAGGCAGCTTCTGAGCCTGGCCGACTCTTCTTCCCTGGCGCAGGACCGGAGAGCCCCGCCCTGGAGAAGGTGCCCGAGAAGGAGGACAAGGCCGGAGCCCTGCTGGAGCCCGGACACCTCCAGCCGTGCTACCTGGCTGACCTGCTGCAGCAGCTGATGCGGGTCAGCGCTTGCCGGCCCTCGGAAAAAACTCCCGTCAGGCAAGGTGAGAGGCGGCTGGCTGGAGGCTGCGCTTTTGAGCCGGCAACCGCGGGGGGCCCTTCTTCACTCCCAGCGTCTCTCTCGTTTTTCCCCAGAGGAGGCTGAAGACCCGGCCTGCATCCCCATCTTCTGGATCAGCAAGTGGGTGGACTACTCTGACAAGTATGGGCTAGGTAGGTAGGTGGTCTCGGGAGGGGGGGCTGGCACTTTGGAGGGAAACACTCCAGGGAAACAGCCCCCGTCACCCCCAGCCGCATTTCCCCCTGCAACGACGGTTGGTTTTTCTGCATTTCGTGGGACAGAGCAGAGACCCTCTTGGTGGGAGGGCCGGTTTGCACCCCAAAGGCCCTAAAATATACGAGGGACAGCAGATGTGGGTGCTGGGTGAACTGAAATTCAAAGTAGTTTGATTTGCTCAGATATGAATATAGACAGCATTTCTCTATAACAATTCGTCAGTCTGTCAACACTTGCAAGGTTCAAACTGCCCCCCCCCAACCCAGGAAAAGGGGGCTCATTTTGTACTATTTAGGGTGATGACAGGTTTGCCAGAACTCCAGCCATTTCTCTCCGTTTTTGCTTCCTTCTTTTTCCGGATTGAGTTAAAAGAGATTTAAATGATTATGTCCTATGAAATCACGGTTAATTCTTGCTGATATTTTCCCCACAATGATCTGTGCCCCACCGGCTGCTTCAGGTGTCCCCCTGGCGCTGCAGGGGCCTTCCCACCCACCAGAGCCATTCCTCCCCTGCTTCCCAGCTCCTGAGGCGTGAAGGGTGGCTCAGACGGCCACGGGGTCAGCAGCCGTATCGTTGGTTGCTAAGTCCGGGCAGTCCTGCGGGATTGCGGCCTGATCCAAGGCAGCTGAGGATGCGCCCGCCTTCTCTCCCGCAGGCTACCAACTGTGCGACAACAGCGTTGGGGTCCTTTTCAATGATTCAACTCGCCTCATCATGTACAGCGACGGGGACAAACTGCAATACATTGACCAGAACGGCTCTGAGCTGTATTTTGACGTGCTCTCTTACCCAGATACTTTCAGCAAGAAGGTGAGAGGGCGCTGCTCCACCCTTGCCTCAGTTTCCCCTTCTGTCTCTGATGGGCGGGAGGGGAGGGTCCCCTCCATTGCAATCTCAAGTCTGGGCTTGAAGGGGCATCCTTACTTCCATCTGGACTGGAGGAAAAGCCGAGGTCCGGAGGGGGCAGCCGGGGATCAAAAGGCTTGGTGGACAGATGCTCTCCAAGGCTGCAGGGCCAGGGGTGCAAGGGGGGGCTTTTTCCTGTAAGGGGGCCTTTGGGGGGGCTCCTTGTGCCATGGCTCAGCCCCCGCTCTGCCGGCTCACCCGCTCTGCTCCGCTCTTCCCAGATTAAGCTGCTGGAGTATTTCCAGAACTACATGAGTGAGCACTTGCTGAAAGCCGGCGCCAACGTGACTCCCCGGGAAGGGGACGAGCTGGCGCGGCTGCCCTACCTCTTGAACTGGTTCCGCACCCGCAGTGCCATCGTCCTGCACCTGAGCAACGGCACCGTGCAGGTCAACTTCTTCCAGGTGAGGCAGAGCCCTGTGGGGGGGCAGGTAGCAAAACGCTGGCCTTGCAAGGGCCCTGCTTAGGCTACAGGGCTTCAGTGGCGGAGGGGGGAGCCTGGGGCCCCGTTCTTTCCTCCCCCAGGGGCTAGCACTGACCCCGTCCCCGACACCCACCTGGCTTCCCTGGGAGGAAAGGAGGCAGACCAACGGATTGGGAGCAACGTTTCTGAATTGGCCCTGGAGTTCTTGCAACCCCCAGTCCTGGGGCCCCCTGAGCCCCTTCTCAGAACGGGGGGGGGCACATGCTTTGCCACCAGCCACTGCTGCCCTCCTGGTGCTAAGCGAGCCTGGCCCGCTGTCCTTTCTCGGCCACAGGACCACACCAAGGTCATCCTCTGCCCCTTGATGGCCGCTGTCACCTACATCAACGAACGGCGCGAGTTCCACACCTACAAGCTGGCCCTGATCGAGGAGTTTGGCTGCTGCAAGGCACTGGCCAGCCGCCTCCGTTACGCCCACACCATGGTGGAGAAGCTGCTGTGCTCTAAATCGGGGGCTCCCGCCGCCGCCAAAGCGCCAAGCTAGAGCCGGGGAGACTCCCTTTGGCTCAGGACTGCGCAGCCCCCCTGGAGGCCCCTCCTTGGCCAGGCCGCACGAGGCCCCCGGCTGCCTTAGGGGCCCCTTGGCTACAAAAGGACTAGAACTTAACAGGATGCCTTTTCTCCAGATTGATGATTTCTCCCCCTTCCCTTTTCTGCCCCCCACTCAGACTAAACTGTTTTATACTCACTTTGAATAAAGCCTCTGGCCTTTGGATTGGGATTTAAGCCGCCGCCCGGATTCCTTCTCTGGAGGGGAGCGCAGGCCTGGCTTAGAGGCTGTGCGGCTCATTGCCTTTGGTGAACTGGGCCTTGGCTTGCTCTGCCTTTGGTGGCCTCCTCCAGCTGGGCTTTTCAAACTCTGAGACCCCCAAGGCCCCCCCACAGCCGGCCAGCCCTGTGAAGAAGGGGGAGGGTCGGGCTGGGCAACCCTGCACTTAAGGTCGTTTTGGCTCGAGAGTCCCCAAGCGGGAGAACCACGTATGTCCTTGGCTGAAGGAGCTCTGCCTGACCACCAAAGCCGGCCTCCATCCCAGCCCACCTTGTCTTGGGGGAGGCCAGGTCCTAGCACTGACATTGCCCAGGCAGCGTGAACTGAGGCACAAGGGAATGCATAGGAGACAAGGGGCAGAGGATCTGGTCACCCTCCACCAGGCCAGGTCTTCGGGGGGGCAGAGTTCTGAGGCCCTTCCAGCAATGCGGGGTCTCTGGGCTGGGGGTTTTCCCACGATTGCACCCGAAGCCCCCACAAGCAGTGAAGAGCAGCCTGCAATTGAGCTTCCCCAGGGAGATCCTGGGTCATTGGAGGTTTGGTGCACCCACAGGAGAGCGACCCCCAAATGAGGGAAGGGGGAGTGGGCTTGACCAGGACCACCAAACGCAGGATGGATGGAGGGCTCAGGCGGAGGGGCCCTTGGTTAGGTGGATGTACTCCCCACCTCAAGGCATCGTGCGGCTCCAGAGTGGCCCTACTCGGACAGAGAGCAGCCGGCCACACCAGTCCCTGCCCCACGCAGTGCTGTGGCCTGCGGTTCCCTGTGCTATTGCCGGCCCTGACAAGCATTTAAGGTCACTTCATTTAAGGCCCTTCCTGGTTGAGCCCCTGATCGCTTGAGGAAGCTCTCACCTCACTCCTTCATTCTTGCTACCTTGATTGTCAGAGTACAACATGTGTCCAGTGAGATTGGCTGAGCCTCCCTTCGTGCACCCGGACACACACACACAACCCCAGTGAGGAGAGAAGTCCCTAATCCAGGCCCAATTTTACTACACTAGGTGACCTTGTGGCACAACGCACCGGCCCTGCAAGTCTGTCATACTTATGTTGACATGAAATTATTTTCCGCCTAGGAGTCTGACAGCCACAGATAGAAACTGTTCTTCAGCCTGTTGATGCTGCTGGCTGTGCTTCTCTAGCTCCTTCCCGATGGCAGGAGAGTGAAGAAGGGCTGACCGGGGTGTGAGTCATCCCTGAGGATTTTCCTCGCTCTTCTAAGGCAGCAAGCCCTAGCGAGGTCATCTAGTGGTGTCAGGGAACAGCCCACGATGTTTTGTGCTGTGCTCACCACCCTCTAATGTCTTTCCATCCACGGCTGCCAAGCCAGCATACCACACCGTCATGCAATGTGGAGGACGCTTTCTATAGTGGATCAGTCATTGTTCCACTTTATTCTTTTGCAAGACCCGATGGGCCTTTCTGGCCACCTGGGTTGTATTGGTTTTCCACTGAGGTCGACTCCCGGGAATTTAAAGGAGGAAAGTGGCAGAGGGAGACATGTTTGAAGGGATGCCCAGAGATGGGAGCGCCAATCTTACCTGTCCTCACAATTGGAACCCAGAGCCTGACAGGAATATTTTGACCTATTTATTACACGTGCGGTGTGAACGATCAGATGGGATGTATGTTCCTTAAACAGCCTTGCTCCTTCCTGTCTTCTGTCTACAGAAGGAGTGGGGTCATGGGGGGAGTGGGGGTGCTGCCTCAAAGTTAAAAATACTTTTACTTTTTTCTGTGGAAGGAGGGGGGTTGCGGGGAGTGGGAGTGCTGCTTTGAGCTGCTCTGCAATAAGAAGGGTTGGAACCGCACATTCTTAGCGAGGCAGAAGTTAACACCTTAAACCCCTAGCCAGGATATTAGGGACAAGAAGAGCTCGCTTATAAGAAAGACCCCAAAAATCACACGGCTGGCACATGAAACAAGGACCCTTTGCAAGATGCCCTGACCTGGGGTGAAAAACAGATGACACGATATTTAGCTATGTAGGGGGCTGAGATCCAAATAACCAATCAATGTGATCTGTTACGCATGCAGATCATTAGGGGAAGGGCAAAGGGCCCTTGACTATAAAAACGGCTGTAAGGTTCTAATCGGGGCCCTTGCTTAGCTTTTGAGCCCTCAGGGTCCTTCTATCTTGGTACCAAAATGAAAGTATATTGTATCACTTTGTGTCCGGTGATTTATTGGCTTCGACACCAAGCAGGAGCCCAGTTTTGGGGACAATAGTATCCAGCTGTCGCCTTTCCACAATCCATTAAAATTATCTGATTAAAAAGTAACAGTCTGACAACGCTGTTCGTGTTCAAGTTTGGTCTAATTGGTCTAAATACATCACACGGTGGCTAAAATAAGTCCACGCTTGGGACTTCTGTGAAAATGCAGTGAATTGAAAGGCAGTTATGACATGTCACCTTCTCACATCTGGTTCCCCCAAATTTCCTTCTCAGTGCAACTGTCAGGTTCCAAGTGGTAAAGACTGACCACACCTTTGGCTGACGGGAGCCCCTGCCCGGCCGTCCCTTCCTCCCTCCCTCCCTCTCGCTGCAGAAAATGCCCCCCTTGATGCCCCCCATCCAGCACAGGTGTCCTGCTTGCTTCCTTTCTAGATGCCGCTTTATGCAGAAGACTTTTCAAACAACCGATTTACAGCTTTCTGCTAGTAAACCCCTCTCACTCCAGAAGGTTTCCAAGGCAACGGGAGATGCTTCCACATTCATGATGAGCCTGGGAATAAAATGCCCCGGGGCAGGGGACGAAGGAAGGGGGGTGGCAGAGCCCAGCCTGAGCTCCTCTGGCTGCCTTTAGAGGAGAATCCCTTCTCTGCAACGTCCACAGCAGGCTCAGCAAAAGGTTGCTGGTTACGCAAGGCACCAGCAGTGCATCAGCAGTGCAGCCCATGGGGCCAGGTGATGCGCCCCCCCCTCTCTTCAGGTGAGAATTGACGGGAAGGCAGCAGATCCTCAGGGAAGCACCCCCCCCACTCCTCCTCTGCTCCCCTCTGCCTGAGGCCTCCTGGAAGCCCCACGAATTAGCCTTGGGCCCCCACGAACACCTCTCCCCAGGGAACAGGTGGAGCGTGGATACCCTGTGCTGGTTGGTCCCTCCAGAGCAGGGCAGGCTGGCTGACCGGTGTCAGAAGGCAGGGGCTGGCGAGCGTCCTTCCTTGTGGCTAGCTGCTCACTCGCCCTGGCAGTAGTATCTCTGGAAGAGCCGCTCAGCAGCGCACAGGCGCATGGCCCGGTGAGTGTGCAGCAGCAGGCAGGGAAAACGGTCCAGGAAGTACTGGACGAATCCGTGGGGGAGGCTGCCCAGCGCCTCCTGGACGTTGCTGGGCAGTTCGTAGTAGTGATGCTTCTGAAGGAGAAAGCGTCCAGATGCCAGGCTCCCCCAGGGACAGTGCCACACACAGAGACAACGGGAGGTGCCAGTCAGGGGCCCCTCGACCACAGAGGGCCTGGCATCACCCAAGAGCCCAGCCAGGGTTGGCACGCTACCTTGTTCCTCATGGCGCGCAACAGGTCACGGATGGAGCTGCCCTGATATCTCCGGAACTTCCTGAGGTCTGCCGGGGGAGGGAGGGTCAGCAGGGCTCCCGCAGTGCTTTCCCTCCCCCAGGCCCCAAAGTGGCCCTGAGAGGGCGGGCGCCTACCTGCCTGCAGTGGGGCAGAAAGGCGCAGCTGCCAGTTCCCGCGCCCCACCGCCAGGCTCCCGGCCTCCAGGGCGCTGACCAGGGGTCCGTCTGCCGGCTCCTTTTCAAGGCGGTCACTGACGTCCTGCAGATGGGAGAGAGCGTGGGCAGCCGGGCAGAGCGCGACTGAGAGGGGCAGCCAAAGGAGCTTCCACCACCGAGGACTCACCTGGAAGAACTGCAGCTGCTTCTCAGGGCCCCAGAAGAAGGGGTGCCGGAGCACCTGTGCGGCCGAGGGGCGCAGGCGGGGGTCACTGCTGATCATGGCTTCTATCAGATCCCGCCCTACTATGTGGCCTGAGAGAGCAAGCAGGCAGGGACCTTCAGAAGGCCGTCCAAGGATCTGCCATTGGTCCAAGCACCTTTACCAGACCCCTGCAAGGTAGGCTAGCATAGCAGGGTGAAGCCGAGGGGAAAGGGCTCGGCCATGGCTGAGTAACAGATGAACAAGGAGCTCCAGGGAGGCACGGAGCCATCCCAAGTCCTGCCAGCCGAGAGAGGTTTAGTGGGGCTGGTTGGAGACCCCAAGCAGGCAGGGTGGAAGGAAAGGGCCAAAGCATCCCACAGCACCCTCCTTACTGTGAGTGTCCTGCTGGAGCCTCGGCAGTTGGTAGGTGCCCGCCAGAATGTTGGCCTGGCGATGGAAGCTGTGCCCAAAGGGATGCTGCCCGTGAGACAGGACGTAGTAGAAGATGCAGCCGGCGGAGAAGATGTCCACCCCGCAGGTCTGTTAAGAGAGCAGGAAGCCATGGCCAGATGCAGCAGCTTCCATGGGTCTTTGATGGCTCGGGGTTAGATTTCTATCCTGCCTTTCCCTCTATTTCCCCTGGATGGCACCCTGGGCGGAGGGCAGGCAGGGCGAGGTCCTCAAAGTCCCCAGGGAACTGGGACTCTCCGCCCCTGGACCTCAAGGGCAGGGCGGTCGGCCATACTCACCGGGCTCTCCCGCGCATCCTCCCTGAGCATCTCGGGCGCGATCCACCCCTCAGTGCCAGGGATGCCTGAGCCGAGGCTGAAGCTCTGGTGCCCCCCCTGCAGCTTCTTGCACAGGCCAAAGTCAGAGATGACCGCTCGCAGCCTCCCTTGCCCGTCGGGGGCCGAGATCAGGATGTTGCAGGGCTTCAGGTCACGATGAGCTGGAAGGAAAAGGTGCTCAGCACAAGCCTGGATAACACCCAGCCTCCATTTAAAGGGGAGGGGGAGGCCACGGCCCCTCGCTGCAGGGGGAGGGTCTCACCTATGCTGAGCGAGTGCAGATGGGCCAGTCCGGACATGGTCTGGGTCAGCAGGGAGAGAGAATCCACGCCCTTTCCAGGGAAGACGGAGCTCTCCACATACTGGTAGGGGGGAAAGGGAAGAGGGCAGGGCAATCCTTGCCAGGGGACCCCCCCCCAAGCCCGCCTCCCCCTCCCCCTCCCACCAATCCCCAGCTATGCAGGGACAGCTTCAGCCTTCAAGCCCGCTTCAGTAGATAGACCCCTTTCAGACAATCTGTTCACAAGCGTTTGGGAGGAGATGCTTCCAAACCACACTTGATATACTTAAGCAAAAGTTAATTCTAGCCCTCATCCAGACACACTTGGATTTCCCGTCATTTCCGAACATTTGGACTGGTGGCGATGTAAATCGGGGTCTCCATGTTCAGAACAGAAAGTTCCCAGCTCAGGATAGTTTCCCAAGGGCAAGAAACCCAGGCAGAACATCTGAACATCTGAAGCCAGACAGGGCCAGCAAGCTGGAGGGAAGTGCTGTGGTTCGCCAGCAGCAGAATCGGAAAGTGGGGAAGAACGGGGACCAGTCCGGGAATCTGGAAAGGACTTGGACGAGGATCCTGTGTCCGATGCAGAGATGGGGCCAGGACCAGCTGGGTGTGGGGTGTTGCCTCCGGAGCCTGGCAGCAGTGAGGCAGAGGAACAGGGGGAGCCTGTTCCCAGTTCACATGCATGCAGAGCTGCTAGAAGGCGAGAGCAGCTGAGATAAAAGGGGCGACTCGGGAGTAAAGCTTGGAGGTGATATAAAGGAAGTGCAAAGGGACAGGAACCTTTGCAGGAAGCAACGTTGTTCGTTCTGATC
Organism: Bungarus multicinctus; assembly: GCA_023653725.1. NCBI lineage: Eukaryota > Metazoa > Chordata > Lepidosauria > Squamata > Elapidae > Bungarus > Bungarus multicinctus. Next base: position 19,860,274 of record CM042842.1, read on the forward strand.
GGTTTGGAACCCGAAAGCTCCGTGGTGAATTTGTGCTCCGTTTGGTTTTGAAAGACTAATTGTGACTTTAGCCGTTGGCAGCACTTCAAGTAAGATAAAGGTGCGTTCTTATCAGACTTCCCCCTAAGAACTTTGGCAGACTTCCATGGGACTATTTAAGACTCATTATGGCTGTGAATGATGATAATTCACAGCCATTGAACTAAAATTTTTATTTTGGATTTAATGTGTGTATTTGTGGGTGTCTCAGGAAGCCTTAGTCAGAACAAGAAGCCGCGCCATTTCACATGATAGCTTTATGGAGTGCAGCACATCGGGCATGAACACTGTACAGGACAGATTACTATTTTCCTCTTTGGGACAAACTGAGGGCAGGGATGCTGGGAGGGGCCGGAGTGGGGGTCCCAGCAGGCCCATCTCCTCACCTGCTGCAGGGTGGCAGAGCACAGCTCCAGGGCGATGTAGTGGAACTGCCCATCGGCCTCTGTGCAGAAATAGCGCACCACATTGGGATGCGCGTCCGACTCTCGCAGCAGCCGCACCTCCCGGTCCACCAAGCGGACACTTTCCGGAAGCAAACGCTTCACGGCCACATTGCGCCCATCGAAGCAGCCTCTGCAGAAGGAAGCCGCCCGTTTGAGGCGACGGGGAGGAATGTGCCCAGAATGCCCACCTCCCAGCAAAGCCCTTACTCTGCCTCTGCCCTCTCAGGAAGCACCAAAGGCCGGCTGGGTCACCTGTGAGGTTGCCCAGCACCTCTGCACCCTGGACAGCAAGAGGGAGGCTCATCCTGATGCCCCTTCAAGGCGCCAAGTTTGGCTCTGAGCAACACAGGACCCTCGGCCTGCAGGGAAGCCCCTCGGTTGGACTGCAGGGCTCAACACATGCTTCAGGGACCCCTCCCCAAGTTGTTCGGCCGCTCCAACTTACCGGAACACAAAGGTGCCCCCGGCCCCCCGGCCCAGCACCTCCTGGGGTCTGAAGGAGAGCTTCCCCACAGTGACCACTTCTGGGGAGAGGGAGAGAAGAGGGGAAGGGAGGAGAGGAATAGGCTCCCCCACTTCAACAGCCCCTCCCCCTCCCCGCTAGCTGGGCAGGTACCCACCTGGACCAGGGCTCTGGAGGGGGGCTTTATCTGCTGAGGCTGAGGGGGAGGGCCGCTCTGCTCCCTGGTGCAGCTCCAGGGACCCTTCAGGAGTCATCCTCGGGAACTGGTGAGAGGCTGCAGGCGGTTGCGGGCAGGAGCTGTGCTCAAGAGGGACCCTCTGGGAAAGCGGCAGCAGGAACGAAAGGGGAAGAGACCACCCGCCTTTACTGCCAGGGGGCCCATCATCAGGCCGGGGGCAGGACTGCCTACATCCTGGCGGAGACCCCTCCCCAATGGTGGCCATGAAGGGTGCCTCCTCTAGCAGCTGGCAGGGACCGACGGGAGCCCCAGGGCCCCTACAACCCCCCCTCCCAAGCACAGAAAGCCTGAAGAGGATCAGGTGAAGCCCACTCACCCAGAGCAGGAGGCAGAGGAGCCCCCCGCCCCAACAGATGGAAGCCACGCCCACCACAACGAGCTCCCAGCTGCCAAATGAGGGATCCACTTCCACTGGAGCCTCCTTCCCAGCGTGATCCCCCCAGGGCCGACCGTCAGCCGGATCCTCCTGCGGGCCCCCAGGGGTCAGGAACTGAAACAGACCAGGAAGCTCTTGGCAAGGGTGGAGGGGGGCACAACCACGGCGAGGACTCTGTCCTGGAAAGGGGGCCAGCCAGGCCGGCTCTTTTGCCCCAGATGCTGCCTTCAATGGGGAAGGGGAGCAAGCACGCCCCCTGCATGTGCCTCTTGCCCCCCCCCCCACCTTCCCACATTAGCCTGTGACTGTTGGGGTGTTTGCAAGAAAAGCCTGGAGGACAGCAGGGCTGAAGTGCTCGCTCTGCATCTTCTGATCATGACACGGGGTGAAGCAGTCCGGAGTGCCAGGCTCGAGGCTGGGCCTTCCTCTGCTCTTAGAAGGCCATCATCACCCGGACTGGAGGAATCGGCCCGCAGCCCTCCCCCCCTTGCCCCATACCTCTCCGAAGAGGCTGTGTGGTGCAGCAACCTCTGGGTTCCTCCGCAGGCTGCTGGGCGGGGCCCTCAGCATGGTGGTGTGGACTAGCGGGGGCATCTCGTGATGACCTGCAAGGAAGCGGGGAGCCTGGAGTCCCCCTGCTGAGATGGGGGCCCTCACCAAGGAGAGCATCCCACGGCTGAGCTCAACCCGTCTGCATTGCCTCCCTTCCAAAGATTCAGTCCTGCTGACTCGAAGGTTCTTTTCTGCAATCCCATCCATCCTCTCCGCCATTTCTAATGCTGATCGTCAGGGACCCTCAGTTTCCCCCAAATCTTCTAATCACAATTCCCCCCCTTCCCTTCCTGAACCTCAGAGACTTTGCAAAGGCACCCCACACCCCACCCAGGGATCAGTGGGAAAGCGGGGATTCAGCCATGCCTGCCAGTAGGTGCACGTCTGTATATGCTGCACCTGATGATTCTTGACAAATGTCTCTTTTCTCTTTATGTACACTGAGAGCATCTGCACCAAAGACAAATTCCTTGTGTGTCCAATCACATTTGGCCAATAAAGAATTTATCCATCCATCCACCCATTCATCCGTCCATCCATTCATGTGTGCAGAATGGCACCATTGTACATCATCCAGTCCGGGGAGGCAGGGGGGTTTCTTCCCCCACCATTCAGGGACTCTTCAAGGCAACTTCTGGGGGAAATGGAGGCTGCCTCCCAGGGTGGGCGCCAGAGCCCAGGCACTCACCTATCAGCAGCCACTGGCTGTGGGGGAGGAAGATGGTGCCCGGCGGGTACTGGATGCCCGTGCTGGGTGTGATCTTGCACTCGCCAGACCTTTGGAGCGTCACCCCATGTGTGGTGGGACCACTGCCCTGGGCCAGAGCCACACCCTGGGGCTGCAGGAGCAGAGACAGCCCAGTGAGCAGCAGGGCCCCCCCCCACCCACCCACCCATTCCGTGCCCCCCCCCAACCAAGGGAAAACTCACCACCAGGGCCATGCCTTTGTGCACCAGGGATGTCAACGCGTAGAAACCCCCAGCGTGCTTGCCCACATACAGGGTTGTGCTGAAACAAAAGGAGGGCCTGGAAGGGTGAGGAAGCCCCTCCGTGGCACAGAGAACTGCCTTGCAGATTCTGGGAGGTTCAGAAGGAACCGAGCACCTGGAGATTGAGCTCTGGTTAGGCCAGGGGTCCCCAAACGTGGCCACTTTAAGACTTGTGGACTTCAACTCCTAGAATTCTCCAGCCAGCTGTGCTCTGCTCTGCTCTGCTCTGCAGTTATGCTGGCTGGAGAATTCTGGGAGTTGAAGTCCACAAGGCTTAAAGTGGCCACGTTTGGAGACCTCTGGGCTAGGCAACAACAGTCTAACACAGCAGTGTCCAACCCACCACCCAGGGTGGTCTTTAGGGAAAGCGGGAGGAATGAGGATTGGTGCCCAAAATAAAAGCGGGATATAAATCAATTCTATCCCCAAATCTGGGCTCACAGATGGCTCCACCGTGCGCAGGCTCAAAGAGGCACAAATGGCTCCTGCTCACCGACCCCCATAACGGCCCTTGATGGAGGGGCTGGGCTGCAGGGGCTACCACTGGGGGGGGGGGTGCCACGGGGGAGACTTCTGTCAGAGGCAGGGAACTCCTGTGCAGCCTCTTCCCTGAACCAAAAAAGCAGAAGAATCGAAAGATTAACTAATCTTGGAAGGGGACCTTGGGGCCATCTAGTCTAACCCATGTCCCAGCAGAAATCACCCCAGATGCTCAGCCCCTACTGCAATCAAGGCAGGCAGCGCAGAGCCCCTCTGCAGAAGTAACCATTTGCCCTGGAAGGAAGCACCTTCTAAGGCTCAGTTGGATTCATGGAACTTCATGGAACGACTCCATTTCACCGTGTTCTGCTCTCTTCTGGGTGACCTGCTTTCAGGCACAGTATAAACACACACACACACCACACACACACACACACACACACACTTTCTGCCTTCTCCGTTTCCTCCTGCCTCTTCTCTGCACTTGTTCCAGCTTGTCTGGGTTCTGCTCTGAAGCCTGAAAAGGCACTTAAGGTGCTCTGATCCCACCAGGTTGCAAAGCTCCCTCCAAGCCTGTTTCCAAACGTTCCCAACCTGTATAAAAAACCTCACCTGGCTGAGGAGCCCTATCGATACAATCCGCTTTCTCCAGTGCAGGGACCACAGTGTGGAAGGAACTGAAGCGGCCTTTAATCTCTTCATGACCCTTTAAGATCTATGCCAGTTTCGAACAGTGCTTTGCACAGTTGCCTCTTAAGGGACAGGGTAGCCAACAAAACCCCTGAGCTCAACTGCTTTCTGGATCTCTGTTTCCCCCTTGGAGGTTCCCCACAAAGGCATCTACGCCGTCCCTGATTTTGGGGCAGAGCTGCTTCCCCAGAAGTCACCCACAAGGCCCCGAGGTGCCCGCAAAGCTCTTGACACTTACAGCAAAGGGGTCTTGGCCACAAAGTCCTTGCCAGTCCGGAAGGTCCAGTTGAGGAGGGGGATCTTCTGAGCATGCAGGATAAGGTAGCGCAGGCTCTCCATGGCTACGCTGAGGTGGGCTGCCCGTTGCAGGCTGTCCTGGTGCCAGCTGTAGACGCCCACCACGGGGGATCCATAGTCCTGCACCCAGAGCACTTCTCCGCTCTCCTTGCCCACCGTCACTAGCCAACCATCTCCGCTTGAGGCAAAATGGGCCATGTCTGTGCCAAGGGGAGGAGGGAAAGGCAGGCGCTGGGCATGGCAGCAGAGGCTTTGCTATCCTGGAGTGGAGTGCCAGCCAAGCGCTAATCACAGGGTCACTTGCACCGCTAAATGCTGGAGCTGGTCTCCGTCTTTGATGGGATCTATCAAGCTCAGCAGCCTAGGCCAGGGGTCTCCAACCTTGGCAACATTAAGGCTGGCTGTTGTGGTTCGCCAGCAGCAGGTGTGGACGGCTGAGGTCTCAGAGAGCGAGGACTCAGAAGAGGGCCCTGCGTGTGAGGCGGGATGGGGCCAGGACCATCAGGGAGTGGAATGCTGCCTTCGGAGGTTGTGGAGGCTGGCAGCAATGATGAAGAGGACCCCGAGGAGCCTGTGCCCAGTGCGTGCAGGGCTGCTCGAAGAAAAGAGCCGCTGCAGCAGCACGGGCAACTCAGGAGTAAGGCTGCAGGGTAATGGCCCCTCCCTTAAGAGATAAAAGCCAGCTGAGAAACCAGAGTTCTTTGCAGGAAGCAAAGAAGTTTTTGCACTCAAGCCTTGTGGACGTTCGGAGTATCTTGGTTGGTGTTTGGAGACTCTTTGTGTTTGAACTATTTCTTGGCAACTTTATCTCGTGTTCTTGGCAGCCTTGCACCACCTTGGCAAGGCTCGTTCTTATCAGAGACAATTAGTTTGAAACAGCCTTTTAACCGGGAAGGAACGGAATTCGTAAAGAATCATTAAAAGGTTTTGCTGTTACCTCCGTTTGGTGTTTATTTCCTTGGAACAAAGTTTGGGTCAGAACACTGGCGGATGTCCACTCCTAGAATTCTGGGAGTGGACATCCGCCAGCCTTACAGTTGCCAACGTTGGAGACCCCTGGCCTAGACTGACTCTAAGGCTGAGGAGAAGCTGGGATATCAGTTTCTAGATGTGAAAAGATCACACATATTTAAAAATAAGCTTTCAGCACACAGACTGGCTGATGAAACCCACAGCTTTTGCAGGGAGAGCCTAATATTTAATAAAAGATGTGCACCCCCAAAATTGGCACTAGGGGAGTGGGTGAAAAGCTCCGGCTGCCCTCCTCTGCCCTCCCCCCACCCCACGCGCAATGAGGTCAGAAGGGCTGCCCTCCATCCTTCCCAGACTTCAGCTATTTGCCACAGTGACGTTTCCTTGAGTTTCGCTGCAGCTGCTTGCCCTGCCAGCTGCCAAGGAAGGAAAGAAGAGGCCACCGAGGGCGGAATCCCGACTGCCAGCTTGCTCTGCCCAGTTACTCACTATAGTCTGAGTCTTGCTCATGGACAGGAGCGGAGTAGTCCAGGTAGGTGGCATTCCACTGCAACTCCCGGGTCTTGGTGTCGTACATGGTGATGACATACTCTGCAGAGGAGAGCAAGGTTGATTTACGCTCCCTCTCCCTCCCTCTCTTTCTTTCTTCTTCTACAGGCTGGTATTGGCCTAAACCAGTGGTGGGATTAAACAATTTTTTACTACCACTTCGGTGGGCGTAGCTTGGTGGGCGTGGCAAGGGAAGGATATTGCAAAATCCCCTTCCCTCCTCACCCCACTATCCTGCTTTCCAGCTCCATTCTCCTGTGCAGGGCAACCAAAGAAGACCAAGCTGATCAGCTGGGACTCAATGGGAGGCAGAGAAGAGACGGGGTTGGTGGGGCCAGTCAGGGGCGGGATTGGCCGGTGCTCCGAACTATTCAATGTTTCCGCTACCGGTTCTGCAAAAGTGGTCAGAACCGGCTGAATGTCACATCTGAGCTACATATTCCCAGGCATCGAGGCTGAAGGGATGCTTACTGCTGCGTCCGATGAACAGCAAGGGGCTTGTGGGGTGCAGCCCATCCCAGGCCTGTGGCGACAGCACGCTCTGCTTTTCTCCTGAGGCTGGATCCACAAGAAACCAGGAGTCTTCCTTTTTCCCTGGATAATCGAGAAGGAAACATGTGTGTTCCAGAGCGCCCCTATCATCCCTCCAAGTGGAAATGGGCTCCAGCCTTTCCCAAGCCAAAGAGGAGCCCCCTCTCTCCCTCCACCGCCCTCCCTCGGCACCTGTGTAGATCACGCCATCCGAGCTGCGGCACGGAGAAGACTGCACCAGCTCTGGGATGGTGAAGGGCAGCTTCTACCAGAAACAAGAGAGAGAGAGACCCCCACACACACTTGAAAGGATCATCTTTCACAAACGAGACTGGAATCATCAAGTCAGCTGATCCTGTGTTGCATTTTGGCGCAAGAAGCTTGGAACACGTATGACTTCTTGTGCCAACAACTATTGGTGTAGTAGCCACACCAATGCCCCTTGAATTATGCACCACATCCTCAGCCTTTAGAATTCCAGGCTTCAGGATGCCTTTTCTAAGCAAGACCTCTATTCAGGCAATACATACAAGCAGGGAGCCAATGATTCCCTTTTGCCTTTAGCATCTTCTCTAAAATAAAGCTCCCAACAATCAAGAAGTAACCAGGAAACTCTCTCAACTGTCTTTAACTGCTCAGGATCAACCCCTCCGGGTATATTCTAGATCCCTCAAGACTATGGGATTCTGTGCCCAAACCTGGCGGTCCTCCATTGGCCCAGTGGGCAGCTTCTCATTTCCTTCTTTTGTAAGTGAAGAATAATTGCAGAAATTGGGTATGTCTTGTCCAGAGGTCTCCAACTTGGCATAACATAGCTGGCTGGAGAATTCTGGGAGTTGAAGTCCACAAGTCTTAAAGTTGCCAAGTTTGAGGACCCCGACTCTAGTCTAATGAAGAAAAGGATCAGATGTGACATGGCAGCAGTCTTCCAATACCTGAGGGGCTGTCACAGAGAAGAGGGGCTGTCACAGAGAACCTATGTTCCAAAGCACATGAAGAAACTGTGGCAGGAAAGAAGCAAGAAGAAGCTAAGAAGTTTCCTGACAGTGACACCAATCAACCAGGAGAACCCCTTGCCTTCAGAAGTTGTGGAGGCTTTCAAGAAAAGACTGGGCAGCCACTTGTCTGTCTACTGCTCAGTTGGTTGGATTAGAAGACCTCCAAGATCCCTCCCAACTCTATTATTCCTGGCTGTGCATGGCCTCCAAGACCCAGCTGGCTTAAATGTGCCTGTGCTTCACTCCGGAGAGTGTCCTCGGCCAGCAGAATGTCAGAAATGGTGTAGGATCTCCTGCTTGGGCAGGGGGTTGGATTAGATGACCTACAAGGTCCTTTCTAACTCTGTTAACCTGTTAAAGGGCTGGAAGCCCCAGTGAAGCCCCCCCAGTGAGTCTCTGGTCTCTTCCCCTCACTTCTTTATGGCCATCCTAGCCTCTTATAGGGTCAGTTTCCCCCATTGGTTGCACAACCCAGGACTTGGAGCCCTTCCAGCTTTCTCCCCCTGCCTCATCAGGGGAGGGGTCTGCAGGACGGCTCCTCCCCCTTTAGCTCCCCAGGAGTGCAACTTAGCAGGGGCCTCCTTGACTCAGGTGGGCCCCGCCCCCTTTCGTGGCTACTTACCATCAGTCCCCCCTTGTCCTTGCCCCCCACCACATACAAGCTGCCATCGCTGGGGTCGGGGAGAAACGCGGGCCTGGACAGAGAAGACGAGAAGGGCGCTTGCCCCGGACAGTTCTTCCGGCAAGCGGCAGCCATGCCACCTGGGCAGCCCCCCTTCCTCTCAGCCCCCTCCCCGCCCCCTCCTTATGGGGAGGCGGGCGGGCAGGCGGCGCTCTGGGGTGAAGAAGCGCGGCCGGCGCCACTCACTCGGGCTCTCGGCGGGGCACCTGCAGAGGCGGATCTGAAAGCAGAGCAGCGACCGTCAGAAGCGGGAAGAGGCGCTCTTGGGGGGCGGGGGGGGAGTCATAGGAGCAGCCCGCCGCCCCGCCCGCCGCTCACCCTCCTTCAGCGTCCAGCGGGCGTCCCCCGTGGCCGGGCTCACTGCGCGGAGGCGCCCGTCCAGCGTGGCCACCAAGAGCGGCGGCGGCGGCTCCGGCTCAGACTCTGCCGCTGCGGGGCCGCCGGTCAGAGTCTGCGGAGAAGGCAGAAGCAGCGGGTGGGCCCAGAGCCAGGCTCTCGGCCGCGCCGTCTAGGTAGGGACCCGGCCTTTCCGGAACCGGCCTGGCAGCGCTGCGACCGGACAAGCCACTTCGCGGGACGCCCGTCGGGATTGCCCGGCGCCAAAGCAAGCGGGCTTCGGGGACACCAAGGCGGCGCCCTCCGTCGAAAGTGAGGCGATCCGGCCGACCCAAGGAGGGCTGCCCGGAGCTGGCAGCGGCTCTCCGGCCCACAGAGGATCAGGCCGGTTCCCCCCGCCGCCTGGAGCTCCGGACTCTCCATCTCCCATTCTCCGCGCTCTTTCTGAAGCTGCGCCCGGGAGACCCAGGCCCCCCGCGCGAGTCTGCCACCCGCCTCCGGGGACCCTCCTCGCACTCCCTCCCGTGGGAGCAGACCTCGGGTGCTCTGGCCGCTCGGCGGACCGCTTGAGCAGCCTCCCCGCGGGGAAGGGGGGGGGCGCGGCCCGCCTTTACCTCCGCCAGCAGCAGCAGCAGCAGGAGCGGGAAGCGGCGCTGGGTGGGTGCTCGACGGTGGCGGGTCGGGGGCTGCTCCTCGGCCTCGCCCATGGCAGCCCTGCCACGCCGCGCTTCCTGGCCTGCGCGCCACCTCTGCCTGCTGCCCGCGGGGAGGAACCGGACTCTCCCGGCCGGCCTCCGCCCCAGATCCGGCTCCCGGACGGCACCGGCCTCAACTTCCTCGCCCCACCTCGCCCAGCCGAGGAGCGCTCCGGACATGCTCAGAGGCACACCTGGATCTGGCATACCTGACCACCCCCCCCAACCGCTCGACAGAGGCTCTGGGCAGCAAGAAGGGGACGGAGCGCAGCCCGTTGGAGCACAAACTCCCTGATGGCTGAAGAAACCGTTCGGACGACGCGCCGAGCTCTAAAACACAGGGTGCAACTATTCCGGTTGATTCCCACGACGAAGCAACCCCTTGCAGTAGCCCGTCCAGCGAGGCAGGCCGAGGCGACGGCGGCGAGCCTTCCCGTAGGACGCGTTCGCAGAACCCGTTTAATGTCCTCGTTGCGTCGCTTTGGTCGGGTTCCTAGAGTCAGAGGACTCCAACCTTAAGCCTAGAGGACTTCAATTCACAGAATTCCCCAGGCAACAAATCTGGCTGGGGAATTCTGGGAGTTGAAGTCCTCCAGGCTTATTAAAGTGGGCAAAGGTTGGAGACCCCTGGAATAGAGCACCCAACTTCCAACACTCCAAACCTCTGCAGATCCTCATTCATTCCGGGCATGGTTGCACCCCAAAGGCGCTTTTCAAAAGAAGGAGGAGGAGGAGAAGAAGAAGATTATTGTCATTGTACAAGTACAACGAAACTGGACTTTGTTTTTCTTTCTTTCTTCGAAAACGTTTCCGTTCTAGTCTTTGGGAAGAACCCTCTTAAGTTGCACTTGGGCTCAGGGTCGTGGGAACCTCCAGCACGCGGGGCCTTTTCTGGAAGCGGCCGCCAGAACTCGCGCCAGTCTCCCCTCCGGCCCTGGGGACGCCCCCGGACTCGCCTCCACCCCAGGCAGGAAGGGAAACCCGCCGGACCGGTTTCTCTCCGCCGGGGGCACAAACGGTGTCTCGCCCTCCAGCGGGAAAAAAAAGGCTAGTTGGGATCCGGGAGCCGCGACCTCACGCGGGGGCTCAGGGAGATGCGCGGGGGGGGCAGATCTGTGCGGGGGTCTCGTCCCCTCCACCCCGTTTCTCCCCAGCGACCCAGCTTCCAAGGACGCCCCTTCCAGCCCTCCTGGACAGCAAGGCCGCCGGCTCGGCTCCCGACAGCCCGGATAGATCGCCAGGGGTGCCTTCCAAACCCCGTGAAGAAACTGAAGGGGGGGCGGGGAAATCCCTTCTGCAGGGAAAGCAAAGGCAGCTGTGCAGGAATCGCAGCCCTCCCACTCAGGGACAAGCAGGCTGTTCGATACCAACGCCCCTCCAGGGACACAGGAAAACCCACCCACCCACAAAAAATGCTCAAATAGACACAATAAGCTCACACACTTCACCTCAGGGTTCTCCAACCTTGGCCACTTTAAGCCTGGAGGACTTTAACTCCTAAAGTTGAAGCTGGCTGGGGAATTCTGGGAGCTAAAGTCTCCCAGGCTTAAACTGACCAAGGTTGGAGACCCCTGTTTCACACCAATATCCTTTGGGTTTTTTTTGTGGGGGGGAGAAGGTGCCTCGGATTGAGTGCTGATTCCTGGAGCCTGCCTGACTACCTGTCCCTGCCGTTTTCTTGGCAAGGTTTCCCGGAAGTGTTTGTTCAAGGACTAGGACCCACCACATCCTGGATTCTAGCTTTATGCCACTACAACAGTCTGCAAACATAATTAAAAGTCATCAGTAATGAGTAGTTTTTGCTTACTCTGTCTGCTCATTCATTGATATGTGTGTGATGTGCGTGTTTGGGTGGACAGACACTTCTTGAAGAGCAGGTGACAGAATTTCTTCCTGACAGCAATTCACCCCACAACGTGAGCAAAATATGCAACACGGTTTGCATAAGGACAAAAAGTGAGCTGGGCTCTGTTTACAGATGACAGATTAACAGAGTTGGAAGCAGGGGTGGGATTCGACAGGGTTAACTACTGGTTCGATGATTTACAAAGTTTGGTGATTTACGATGTGCTTTCCTGCATGCTTGCACTCGCCTGTAAATCGTCATCAGCACGCTGATGCAGAGAAGCAGCCTTTCAAAAAGCCCTCTTGCCCTGCTTTTTTAACTGCAGCTGTGCCTCACATGGCAGCTGAAGTTGAAATAACAGGAAACAAAGGTCAGGTAAGAGCCCGGGTGGGCAAGTGAGCCAAAACAGCAGCAGACATAGAACTGGTTCAGTGTCTGCTGCTCTTCAGAGCTACCGGTTCTACAGAGCTGGACAGAACCGGTAGAAACCCACCCCTCGTTGGAAGGGATCTTGCAGGTCATCTAGCCCAACCTTCCACCCAAGCAGGAGACCCTACATCATTTCTGACAAATGGCAGTCCAATCTCAGTTAACCTGAGACAGACAAAGATGCCAAATAAGTGGACATCACTCATTTTTATATCACACCAGAGGGAAGGGTTAACTCGTGGACTGCAAGGCTCCTTTCTTGGACTGGTCAAAATTTAAGAGATTACTCAGAAAATATGAATATTGTTTTGACAGACCAAAGCAAATAAGTCCTGTATTTAGATAACAAAAATAAAAGACAAAGGATATGGGAGTAATAAAGGTGGGAAAAATCTGGTGCCTGAAGCTAAATATGAGCCACCAGTGTGTTGATGCACCTGCAAAACAAGCCAATTCAGTCTGGGCTGCATCAGCCAAAGTTTATCAAGATCGAAAAAGTCATTACACCTGGGCATGACTTACAAAGAGGGTGGCATGCCTTCCTGTGGGATAAAGAAAGCAAGCCGTATCTATACTTCCATAGACATAAAATAAGAGATGTGCTGATACAAACATGGAGACAAATAAAGAATAAACATTATCTCAAAATTCCAAACTGGGTATCTCCCTTGGAAGCAGTAATCCATCCTAATAAAACGGAGGTTAAGAAAACAGCCAGGTATAGGGAAATTTAGATAAACAAAGGAATTTAAGGAGTAAACAAAAATGGGAAGAGCAGGGAATAAAATTGGACTGGTGGACCTACATGCAAACACAAGCAAGATATAAAAAGGACAGTGAGGAATTTGAAAGAGACAATGAATTACAAAAACTAGATAAAATTTTGATTAGCCCAGATGAGAAATTATTATCAAAGATATATAAACATTTATTACAATTTGATAGAGCAGAGGAGATTATAAAAGGATCAATGATTGCATGGGGTAGAAATTTTGGACATCTATTGATTTGGAAGAGTGGGAAAAGATTTGGAATACGAATTATAAAATAACAAAATCGGCAGCTTATAAAGAAAATCAACATAAAATGCTCTATCGTTGTATATGGCATCTTCAAGATTGGCTAAAATCTATCCAAATTTAAAACCAAGTTGCTGGAAGTGTGGACCTTCGTTCATTCTTGGTGGTCGTGCCCCGAAGTGAAAAAATATTGAAAGTGATTCAAATGTGGTTAGAAGAGTTAACTGAAAACAAAATTGATTTTGTCCCAGCATTATTTCTCTTAGGAATAATAAAAAGAAACTATAACGGAAAGATAACATATATTACATCTATTAACAGCAGCAAGAATCTCCTATGCCCAGCACTGGAAGAAAAACTCCACACCACCTGAAAATTTAATAATTAAAAACATCTTTTTGAGTGTGTGGAAATGGACAAATTAACTATGGAACTAAAAAGGAAAGCAGACATGGAATACAATGCAATATGGGAAACATGCTATATCAGGACTGACAATAGATATAAGAATAGAAAATGTAAATAATGTATATAATAGATATGAAGGTATGGAAACAGTGTGTATTGAAAGTTTGGACAGGACACATAAATCCACAGAACAAGAGCCAGGATGCACCAGGAACTTTTGGATCTTTTTGTACCTTTTAAGAGAAGAGTGTGAAGAAGCCTGCCAACTCTCTTCAGACATCCAAAGGCTTTGGTCAGGTGGAGCAGTTATTCCAGAAGACAGAAATGAGGAGTAAGAGCTACTCAGCCCTTGGAATGCAGAGTTCCTCTATGCTGGAATGTATAAACTCAAGCTGGATGGCCCTATCTCAGTGGGATGGACTAGAGATCTCCAAATACCCTCCAAGGCCTGATATTTCTATGGTACTAGAACCTTGACGGCTGCCAAACTTTCAATTCCAGGCGCCCTTGCACAATGAAACTTGGGCAGGGGGTTAACACCAGGTCGATCTGTTGGAGCTGGAGGCCTTTCTCGCACCATTGGAATGCAGGATGGGAGCCTCTAAATTGCCCTGAGAAGCAGGAAGCAAGAATCGGTGGATTTTGCAACACCCCTCAACCAAGAGGAAGGAGCCCCGGGGTGAGGCATTTTGGATGGGAAAAATGTCCTCTGAAATTAACTGCAAGTGTCTTTGTGTCTTTGGACCTACTGGCACCAAGAAAGATCCCAGGAATCAGTGAGGATAAGGCCAGGTCCGGAAAAGCATTCCCAATCCCAGGATCCAGTGGGGTTTCCTAATCATACTTGTTGCCTTCCGACACCAGAAGCGTTTCCAGCACTGAGAGGCTGAGATGCTTTCACTCTGGTCTCAATGGGATGAAATGGGAGGTGAGTGCCATCACACATTAGTTGGGGAGGAGGCGAGGGAGAACTTGCTCCCCAAAGGTGGCAAAAGAGATTAGGAAGACCCCATGGGATACTTTCTTGATAGGAAGGAAGGAAGGAAGGAAGGAAGGAAGGAAGGAAGGACAGGCGAGTAAGGCTGCCTAGTGTAGATAGTAAATTATCCTTCAAAACAGCTACTCTTGCAGGGGTCTCCGACCTTGGCCACTTTTAAGACTTGTGGACTTCAACTCCCAGAGTTGACTGAGGAACTCTGGGAGTTGAAGTCCACAAATCTTAAAGTGGCCAAGGTCGGAGATCCCTCCTGGGTTGCCAGAGGCAGATGTACAATGAAGGCTGCTGCCAGGCAAGACCCACATCCCATGTCCAAGGCTGCCACTTCCTTCCCTCCCTCACAGGGAGAGCACTGAATCCCACCCCCCAAAGCTCCTAATCCCCCCTCCAGGGTCGCAGTTTTCATCTGAAAAAATACACAGGAATCCACGCCTTCCAAAATAGCCACGGTGGGCCCCCAACCAGTCCTGGGAAAGGAAGTTGGCGGCCCACGGATGTCTTGACCTGCCCCTTAAAGACAGGAAGGAGGTGCTTCTGCGGCTGGAGGGGAGCAGCCCCTGGCTTGGAGGACATTGTGAGCAGGAGGGAAGGTCTGGTGCTTTGTTCAGTAATGGAAGGAGGGGGATTTCAGGGGCCAAAGTCCAAGCTGTAGCTTCTCTCCAGATGGATGGGGGGCGTGCTCTCTGTACATGCTCAAGGGTTCTCTCCGGTTTCAAGTGCTTTGATCCGAAATGCAGCCCTGTTCCTCCAGGGGGCTGGCGGAGAGAAATGCCTACTCCTCTCTCCTCCCTCCCACCTCACTTAGTTCATCCAAGCAGCTGAAAGGCCCCTCTGAGGAAAACTAGGGCTGGGCCAGAGGAGACAAGGCAGGCAGGCAATCTGGTGTTCTACCTCCAGCAAGGCGAGCGGGAAATTCTTGTGAGCGGTGCAGGGGAATTGCGGGCACATCGGCCGTTTTGCTCATCGGCCGCCGGACAGGGTGCAGCTGCTGCTGCTGGAGCATTAGCCGGCTGTGCTCACCTCATCTGTGCAAGACAGAAAAGGGCTCATGCCTCCTTCGTTCCCAGGAGAGCCCCCTGGCGCCCTTGCCCACCAAGCAGGAGGGGAGCAGCAGGGCAGAGGAGGTGGGGGCTGCAATCCCTCCTTCCCATTCCAGGAGAGTGACAGGGCTTGGCGGTTGGAGGAGTTTCAGAAGAGAAATCCCTGCTTCCTTGAAGCTTCAGAGGAGGCAGCGTACCAGGCCTCTGAAAATTGGTCGTTTTGGATCTGCTTGAATTAAGCAACAATCACCAAAGCTGAAATGTAAGCGATACCAATTCAAAACCAGCTACAAGATTCTGAAATTTGTGGTCTTTTTTCTATGGGTCCTTGGCTCTATTCAGGCCACGGAGTCCGATCCCAGATTAATTGTATGTGACAATCTATTTGGGCTGCAACTCTGTGCACGTTGACCTGCAAATAAGTTGGCTGAACGCAGGGAGATTTACTCACAGAGAAACCTGTTTAGCACCGCATGGCTCCTACATTTTCAGCTGTTGATGATGTTTACCCAAGTTAGACTAAGATAAATACAAGTAAGATAAGAGTTCAATGTGATCAAGTTTATTGCCACACCTTAATTTTATTTATAGGAATATTTATTTTCTTGTGAGCTTTTTCTAAAAAGATAAGTTTCATAATGATCTACATAAATTTTTCCAGGTAGTAAAGTCTTCCTTTAGTCATTACAATTTTGGTAAGTTCCTATGTTTGAAAATTCTACTTTCTGCTACTTGCAAAGTTTACTCCAAGGAAATCCTACTGAGTCCAATGGAATTTATTATAACTAATTTGCAATATGTGTTACAAAAATCCTCCTTTTAGATATCTTAGGATACAGCAGCTTGGAGGGCTATCTTTAACACTAGGTATATTTGTAGGTATTGTTTGAGCACAATTAAGACAAAAACATAAAAATAAAAAGTTTATGTTTTTGCCATAAATATACTCAGAATAATTCTGTTCTGCTTATTATGCATAATGAAGGACACAGAATAACTAGACCAACATGTCTTTTTTTTTCGGGTTTCTTTTCCTCTTCCATGGCTTCATAATTTTTCAGAATAACAACCAAACTCTAACCTGGATAGCTGTAGAAAACGGCCCACATAGGAGCTGTTACGATTCCCAAGCCTCTTTAAAATTTACCATTTTGAGGGCACTAGATGGAACCAGCAGCAGAAGATAGATGGCCCTTCCGGTCTGGCAAGAAACACAAAAGGCTGTGAGTGAAATTCCCCAGCATGGTTTTCAACAAAGAAAGGGACAGAAAAGGGAAACGAAAAGTTCACTGTTGGCATTCCAGAACTAGCAGGCCTGGAACTAAAGCCACTCTGGCGGTTACAAGAAAGAATATGGCGGTGACCTGGTGCCCAGGTTGGCTCCGAAAAGCCTTTGGTTGCATCTGCTAGCTTGGAAGACAGGATTTCTTACCCCTGGACGTGCTGCTCTAAGAGAACTCCCTGTGGGAAAGAAAATGCCAAATACTAAGCAGCGACAGTAGCACCTTTAGAGCAAAGGGCTCTTGGATCATTCAGAGACACGGCCAAAGAAAGCGTCTTAAGGCAACTAGGCTCCCCCAGCTATGGCAACAGCAGCGGAGGAGGGAAAGCATGGGAAAACACACCCAACTAAGCCACATGTTGATTTGATGGCACATTTCCCACATCACATCTCCCTCCCTTTTGCCCAATGACAGATACGAAAAGATTCACCACAAAATTTAAAAAGAGCTGACCCCCTTTGGGTTCTCAGGAGGAAACTGTACCCTACTGACACCAGAAAGGTTACAAAAGCCTAAGGAGAAGGAAGAGAATGGCTTATGAAACCCCCCCAAGTTTACATACTGTTGAAAAGTTTTCATTAATGTTCTGAGAGAAGAAATGAGTAAAACCTATTTTTCCGATGCTCAATTACAAGCACAAACAATGGTATTTATATACGAAGAATTATGAAAATATCCGCCTCTTGTCCAAGCCATGTAGAAAATCCACAGTGACGTATTGTTTTGTTTTGTTTTTTTGTCGAAATCTGAAGAGCTGCAGAGCTGAAGTGTATTTACACACAGTGGTTTGTAAATTAAGATTTATTGATTTCCATTTGTATTTGCTTTTTTTTAAATACGGTTGAAGCTGCCGCAGAACAAGAGCTCCTGCTGCTGCTGCTGCTGCTGCACTGCTTTAAGTTAAAAAGGAACTAATGGCGAGAGATCCCCACCTCTGGCGTTCTCCCAGGCCTCTCCGAGATGGCGTTGGTGAAGAGGTCCCAGGAGCCAAACCCACCCGGGCCTCTTCCAGCAGTGTCCTTAAGATCCAAGTCCATTTCCATGCCAGAGGTGAGCGTGCCTTCAAAAGTACTGCCACTTCCCTAGCACCGTGTCCTTGATTGCGTCCACGTACTGGGTGGGCACCCAGTAGACCCAGTAGTAAGAGGCTTCTGTGGGACCCAACTGGAAAGCCTGAGGAGGGGAGGGAGGGAGGGAGGAGGAGGTTTGAAAACCCATGAGCCACAATCCCTTCTCTCACAGAGAAGGTCTGCTATTTACAGACAGCTTTAGAATCAAGGGTTTTTATGTCAGAAACTCTTACCTGGAGTCCAACGATATAAGCCAAACATCACAGCAGTAGAGTAACAACCTCAATTCCAGGTCCCCTCCTGGAAAGTTTGAGCCTCCCTTGATACCCCCTACCCCAAATTTTTCCTATTCAGCAAGGCTGGTGGAACCTTTCAGCTACCCCACAGCTGCCCCCCAAGGAGTCCTGGGGAAGCAGCTTTCTCCTCCCCTTGGATCCAGCAGCCGGTTGGCAATTCCCCCAGGCCACAAGCCAGGGTGTGCTCTTCATTTGAACTGGCTGGCTAGGGAACCAAGCTTGCTCTTCAAATTGGAGCTGCATCCGCAGACTTGGTTGGCGATCTAGCTGTCTCGTGAAGGTATAGACAACAAAGCAGATTTTAGACCAAAGTTGCACCACATTGCTGTGCAATGAAGAGGGAGTGATAATTGCAGGGCTCAGATTCCCCAGATACAAGACCATCCATCAGCACTACTGGGCGGGGTGGGGGGTGGGCTTGTTGGGTAAACAGCACCCCAAGATGAAGCTCATGTTCCGGTCCTCTATAGAACAGGAGAAGAGATGGCAGAAAATGCATGAAAAAGGATGTTAACACGGCCAAGAGACCCAGAACCGGGTAATTGTTTTCTATAAATGGATTCACTTCCTTGATTTACAGGGTTGCCTAACTGAAGCATCTCAGAGCAGGATACAAGGGGTGAAAAACAGCACGGAAAACTCTACTAGTAATACAGGAACAAACACAACAATTGCAGTGCACTGAGAAAAAAACAGAACAAAAACCCATGCAATTATCGTTCATAAATTGGCCAGCCTCGTGCTTGCTTCAAAAAGTAAAAAATTAATGCTCTCTGAAAGTCCACGGAGTTGGAAACAAACCAACCTCAGGGAGGAAGCTATTCTTGGGGGCAGGAGCAGCAACACAGAGAAGGCACCCAAAATGCTGTTGTTCTACAGATGGGACCCAATCACACCCACCCTGCCTGTCTTCTGGGACAAGCAAACAGTTAGAGGGTCCCACAAAATCTCCAGGGTCCAATGTGGGGCTCTGTATATGACAGCCAATACCCTGAGAAACTCCCCGACAACCAACTGGGAGCAGGATCCTTGCAAGGTGGAGATGCCCCCAGAGCTCCCTGGGTGGCTGCGTTCTGGATCAACTGGGAGGGCAAAGCAATCTTCCTAGAGAGCAACTGCAGGGCAGGCAGACCTGTTTAACCACCGATTTGTTCAAAATGAAGATGCCGCTGAATAAAGGGATTTACAGCCATGTGACTGCAGGGATTCTGGGCTCTTGGCAGCCTCTTCTCTCTCACTACGGGTTGCCAAGTGCCTTGCGACTGTGGGATTGCCGGCTGCCATCTTCCCAACTGGGGAGCCGGGAGGGAAGATTGCAAATTGCCAGCTGGCTGATTCCTGGGGTTGCCTGAAGTAGGATTTTGGCACGGAGCACCTGCAGCAGGGAGGACTTGCCGCTGCCACCACCAGCAGAACCCAGAGCTCTTGTCTCTGGGGGCTGCCTGCAAACCCTTCTTGACAGGATTCTGCCGTTTTTCAGCCAGCCTCTGTGAGAGCGGAAGGGCTGCCTGCCAGGGGCACCCCGGCCTCGTGGAAGGGGAGCCCCTGCAAGCAACCCGCTCCTTTGCTTCATCCACCTCACGTCCCGGGGAATCATTTTAAAACTGCAATCGGCAGTGTGGGGATTGTGGTTCTTGAGTGAAGCAGTCATGCGGTGTCTCATTTAACGACTGCGTCACTCAATGACCCAAGATTCTGGTCTCAATTGTGGTTACAAGTCAAGGATTACCTACAGTCCAAACCAGAAGTGACTACATTATGAATGACAACCATAAGATGGATCTGTACAACTTCTGCTCTTTCAAGTCCAAGAGGAACCCTGATTGTGCACCGTTTGTCCTGGGGAAGCTCAGCCCCCTTGAGAACGAAATCTGACAGTTCTCAGGCACAGCCGACGTCCCAACTCAAAGCCTCCAACGCCTCTCTCTCAAAGGCATCACTTGGGAAGCCTGGGGGGGGGGGGTCAAGGTGGGTCACTGGGATTCACCAGCGTACTTTGGGCACCTGGCCTGGGCCTCCAGGTGACCTCTCCTCCCAGCAACCCCAGGTGGGTCTTCAATAAGAGCGGGGAGGACACTGATCTCCCAGGAGGCTCAGGGTTCGCTCTCTGGCTTCTACCGCGTCCCGCACCAACCTCAGAGACAGAAGAAAAGCCACGGCAAAGCAGCGCCCCTCCCAAGCCCTCCGGGGGGCTGCCACAATCAAGGCTGCACTGGCTCTCTCCTGGCTCGCCGGGGATCATCCGCACATGCACTCAGTGCTGAAAAGATTCCAGGTGATCTTTTTCTTCCAGGATTCTCTGGAACTTCAGCTCAACCCTCTTCTCCACAACCTTTCCTCGAAAGAGTCAATGGAAATTGTTCCACCACCT
Source organism: Bungarus multicinctus (assembly GCA_023653725.1). Taxonomy (NCBI): domain Eukaryota; kingdom Metazoa; phylum Chordata; class Lepidosauria; order Squamata; family Elapidae; genus Bungarus; species Bungarus multicinctus. Next base: position 19,880,367 of record CM042842.1, read on the forward strand.
CTGTATCCACTGAGGGCTTCTTAAGGAGGGGCACACGCTACCCTTTCCCTCACGGAAGAAGCCCCTACAGCAGCAGTGTCAAACTCAAGGCCTGCAGGCCAGACCTGGCCCTCGGGACTGCCATGGAAACAGCAGACCAGCCCATGGGGCCTCTGCTGCCCAAACGGGGAGCTTGCAGCCCTCCGAGCTCAGTTTTCACCGGCAGAGGGTTACAGGAGGCCGTTACAGCCAAAAACGGAGCTTGGGAGCTGGCAGAGTGCTTGGGCCGCCACAGGCGCCCCTGACGTGAGTGACGTCAACCTGGCCACGCCCACCTCGGCCCCACCAAGCCAAACACAACCCTGATGCGGCCCTTAATGAAATCGAGTTTGAGACCCAGGGCTACAGCAATACATTTCCTTCTGGTGGCCGTGCCAGGCAGGACACGGATCTGTCATACAGGCAGCTGCACTAACAACTCCGAGCACCTCTTCCTCAAGACTCGCAGGACAAAACTCCTCCCAGATAAAGGGCAAGTCCAAGAGGACCTGCCTGGCTGGAGTCCAGCTTGGAGCAGATCTGAGGAACTTTATCTCTCGGCTGCCAATCATGATGCTAATAGTGGCCCACAAGGTATTGCTCCGACAATCCTCTTCCCAGAGAAGTCCAGCTGACCCTCAGCCAGGCTGCTAAGTGGCCCTCGGTGGACACAAGAGGAGCAGGAAAACGATCAAGTTCTGCTACTCTTATTGCCACAATGGAGTCCTTAACACGGATTCCAGTCAGGTTTGGTCCTAGTCTCTCCCCAGCAGCATCCTCGGTGTCCTGCTGCTACTGCTGCTGCTCATTTCCTGGGGCTCCTCAGAAAGCCAGGGGAGCTCTAAGACAGGCACATAAGGAGAGCCACTCAGGGTCCATCCAATCCCACGTTTCGTAACCTCCTCATTTCAAGTGAGGAATGCCCCTCTGAACCTCAGAAAGCTCCCCAAACACGCTCAGGGTATTAACCGGATGAACCCGGCACCTGAAGATTCAAAAAGCTTCTGGACAACCAGACTATGGTCTGACCACAACCAAGAGAAAGCATTAATTAATCTTCTTCAGCAGGTCATGCTGCAACTGCCCCGAGACAAAAAATAAACCATTAAGATCCAGGGTTGGGGGCCTGATGATCTGTGTGCAGTTCGTGGCTATCATGGTAGCCATGAATTCCTGGAGCACTTCAGATTCTGCACTGAGTGGAGGCAAGTCGCTCAGTTCCTGTGGTTCAGGAGATGCCATCAGAAGCCTAGCCGTGAGCAGGGAAGCTGCAGAATAGTAGGCAGCCAAGACTAGAGCAACAATTAGGAAGGTCTCATATTGGGTTTTGGGGGCGCAATCCTCTGTAATCCATCCAGCTCTCTCACATGACCACAGGCACTCCACCCCTCCCCCAGCCTTGGAATGAGGCCTGCCGCTAACCCAAAGCCTCTTCTGTGCTCATCTAGGCCTTGGTGAAACATTCCAAATCTATCACAACACAATAATGGCCAACAGACCCCAACATTACAGGCTGACCTGGCATTCAGAAGCCGTAGTTGGAGACCAAGTCACCTGAAGGCCAGATAATCTAGAGCTTGAGGTGACTGCAGATGGGGGAGAGTGAAGGTCAGAACTAACTAACTGCCAAGAATGATGGTTACAGCAAAGAAGCAGAAAAGACCCAACTGGCTTTACTTAGACATTCTGAAGTTGTCAATGTCCTGGCTTGTTGAGGGACCCTGATATGAAGAGCTGCTGCCTCCATGGATAAGCTCTCCTGGAGCCCCTAAAGCTGACTGCCTTTGCCCATCGGAAGGCATCAATTCTCAGCCGAAGCCACTTACCATCATATGATAATCTTCATGCCCTTCAATGGGTTCGCTCACCACGTTCTTGATGGATCCCATGGGTAACTTTTCTGTCCTTTCTACATTGAAAGATAGAAAAAGTTTGGATAATTGATGTTCCACATTTCCTCATATTCTCCCTTCCTGGCCACCAAGCTTATCTTAAAAGGATAAGAATACCATCATTAAATTTTTTATTCATTCTTGTCTTACTGGATACGCAGGCTTTGGCTGGATAAAGGATCAACTTCAATTGTAACTAGTATCTACGTCAAACTTTACATCTTAGTAATTTTCCCCAACATTTATGTCCAGGCTAGGTCATATCCAGCTTAACAATGGTAATTGGGACCAGAATTCCCATCGCTAAGCAATGCGGTTGTAAACCATGATGTCATGTGACTGCATGGCTTAGCAATGGCAGTCCCCTTTACCGTCATCATCCAAATCCCACAGGTTGCTAGGTGAGGACTCACCCTGATCCAAGCCATTGTTGGTCCCTCCCAGCTTTCAGCCTTGATATGATAAGGGACTGCCTCCTCTTGAGCTACCCCGCCATAGTGGCAAACTGGTTAGAATGTAGATTGCAGGCAAACTCAGCCTGGAGTTTGATCCTGACCAGCTCAAAGTGAACTCAGCCTTACACCCTTCCAAGATTGGTAAAATGAGAACCCAAACTGCTGGGGGCAACGTGCTGACATTGTAAACCACTCAGAGAGCGCTGCAAAGAACTAGAGTGGCACATAAGCCTGCTAGTGCCATCTCTGCCCTTTTGGCTGCCCGCCTTCCCACTGCCACCAGATGCCCAGCCCCGCATGCCATGTTGCATGACTACACTGCACACCACTACGTACTGACTGGGCCCTTCTTTTGTGCTGGTGCAGCCGGGGTTTCTCTCATACCCCGCCCAGAGTTGTCTTTTGCAAAAAACAAGCCTGGTGAGTAAAAGGAGGCCTTGGCCATGCAGCTGCTAAAGAGGCCTGGTGAGAAAGAAGGCCCTGGCTGGCACAGCTGTGGTGCCATGCATTGTGTGGCGGGGCAGCTGATGACACCAGTTAAGAGGCTGGCCAAACGGCGGTCCTAAGCAGGCTGGAGTTTGTTCACATGATCATCACAGGTGTACTGCCATGTCTAGAACTTCAGGGACCAGTCACTGAATAAATGAATGCTAAGCGAGAAACACTCTTTAAATAATCCACCCGCAAACTTCACTCTCCTTTGTACTGAGAATGTTATCAACAGAAATGGATGCAAGAACAACCAGACTCAGAGTACAACAAGAACCCAAATTATCAGCTGCTTAGCTCTAAACAAATTTAACAAAATTAACCAATTGTGTATTTACTGGAGCAAAGCATTCTCCATATATTTAAAGCAAAAATATAGCTTCAAAAGAGATGTCAGTAAGCAGACAGACAAAATTGCTGAACTATGCTCAACTTAACATTAACAAAAAATAAACTATGCCACACAAAAAAGATTCGTTGCCTCTCCCAACGGGACTCGGGGCGGTGTACAGCCAGACTAAAAAACACAACAACAGTTCAACAATTAAAAACAATTAAAAGGATTATATCTTATAGCTGCGAAATAATAAAGACGAATAGGGGATTAAAAAGAGATTAAAACCTGATAAAACCAATTTAAAAACCAAAAATACCCTAGGCCAGACCAGCTTAGTGGAATAAATGTGTTTTCAACGCGCGCCGGAAGGTCAAAAGGTCAGGGATGATCCTCACCTCCGGGGGCAATTTATTCCAGAGGGAGGGCGCCCCCAATGAGAAGGCTCGCACCTTCGGGTTGCCAGCCATCCAGCCGGCGGCACCCCGAGGAGACCCACTCTATGGGAGCGTATTGGCCAGCGGGAGGCCGATAATGGCAGTAGGCGGTCCCGTAGATAACCCGGTCCCAAGCCATGGAGCGCTTTGAAGATGGTAACTAACACCTTGAAGCGCACCCGAAGGACCACCGGGAGCCAATGCAGCCAATGTTCTGTGCCTGTTGATCCCATTATATTTATTTGCTTTAATTTATATTCAACTCGATTCAACAGGGCTCTAAGGAGCGAAAACATATCCTTAATTACAGGTAGTCCTCGACTTACAACAGTTCATTTAGTGACCGTTTGAAATTACAACATTGAAAAAAGAGTTATGGCCAGTTTTCACACTACTGACTGTTGCAGCTTCCCCATGGTCACCTGATCCTTTTTGCAACCTTCTGACAAGCAAAGTCAATGGGGAAGCCAGATTCACTTAACAACCGGGTTACTAACTTAACAACTGCAGTGATTCACTAAACAACTTGTGGCAAGAAAGGTTGTAAAATGGTGGAAAATTCACTTAACTATCTCACTTAGCAATATAAATTTTGGGCTCAATTGTGGTCTTAAATTGAGGACTACCTGTATTGCAGAATATATGCTACCAAACCAACATTAAGCTTGCATAATTACTTTAGAAGCATTTAGAATTCAATTAACAGTAATTGCTGTTAAAAAAACATCAGCAAGAGCTGTAATGCTTAACAGCACCAAAAAGTAAAAAATATGTAAGTAAAACAATATTTCTGGACCATTCTGTATATTGTTTACAGTGAAATATCAAGAGTGAAAAACAGCCCCATAAATGCCATCTCATGTGGAAGCTTCACAATGACATCTTATTTAGTTGGCCACGTCTTTTACTCGCATTCCAGCCAACTGATGCTACGGGCCTTTAAATGCCACACAGCAGGGTCAGAGGGACTCCATCCTGTCTTGAGGCTGCTGTCCTGTTTCTCAGAACCAGAATCTTTTGCCCTAAATGCATCCAGTTTGAAGGGCAGCTAAAGACCCTCCTGTCACTAATGTTTTGGCTCTTTAAGCTTCATGCTTTGCTCACAAATAAAAACGATCTACTTAAATTGGCTTAATTGACAGGTGAATTGGATTCAGTGAATAGCTCACCAGCCTAGATACAATAACCCAGAAATCACAAAGTACGGGTATCACACAAAGCTAAGCTTTCAGGATCGGAACAATCACACAACTTGGGCACGTACCTTTAGTGCCAATCCAGAGCTGATCTTGTTCAAGTTTAAAGGTTAGCCGTACTTTTCCACCTGACTTGTTGTACATGCCCGATAAAGGAACAGTCGGCAGACGCTCCTAAAGAGGTTGAGACACAAGTTTTCTGTGAACAAAACAACTTACAGCACAAGGAAAAACACGATATTCTGTTTACAACGTCTATCAGTAAGAACAGAACAGCTGGAGTTGCCAATCTCTGGGCCTTCGACTCTTGTTTCTTACCTGGACACCTTTGACAGAAGGCATGACATCTTCAGGCTTCCCTTTATCCAAGACTTTCCTATGTTGCTGTAAAAATTAAAAAAAAGAATGATAGAAGTCTTGCCAGATTTCTGCTTTGCTTACTTGCCAGCATATTAATGAAAAATCTAAAAAGTCTGAGATGCACAACCTTCCCTTAGAAAATAGCACTCTACAAATGAGCTATGAACAGATGCTAATTAAAAGACACCAAAGTGTTCTTATTGTGTCAGCATTTCTTTTTTAGGGAGCAGAATTCATGGTTTCCCAACAAACAATCTGGCTGAAGTTACACAGAAAATCTAGATGGGACAGGCAATTTTTTCAAATTCAAAAGATGAGTTGAAGGAATGTATTCTTACTTCAGTCAATGCATACCTCTCCATGTGCTCAAAGATCTGGAGATTGCAAACCAAGCTGTAATCTCTACTCTCAAAATTCTGCAACTTGTTGCACTGCACAACAATCTCGATGCAGGTCTCATAGAACCTCTGAATGGGGAGACCAAAACATTTGGAACATCTGCCTAAATGCACTCTGGTTTACTGAGCTACAGAGTTCTATCCTTACAGGATCAAGATGATTGGTTTCAGAAATAAACAAAAACCAGTCATTGAAAGGTGGCAGAATTGCTAAACTCAGTCACAAGAGCAGCAAATGGGAAGGAGGTAATACCAAGAGATGATAAATCATGGGAAATATTAGCAGTGTCAGCACTGACAAAAATCCAAGGCAATAACAGGAGCCAACAAAAATAAGTAGAGCAGCTATAAATAACTTATGGTGAACCAACCAAAGGCTTTGGAAAGTTTAAAATAGTCTGCCTATGCCTGCTCAATTGCTTAATAGCTAAAAAATGAAACCTTGTATACCACCTGTAAACAAGTCAATGAGATGGCAAAAAATAACAGCAAGGGGGAAAAGATAGGATTACAAGAAAACACTAACTAGAAAACAGGCTGTGTTGGTCATAGCTGGCAAAATTAACTGGCAGAATTTCAGAAAAGGAATGTTGCCCCATTCTTCTGGAATATGTTGGACAGATCACCTGGCACCATCAACCTATAAAGCATGAGGCATAAGCATGGGCCACGCACTTCAAAATATCCCTGGTTCAAAGTTTACTCAACATCAGAACCACTGACCGAAAACATCTCATGCCACCTGGACAATTAAAAAAGGAGCAGCACACTTGGTGGCCCAAAAGCATTACTGAATTAGATTTGCCAATCTGGGGATTCTCTACAAGTTAAAGTTAAAGTGCCTGTCCGTGAATATGCTGGTAGGCAATGAATTGGTTGCAAAGATTGCTTCTATCCATCTTAAAAAAAAGAAGGAATGCATCAAAATGCAGAGTTTAACAAAATATAGAGCAGAGGTCTCCAAACTTGGCAACTTTAAGACTTATGGACTTCAACACGCAGCATAGCTGGCTGGAGAATTCTGGGAGTTGAAGTCCACAAGTCTTAAAAGTTGCCAAGTTTAGAGACCTCTGCCTTAAGCCATCATGAAACTTTCTGTCCTCGATCCCTTGCTCCTTTCCTTACTTGATTATCTTCCTTCCAAATCACTCCCAGTTCCTGATCTCCTTCTCAGGTAAAGAGGTGACAAATTCTAACAGAACATGAACATCTTTGTGCTGCCCTAGGATAGGGGTCCCCAAACTTGGCAACTTTAAGACTCAGCCAGCTAGAATTCTGGGAGTTGAGGTCCACAAGTCTTAAAAGTTGCCAAGTTTGGAGACCTCTGTCATAGGACAACGTCAGAATATGAGGGAAGCTTCAATAGGAGGTGAGTCAAAAAATAGGAGGGACTCATCAAAGCAGCTCTGCTGGCTGGAGAATTCTGGGAGTTGACGTTCACAAGTCTTAAAGTGGCCAAGTTTGGGGACCCCCAATATAGAGAGCCACTTCTTCCAAGAGACCCACCGGTCAAAACAGTTCACCTCTTTAAAAGCAGGCTCAAACCCAGCTGGTGGCTCCGACTGACCTTTTGTCTGCAGAGGGGCTCCTTCTTGGCCTCTTCCGACTTCACTTCCTGCTGAGCCGCATCTTTTGGGGTGTTGACCGCCAAGACGTCATTGATGGTCGAGCCCACCACCATTATTTTGGCTCCGCTGATCACTTTGATTTCCCGCAAGGTTTTTTCCTCCGGGAGCAGTCCTTTGAACATGACCTTCTGCATGGCGGGCGGGAGGCCTGCCAAAGGGGGAAACCAAGAGGGAGGCTTAACCCCGGAGCCTCCCCGAGCCTGGAGCTCCCTTCTCCAGGGGGCAAAGAGCAGCTTCTCACCTGTGAGTGAGTGGATTTTCAGCTTCAGGTCCGCTCCTGTGCTGTCCAGAGGGAACTTGAGGTCGTACTTATTCTTGTTCCAGATGATCTTCAGCTCCACCAGCTCCTTTTCCGTCTCGGCATCGCCGCCGTTGCTGACGGACGCGGCCTCCAGGTCGAGGGCCTCGCTCTGGGGCTCCTCGGCCTCCTCGGCAGCCAGCGAGCCGTTCTCCTCCTCCTCTCCGCCTTGGCAGCCCACGGGCGGGTTCCGCACCTCCGCGTCCATGCCGGCTTCCTCCGAGTCTGCGAAAAGGCAAGGCAAACGGGGATAGACCCGCGACTCAGGCGGCCCTTCGCCCGCGCCCTGCGGGGCTCCTCCCGGGGCTCCCGGTCCCCCCCTCGCGCCGCCCCCTAGCAGCCGGGCAAGACGCGGCACGGCCGGGGCCCCGCGCCACGCCGAAGGCACCGGGGGCTCCCCGCCGACGAGCTCGAAGACGGACGGCCCCCGCCGAGGCCGCGGCCCCCACCCGCCCCGCGGCCCCCCCACTTGCGCGCCGCGGGGACGAAGCGGCCGCGGTCTCTCTCTCTCTCTTTCTCTCACGCGCACCGGGGGAGGCGGAGGTGGCGGCCATGATGATTGTGTACAGCCCGGCCGCGGGGCGCGTCGGGAAGGGCGCCGCGATTGGCCCTCAGCGGCCACCGTGGCCGCGCTTTCCGGCCGAAGGGCGGGCTTTGTCGGAGAGTCCCGCCCACCGCGGGGGAGCGGAGTCTCTCGGTCCGAGTTGCCTGCTCAGCCGGAAGAGCGCGCCGAACTTTCTTGATTCGCCGCGGCTTGGCCAGAGGTCTGTCTCGGGGACTTCTTCCCCCACTCCTGCGCTTGGGAAGGCCTAGTGGCCGCGAGCTCCGCCTGGCACGGGGGGGGAGTCGTGGAGGAACCAGCCTGGGGCAGCTCGCCCCTCCCCCGTCGGCGCGGATAGGCTGGGGCCCGCGTGGGGGGTGGGGCCTCCGCTTCCGCTCATGGCGCCGGGTGTGGCGGCGCGCGCCGTGCGGGTGAGATTCGCGCCCAGCCCGACCGGTGAGTCTCCCCGAAGGAGGGGCGGGGGACCGAGCGCAGCCTTCGGGGCTCTTGGCGCGGGAGGTCGGCCCGGCCTCCGGTGGGCCCTAAGTTTCCTTGGGAGGCGGTCTCAGGCTGCAGCGCCTCCCCGCAAGGCCTCCCTGGAAGAGGAGCTCCCCCCCCCCGCAAGTGGTCTGTCTGCGGGGGGGGGGGGGGGGGCTCCTTGGAGGAGGCAAGGGCTCCGTTGCCATGGAGGCCCGCATTCTCCTTCTGGCTTTCTCTGTCCTGGCCCCGGAACAGCTGATCGCTTGCCTTGACTTTGCTCCCCCGCCGGGGAATCTTTCGCATAGAGCTCCGACACCCGTTGGAGCCAGCACAGCCCCACCTGGCCTCCAGCTCACTCAGGGCAAGGTCTCCAACCTTGGCCACTTTCCGCCTGGCGGACTTCAACTCCCAGAATTCCCCAGCCAGCAAAGCTGGGAATTGAAGTCCGCCAGGTTTAAAGTGGCCAAGGTTGGAGACCCGTGCCTGAGATAAAACCCCCAAGTATGCAAAGGCTATAGCACTCGCTGTTTTTTTTTTCCTTCAAGTTTTGTTTTATTAATATATAAAAATTCCGTTTCAATCAAACAAGTGTTGTCCGGGTACAGTTTTTAGGTGATCATAATCATGGTGTTTACAATATCATTGATCACAATAACATTGATACTGTAGTTGTAATATTTTGTTTGTCCATTTTAACCAATTCCCATTTTAACATTTATTCTTAATGTCCCTTTCTAACTTGTTTTTATTGTCTAGCCATCGATAAAACGATTCCCATGTCCCTGTTGACTATACCTCTCTTCCCCAGTTCTACTACAATTCCTGTCCCCCGCCCCCCCCCCCGTATTTGTGAGAAGGATGTGTGTTTGTGTTATTTTCTTTTTTTAGTTAATTTTTTTTATTTTAAACAGACAAACAAAACATAAAACCATCTTTCAGTTACATACAGTGTGTTGATTGGTTACAAGTCTTTTGTGCTTCGTCTCCATAGTCCTCACTTATAGTTTGTCTCATATTATCCATCTAGTATGTTTGTGTTATTTTCATAGTCATGAATGTGCACTGGAGATGATGTTTGATTTCGTTGTACGAGGTGCAATGAGAGTTAAGTAAAGTAAACTAAACTTTACCTTGGGCCCCTTCAGGCTGTTTCAGTTCCATAACTGGACACAAACCACCACCCGCTGCCGCCTCTCTGCCAGCTTTTATAGTTGCTGGGCTGGCTCAGGCCTTAAATGGACACAGCGCTAGCTGCCCAGGCACAGGCCATTTTGTTTATTTCGTTATTTATTGAATTTATATTACCGCCTATTCGCCCATGGCAACTCGAGGTGGCTTACAGAATGTAAAACCATATTTAAAATAATTTTTTAAAAAAAACTGACAAAAAGAACCAAATAAATTAATAAAGTACAATAGAACAATATCTGGAAAATAAATAAATAAACAAATCACCCCCAACTGCCCCCCCTCCCCCCCGCCTCAACAACAGCACATCACATAAGCCAATTGATGGGCTCCATCCCGCTCTGGGTTCCCCAGGCCCAGTGGCAGAACCAGGCTTTAGCACCTTCTGGAAGAGTATTAAAGAGGGGGCCATTCTAATTTCTGATGGAATGATGTTCCATCCAGAGAGAGGGAGCCACCACGGAGAAGGCCCTTCTTCTGGGTCCCACAAGGTGTATCTCCCTCAGGGATGGGATTGCAACATTCCCTGCCTCCCCACTCTGATGGGTCGGGTAGATGTAGCTGGCAAGAAACGTTCCCTCAGATGACCTGGTCCCAAAGCCATAAAGGGCTTTAAAGCCTTTAAATTTTACAGACTGCTTGCCCTCTCAGGCCTGCCTTTTATAATGTTAGGCGTTGCATCTGGGCTAATTGTTCTCTGCTGTGTTTTCCCTTTGCTCCTTTTCACAAACGCTCCTAGTAGAGCCTAATTCCTCATTTTTAAAAAAAATCTCCCCAGCCCCCATGATGCATGCCTGCATAAGAGGCTCTCCTTGAAGAGCACTCGGAGGCTCCAGCTGGTGCAGAATGCGGTCGCGTGGGTGGTGTTGGGGGCTCCTCGGGGCTCCCATGTCACGCCGCTCTTGCGCGAGCTGCATTGGCTCCCGGTGGTCCTCCGAGTGCGCTTCAAAGTATTAGTCACAATCTTTAAAGCGCTCCATGGCTTGGGGCTGGGGTATCTACGGGACCACCTCCTGCTATCATCGGCCTCCCGCCGGCCAATATGCTCCCATAGAGTGGGTCTCCTCGGGGTGCCGCTGGCTGGATGGCTGGCAATCCGAAGGTGCGAGCCTTCTCCTTGGGGGCACCCTCCCTCTGGAACGAATTACCCCTGGAGATGAGGACCATCCCTGATCTCCTGACCTTCCGGCGGGCGGTGAAAACTCATCTATTTCGCCAAGCCGGTCTGGCCTAGGGTTCTCTTAGGGTTTTTAATCTGGTTTTATCTGGTTTTTAGTCTTTTTAATTCCCTTTTATATGCTTTTACCTTCAGCCATTATATTTGATCTTTTAATTGATTTTAATTTTGTATTATTGTTGCATTTTTATTGGCTGTATACCACCCTGAGTCCTGTCAGGGAAAGAGGGCGGTATATAAGTTTAATAAAATAAATAAATAATAAATAGGGGGGCTTGGCCTCCCTCAGCGCAGCTTCCTTTCAGATCCCAGGGCCAAAATGGCTTCTCCTGGGATTCCGGAAAGAGGGGGCTTTCCCTGAAATCAAAGCTGTGCTTTCTCTCCCCGGCTCTCTGTCACTGACTGTCTGCTCAGCCTCCCCCCACAGGGATTATTATGCTGATCTGCCCATTTCCTCTGAGCTCTGCTGTCTACTTTGAACAGGGTTTCTACATTTGGGAGGGCTCCGGACTGCTCTGTACAACTATATTTTTGCCCGAAAACACCGAGGCAGCTTTATCCTTCGACTGGAAGACACCGATCAAAGCCGGGTGGTATCGGCAGCCTCTCAAAGCATAGAAGATGCACTGGAGTGGGCAGGTAAGGGCCAGAGCTTGTTGAAGGGGATCAGGTGTGTCTGGGTTTTGTTTTGGTTTTTTTGTTTTTGTTTTTTTGGGGGGGGGCTTGTCTTTTGCTATCATTTTGGCAATATTTTTCTGCCAGTGTGTTGGACCCCCCTCCATCATCTCTAGGGGCCTGAGAAATGTTGGGGGGAAGGGATTACACATGGCTGCAAGGGGTCTGCCCGGTAGAGGTTCTGCCAGTGTGGATCCTTTTCTTTGCTCAGTACACCTCTCTGCAATAATGGTCCATCCAGGCCCTGTTTCTAGTCCTGTTGGAGGTTTAACCCCCTCACACCAGCAATAGGAACTACTGTATTTTCTGGCGTATAAGACTACTTTTGAAACGAAAAAAAATCAACCAAAAATCGGGGGTCGTCTTATACGCCGAGTATAATTTTCCAACTCGATCCTGCACCAATCACTGCAAGGCTGCTCGGACCGCCTCTCTAACTCAGCCAATCCAAGCAGGCTTTTTATGCATGCAAACGAATTTTCCAACTCGATCCTGCACCAATCACTGCAAGGCTGCTCGGACCGTCTCTCTAACTCAGCCAATCCAAGCAGGCTTTTTAATTAAAAAAGAACTGGTGTTGCCTCGGAAGTGGGAGGGTAGTCTTATACAGCGAATATAGGCCTAAACCTATGTTTTAACTATAAAATTAGGGGGTCGTCTTATACGCCGGTCGTCTTATACGCCGGAAAATACGGTATACGTCTTCCTCACGTCTGCTAGTGCATTTCTGAACACTATGCAGTGATGCCCGGAGTACAAACAGCTATCCTTCCTGCTGTTGATCAGCCTGTTTGGTGTTGGGAAAGTTCCTGCGGGATACTTGTAACCTTCCTTGAAGTCTTGCCATTGTTGATACTTGTGGCTGCTTCTTCCAGAGTCTCTCTAATCTTTTTGGTAAAGAGATCTTAGGAGTGTGATCAACCTTTAGTCCCTCAGCCTCCTGAGAATAAAATGTGGGGACGTTTAGCATACTAGCGGATGTGCCCCCAACTGGAGCCCTTCTCTAGCTTACCTTCAGGGTGGAGGGGCAGAGCCTGTGTTGCCAATGGATTGGCCAGATTGTGGTTTTTGTCATCACTTTGTCTTGCTCATAGTTGTTGCCTGCCTGCAGGCCTGCCACCAGATGAGAGTCCTCGCCGGGGAGGCCCTGCTGCCCCTTACCAACAATCCCTACGATGTGACCTATATAAGAAATACACAGACCTGCTTCTTGAGAAAGGGGCTGCCTACCACTGTTTCTGCACCCCCCAGCGCCTGGAATTGTTAAAGAAGGAAGCGCTGCGCAGACAGCAAACTCCACGGTGAGAACCGTTGATGTAGGGAGGCTAAACTTTAGCATCAAACACTTAAGATTCTTGCTTTCTTCTGTGGTTGGTGAAACCGAGGTCCCCTAAAGTCAGCAACGACTAGCAGAGTAAAATCTGCAGGGACCTGTTTTTTACCTGTGGCTGGAAGAGGCGGCTAATTTAAATGGGAGTAACTCTAGTTTTGCAAAGTTGATGTTGTTTTCCCTATAGGTATGACAACAGGTGTCGTCACCTAAACCCCAAGGAAGTTGCTGAGAAGGTGTCGCAAGGTGTTGACTACGTGGTGCGTTTTTGCCTGGAAGAGCAGTCGGACCCTTTTTGCGACCTAATCCATGGGTGGAGCAGGCATGAGGTGGCCAGTGTGGAAGGCGATCCAGTGATCTTGAAGAGCGATGGCTTTCCAACCTATCACCTGGCCAACGTGGTGGATGATCACCTGATGGAGATCAGCCATGTTCTGCGGGGAGCTGAATGGCTCACCTCCACTTCCAAACACCTCCTCCTCTACAAGGCCTTTGGCTGGGAGCCGCCTCAGTTTGGGCACCTCCCACTGCTCCTGAACGAAGATGGCAGCAAACTCTCCAAGAGACAAGGGCATGTTTTTGTGGAGGAGTTTGCACAAGATGGCTACTTGCCAGACACCCTCCTGGATCTCATGACACACACTGGCTCAGGGTTTGCAGGTAATAGCAATGGCACTTAGACTTATATACCGCTTTACAGTGCTTTATAGCCCTCTCTAAGCGGTTTGCAGAGTCAGCCTCTTGCCCCCAACAATCTGGGTCCTCATTTGACCCACCTTGGAAGGATGGAAGGCTGAGTCAACCTGGAGCCTGGTGGGATTCGAACTGCCAAATTGCAGGCAGCCGGTAGTCAGCAGAAGGAGCCTGCACTCTCACCACTGTGCCACTGAGGCTCTAATGAAGTCACCTTGCACAGTACAGGAAGGAGGGTGATACCATCCCACTCCCTCAGCAAGCGCTTGGTGCCCTCCCTCTTTCTGGCCTGCTCTTGGCCTCCGCCTCATCTGAGTGGTTTCCTGGGCTCCATCCTGGGGGTCTACTTGCTGACCATCAGTCCCACTTTAAAGGCCTGTTGAGGTGGGAATGGTTGTCCTCCCCTTGGTTGGAGATGTAGGGATGGGCGAGTAGAAGAGACTGTGGACAAAGTAGGAGAAATCAGTGTGATACCTTTACATCCAAGGGGGTTGTACAAATCCAGTGTCTGTGTGGAAAAGTCCAGCAGCTTCTTGACCTGTTTTGCAGAAAATAGACTAGGACGAACGCTAAAGGAGCTGATTGATGAGTTTGATCTGAGCAGGGTGGAAAAGCACCCGGCCCTCCTGGATTTGAAGAAACTGCCAGAATTCAACAGGTAGAGAAAACGAAGGAGCAGGCAGACATCTCCTGTCGCTCTCTAGCTCCCTCTGCATTGTTTGGAGGCTGGTCCCCTTGCCCCCATTGTGATTCGTTTCCCCTCCTGCTTGAAGTCGACTGGGGGGGTAATGGGAGAATCACAATTTTTTCCTCCAAACTTTTCCCAAGATGACAGCGTATCCAGAAAATGACCTGGCCAAATTGGGCAGTCTGAGGGCTGGCCACAAAGAAAGGGGGCGGGGGGTCAGCATCTGAAGGCAGGACAGGAAGCAATGGATGGGCTCTGCATTACAAGAGGGCTGCAGTGCGGGGAGGTGTGTTCTTGTGAATGGTTGCTGTGGCTTCGTTCTGCAAAGTGGCCCGTTCCACCTCGGCCTGCATTGAGTACCTTCTTTTGCTTAGGGTTCACCTGGCCCAGCAGATTGGAGACGAGAGGCTCCGGCAGAAGCTTGTAGCAGAGGTCCAGGCCTCTGTGGAGGAAGTCTATGGCAAGCAGCTTCTGGAGAGGGAGGTCCTTGAAAAGGGTTACATCGAGCAGGTGCTCCTGCTAAGGAGGGTAAGTCGGAAGCAGAGGACCTATGGTTGCCTGCCAAGCAACAGGGCCCCCGTAGATGTGAAGTCTTGGGGATGGGGGTGCATGCTGGTCCTATACTAAGCTAAGGGCAGTTTGGATAAAAAGGCTTTTAATTTCTTCCCTGGCTAGCAAGTCAGGCCTGTTTGGCCACATGGCTGGGATGCTTGCGTGCTGTCAGGATGAGCTTATTTGGCACCAGCTGAAGGACGCTGCCCAGGGGAGCAGCACACGGCGGGGAGAAGGCGGCAGGGGCTCCCTCTCCCAGACTCTGCTTCTCAGAATTCCTCCTTCCTTTCAGGGCCACATTAGCCGCCTGAAGGACTTGGTGTCCCCCAGCTATGCTTTCTTGTGGACCCGACCCTCTGTGTCTTCCGAGAAGCTACAGGCTCTCTCCACTGAGGCAGACCAGATAGGAAGGGTGGTCCTCAGGTAAACTGGCCACTGTCTTCGTGGGGAGTCTTGCTCTATTTGAGGGGAAGAAATTCCTACTTGCCTTTTTCATAAACATCCTCATGTGAAAATGAGCGTTTCCCCTGCTGGGTAAATTTCATTTGAGTACAAAATTTCTTTGAGTACACAAGCCATGTGAAGAAAAAAAATCAAACTGTTGTGATGACATCTCTCTGGTGATTATTTTAATGACATGAAAGTTTCACTAACTGCTAGAATGGTGGCAGGTAAGCAGGCAGCTTGAGTTTGTGCCATGCGATTTGTCTCCAGATGCCTGGATTCAGATTTAGTCACTTTGACACTCTGTGGGGCGTCAGGTGGGATCCATCAGCAAGCATTTCTGCTATTTGTCCAAGGCTTCCTGGAAGGAGCCCTGTGGAGCTCCCCTCTAGCTCCATTGAAAGGCCAGGTCCTCAGGAATGTGGTTGACTGGCTGGGCCAGCTTCTCTTCTGGTTCAGTCCCTCAGCCTGCTCTGCCTTGACTCTCGTCCTCCTCCTGAAGGCTGCTGGAAGGGCCGGTGACTCAGAGACCTGAAGAACTTGGGCAGCAACTGAGGCAGCTGCACGAGCAGATAAGTGGCACCAAGTACAGCAGCATGATGAAGCTCCTCCGCCTCTCCCTCAGTGGCCTGCAGGCAAGTCTCCCTCCTTCCCCTGTTCCGAGTTTGGCGTGGGAGAACTGCACTCGCCTGCCCCTCCCTTTGCAGTGACTGCCATTTCCATTTCAGGACGGGCCCAGCGTTGCTGAGATGATGATCCTGTTGGGACCCAAGGAGACCAGCGTTCGCATTCAGGGGGTTCTGTGCAGCCAAACTGCTCCATGAGGGGAAAGAGGCAAAGAAAGGACTTCTAGAGCATGGCGGAGCTGGGGAAAATACTTCTCGGGCTCAGGGGCATGCACAGAGACAGTTTTCTGGTTTTATAGCAGCATGGCCCAGTGTTGATGAATGTTGGGTTCAAATTTGGTAGAAAAGGGAAAAATATTAGCTGAATCTAAGGCCCTCGCATGCTGTTTGGCATTCCTCTTTTGTAGCTCTGGGGAAAAGGATCAAGGATCAGTATCTGAAAAATATGACACAATAGATACGGGAGTTAGGAATTTTGGATTTTAACTCTCTTGTTTTAGTTAGGCCTAAATTTTCCTAATCTGGATGGAAGTCCAAGCTCAGCACTTTAGGCTGCATGTCTTTGCCAAGAACAATTGACTTACCAGGCTGGATCTTTCCTCCCCCCTAGTTTTCTAGGGGCAGTGAGCTTCTTGCCGCAGAAAGTTCTTTCTGCAGCTGAACCTTGTAAAGTCTTCCTCACCTGTGCAAGGTGAGATTGGGTCCTGAACTCTGAGCTTTAATCAATAAAGACTTTCATGTTGTGATTCTGTCACATGACTCTGCTTGCTGCAGGAAATGTGTGGAGCCAGCCAGCCAGGTTGTTTCTAGGGCCACCACTGGAGCTTTTCGTGGCTCAGCAATTGCAGAACTGCTGCTGCTAACTACAGGTAGTCGACTTATGGCTGGAATTGTAGTTGTACATTATGGTGCTTGTTAAGTAGGTCACCACATGATCATGCCCAATTTTATGACCATTTTTGCAATGGTCCTTAAGCAGATGCAATGGACAAGGGAATCCATTATATCCAATTGCTTTTTTTGCAGAAACCAGGAGCGAACTAGTAAAAAACATTGAAAATTGTAGTTGTGATGCTGTAAACAGCTGTACCTGTGAGCCAATTGCCAAGCACCCAAAATGTGATACTATGACTGCAGCCATTGGAACTTAGAAATGGATCATAAGAATCTGGGGAGCTCTGCCATAACTTTGCATGGTCACTAAGCAAGGACTACGTCTTCTAAAAAAATGTAGAGCCTGCTGGAATATTCAGGCTAAAGTCTTTTGGTGCAGGGCCATTTAATGATCCAACATGGTTAACAAGTGAAAGATGGGTGGTGCAAGCGAAGACCCCATTTCTAGCAGGTGCCTAGACTGCGTTCAGACAAACCTCCTGGCTGGCTGGAGGGGCAGAGAGCAACCGGTGTTCGTTCTGCCTGGAATAGGTAAAAAGCGATTTAGAGACAGAAGGGGCCCCAACCCTGGCCGGCATGCCCTCCCTTCCGGGCAACTTGGGCTGGGTGCTGGAGCCTCTGCTCCTAAAAGGACCCCCAACCACCTTCTCTGCTGGGACCGGCCCTTCGTCCTGGGACCGAGGCAGCATTCCTGAATAAACAACATCCAGGGAAGTCCCAGCCTGGCTTCTCTGGCTTGGGCATCTTTCTTTGGCCTGGCAGCTCTGCACCTCCCTGCCCTGGGAGACCAGTGAATGTTTGATTCACGGTGCAAAAGCGAGGCTGCCTTTCTGTAATTCGAAAGTGCCCAGGACAGGCGAGGCGCTGCAGTGGCCAAGAGCAAGTGGGCTTTGGCCAGCGGAAGGGAAGTGGGCAGCAGCGGTTCCTGGGCCAGCTGCCTGGAGGGATTCGGCTGGGGCTGCAGGCGCAGCATGGGAAGAGGCTGCTCTGGTTGGATTTGCGCCTGCTGCATGTTCTCAAAGGCAGGCGTCTCCAACCTTGGCCACCTTAAGCCTGGCGGACTTCAACTCCTGGCTAGGGAATTCTGAGAGTTGAAGTCCGCCAGGCTTACTGTGGCCAAAGTTGGAGACCTGTTCCAAGGCAAGAGGGACTGGGAAAAATGTGCCCGCCTCCTCATTGGTTGTGCTGAGTTGGCGGAAGGTCTGCCCAATCCTGTGCCACGAATATCGGCCGCCAGTCAATCAATGAAGGACTTCCCGGAAATCCGGGAGGCGTGAAGCCGCAGGTCCCGACACCAAGATGGTGGCCGAAAACCTTGGACCCGCGGGGGCGCGGATGTCCAGTGCGCAGGCGCGCAGGTGAGTTGTGGGGGGCGTCCCGCCGAGGGGGCCAGCAGGTGAGGGGCGCGCTCTTCCCCCACTGCACCTGACTGCTTCGGAACTCCCCATCCCGCGATGGGGCAGAGCCCGAGCCTCTCCGCGGGGCTTCGCAAGGCCTCGTTCCCGAGCTTAGCTGGGTCTCCCTGCCTGAATCTCCTTATAGCGGCGGGCGTCCCTCCTGCTTATCTCCCCCGCATGGACGCCCGGAGGTGGTCTTTCGCAAGGCCCGGAGAGCGCAGCTGGAGGCCCGGCGGGCTGAGTTTTCCTCGCTCTTTTTCTGAACGTGGCGGCTGGTGGACTTTCAGCCGCTGGGGGGTTCTGGGAATTGCCCATCTTCATCCCGTGGAGAAACGTCCATCTCGGCCAGCGCCGGTCTCTAAATTTGGCCACTGTAAGACTTTGTGGACTTCAACTCCCAGAGTTCCTCCTCCAGTCATGTTAGCTCAGGAATTCTGGGAGTTGAAGTCCACAAGTCTTAAAGCGCCCAAGGTTGGAGACCCCTGGTTTGAATGGGTGTACCTAGTAGGCATGGTGCTCCCTTTATTAATTATTGCCTTTAAGTCAATTTTGACTTGTGACTGGATCACTCCTTGTGAACTTTTGGCAAGGTTCTTGGGGAGTGATTTGCCATTGCCCACTTCTTGGACTGAGAGGGAGTGACTGGCCAAGGCCAGCCAGCCAGCTTCATGGGACTATAAAGCACCATCCCCGGTTTCTGGCCGGATGCTTTGACCATGACACCAAACCAAATGCACCCTATAAACCAGGGGTCTCCAACCTTGGCCACTTTAAGACTTGTGGACTTCAACTCCCAGAATTCCTCCTCCAGTCATATTAGCTCAGGAATTCTGGGAGTTTGAAGTCCACAAGTCTTAGACTTCCCAAGTTTGGAGACCCTTGTTCTATCTATTCAATCGCTTTCTTTCTATTCTACCTCTCTTTATCTATTCTATCTATATTCTATCTCTC
Source organism: Bungarus multicinctus (assembly GCA_023653725.1). Lineage (NCBI taxonomy): Eukaryota > Metazoa > Chordata > Lepidosauria > Squamata > Elapidae > Bungarus > Bungarus multicinctus. The sequence goes on from CM042842.1 coordinate 19,899,508, forward strand.
TCCATCCCTCTATCCTATCCTCTCTATTCTATCCTTCTATCTATTTTATTCTCCCTCTAATTTATTCTCTCTCTCTCTCTCTATTCTACCTCTCTATCTATCTATTCCAGGAATCTTCAAACTTAACAGCTTTAAGACTTGTGGACTTCAACTCCCAGAATTCCTCCTCCAGTCATGTTAGCTCAGGAATTCTGGAAGTTTGAAGTCCACAAGTCTTAAACTTCCCAAGTTTGGAGACCCTTGCTATAAACCTTATGTCACATTAAACCAGGTTGTTTCCGGGCTGCTATTGCAATCTGTATCTTCCCCATAATCTCTAAAATGTGGAGTGTTTTTGTTTTTGGTGCTGTTGCATCAGTCTTGGTCCTGGTGGCTGCTTGATACTTTCTTGGAAGCGATTAGGCTTTGGCCTCCTTCCTAGGGTTGTGAATGAGGACCAGGACCCTCCAGCTGGCTTCATCTCTAAGATGGGACTAGAACTCAGTGTTTCCTGATTCCTAGCCTGGTTGGTACTTTTAATCATCACTCCAAAGTGGCCCTCTCACTTTAGGGAGATTTAGATTAATTCATTCAAATAAAAATATTTGATTGCCTCATTTGTACACATTCCAGAATGTTGTATCTATTTTCACTTTAGCAAATACCCCAGTTTCAAATCTGTCCTATAAGTAACTATCTTGATACCTGTACAAAACGATGTGGTCGCCATCGTGCTTAGTTTTTGGGGAGGAAAACAAGGTGGTGGGGTGAATTCTGCCTCTGTTTACCAGCATCCATCGATATTCATCTGGCTAATGTCTTGTCAGTGTGTGAAAGAGTTGAGGGCTGTTTGGAAACTGAAACAGTATTTGCTGTATGAGCAAGGAGACAGCAAGGAGCCTGGGCGTGGCTTAGCTCAACCGTTCTGTTCTAAAGCTGCTTGATGCTCTGAAACTCAAACTCAAACTCCTCTGCTTGTGTTTTGCATTTGGAAGAGATTTCTTTTCAGGTAGGAAGGGGGAGTAGAATTCCTTAGCATCAAAACGTGTTAATAATAATAATATAGGAAATACTAATGCTTTGATGGTCTTTTTGAAAAATCCTTTCTTAGTGAGCCCCTAGAAGCCAAAAAGAACATATATGCCAAATTGCAAATTGTAGGCTTTACTGTTCTGGAGATTTTGTGATGATGCATGAGGGGTATTTTGCATATATATAAGGTCCCTTCCAGCCTTATGATTTCTTTTAATTATAGGTTTCAAATAATAAAGATGCAGCATTTTCTTTAAAGTTATCCTTGGAGTGTAATTTTTTTTCATAAGCTCAGAGACCAAGTAGGTAACCTTGATCTTTCCTGATCTTTCTGATGACAATGCTCCTGGCAGGACTAGAGCAGAGGATTTCAAACTTTTTCAGGCACTGGAACCTGTTAATTAAAAAAAGAACCAGAAGCCTAATCAAGAAGCTAAGCTCTAAAAAATTGGTAATGCCTAAGTGAACTTTTATTTTTTTGCTCTTTTTCTTGTTTTAACCCCGTTAAGTTTTCATAGAAGTCCATGGAATATAGTTTGAAACACAACCCTCAGCTGGGGGCAAGAAGCTGCCTGCCTTTTATCGTGAGGGCTTTGGTTCTAGTCCTGCCGTAGACATGAAAGTGGCTGCGTGATTTGGGACCATTCACCCTGCCTCAGCTCAACCCATTGCGGAAAATAGGAGGAAACTCTGTTGGATAATAGTTTACCACTTTGAGTTACTTATAAAAGTAATAAAGGGATTATACATAACCGGGAAGCAAACTTCACATTCACCAGTACTGATGATGTTGCTAGTTGGGTAATGAGACTGCTGCAAGAAAACAGCCAAGCTCAGAGAACACAGAAGACTTCACAGAGGATCGTTGCTTGCCAAATTCATAGAATCCTAGGATTTTTGTGCATGTCTCCTAATTCAATCCTTGATCCAGGGCAGAGATCCTCAGACATATGGATGCACAGTAATGCAGATGTAAACTCATAAAACTTTTCTATGCCTGTTTTATAGTTGCCAACAAAAAGGGAGGTGAGGAAAGGAGTTTGAAAGAGCAGTGCTAACCCCCTATATTCCTTTTTTTAAATTTAAGACGTTCTACAGACAAAGCATTTGCCGAACTATGGCTTCTGCTCCTGTCTGTTTCCCTTGTGTCCTCAGGTGCCGCAGTTGCTGACCAGCTCCAGGGGAGGGTGAAGGTGTGGCAGCCACCATGGATTTCTCCAAGTTCCTGGCTGATGACTTTGAGGTCAAGGCCTGGGTGAACGGGGCTTTCCGGGCCGTCCAGCAGGAGGCCCCTGGCAAAGTGGATGCTCACGCAGCTACCCTGGTGATGAAGTTGCAGCTTTTTATCCAGGAGGTCAACAATGCCGTGGAAGGTGATGCTGCTGTCATTGAGGGGAATTTGCTCTTGAAGCAGCTGCTTTGGACAGTTGTGTACAACTCAGATTATGTTTGCATTGCAAATTTTTCTTCCTTTTTTTTGCAATAAATTTCATTTTAAAAACATCTCTGTCAATGAACAACGTGGTTCCAGGTTTTTACACTTCATTACAAACATGACCTTGGTATATATTTATCTTTCACATTCAATTCTATATCATATCATTACTTCCATTTTCCCATAAATTTTCTCCAATATTCTTATTTTCTTTATACTTATTAAATCCATTTTCAATTTATGTCTTAATTCCTTTTTCTTTAAATATTCTCATGTCTTGTTTTATAGTCTAACATTCTTATTTTTTTATTTTAAATTCATTATACGTTTATGCTTTTATCTGTCACATTTGCAATTTTATAGCATACCTTTGTTTCATTATCCAGTAAATTTTATCTTAAATCTAATAATTCCAAAACTTTCCCCCTTTAATTACCAATTAGAGTATACCACCCCTTTGTCTTATATGTCCCTCAATTTGTTTCCCTTTAATTCAAAATCAAAATTTATCATAATATAGGAACTTTATAAATATCACATTCTGATTCAATAACAATAATCTAACTACTATATATCACATATGCATATCTCTCTCTCTCTCTCTCTCTCTCTCTCTCTCTTTATATATATATATATATATATATATATATATATATATATATATATAAAACTAGATTCTGGCCTTGCAGATATTTCTGTTTGCAATGATATGAAGCCATTTGCTAAAGTTGCTATATCAACATTAATCAACAGTTTAATCAAGATATATTATGTGGTACAGTGATTAATATAATATAGATATTATAAATTATAGATATTATGTATTTAAAACTTTATATTAAAATAAAAATATTATTGAGGCTGTCTTTTTTTTAAGTGGCTAGCCTAAGCTTGTTTTTCTACTTTTGGCAAGAGTTTTCCTAAATTTTGAATATGGTTTTCTGCGCTCTTTTACAAGAAACTTACTTTTAAGATATCTGAAATGAGGAACACAAATTTGAAATGTAAAGCAATATTTTATATTGTCATTTTTGACATCTAGTGAAAGTGAGAAAGTGAAATTTTAGTAATAAGACGAATATTTTTATAGTCTGTAATAATGGATTTTATTGAGAGGTTGAATGCAGAGGTGCAGCCTCTGTCTCTCGTGTTCTGGGAGCTTGCAGCCATGCCTGACCTCCTGCTTCTCATTTCCCTACAGAGACAAGCCACCAGGCTCTCCAGAGCATGCCTAGAGTTCTGCGGGAAGTGGAAGCCTTGAAACAGGAGGCAGCATTCCTGAAGGAGCAGATGGTCCTGGTGAAGGAAGATATTAAGAAGCTGGAGGAAGACACTGCACAATCCATGCAGGTACCTCTCCAGGCTGAAGGGTTGGACGGACACATTCTCTTCCTGGACACCTGTGGTGGAATGGATAAAAATGAGCATCCCTGAAAAAAGATGCAACCTTAAAAATTGATGTTTCATTCAGTATGAATGTTTTACAGAAATAGTTATTGAAATGAATTTCACTGGTCTCTTGCAAGCTACCTAGCGGTTAAGCCTAGTTATTTATTTCTCTTTTTCATTTGAAGGAAATAGCTCGGTTTAGACTACATAAAATCCTGCATCAGGAAGGGGCCTCAGAAATCATCTAGTACTCTGCTCAGTGTAGGACTTACTAAAGCATTTCTGACAAAGGACTTTTCCGGCTTGTCCAAGGCCTCCGGTGAGGCAGAACACGGCACTTCTGAGGTACCCCCTGTTCTCTCTAAGCTGAATCTGCTTCCATTGATTTTGGTGCTGCCTCTGAAGAAGACGCCATTACCCTTTAACTGTCTGAAGACCACTGAAGACCATTATTCTCTCCTGCAGGCTAAATATTCCCACTTCCTTTCAACCTCACTCAGAATTTTGTTTCTTAACCTTGGCAACTTTAAGCTATGTGGACTTCAACCCCCAGAATTCTCCAGCCAGCTATGGGAATTCTAGAAATTGAGGTTCACCATAGCTTAAAGTTGCCAAGATTGGGAAAGACTGCCTTATACCATCCAGGTAGTCATTCTCTGAGTTTCAGTTTGTTGATGGCATTTTAGGCTGTGATAACCAGAAATTAGTACAGTCTTTCAAGTGGGCTTTTACCTGTCCAAAGCCTGGGAAATCAGTTCCTGTAATATGGACTCTTATGTTTTCAGATCTTATAAACAGGGAGCAAAACCTACACTCCTGGCACTGGTGATGTTAAGTAACTGATATCAAGTGAGGTAATGAAACATCTGCCAGTGAACAACCCAGCTCAGAGAGCAACAAGGATTTCTCAGGTCAACCCTGAGCTACAGAGATTCTCCTCTCTCGGTTTCAGGTCTTAGTCAAACTCGATCATGTGAAATCCCGAATGCAGCTGGCTGTTGATTCACTCCAGGAAGCAGACAAGTGGAGCACGCTCAGTGCAGACATTGAAGAGACGTTTAAAACACAGGTATTTCAATGTTCACAGCTACAAACCGTATCCTGAAAACAGATTAGAATGCCTAAATCCGTGATGGCGAACCTATGGCACGCATGCCAGAAGTGGCACAGAGCCGCTTCTGCCGGCACGCTAGAGATCGCCTGGAAGAACCCCACTGCGCATGCGCACATGCCGCCCACCCGCCAGCTGGTTGCTGGGTATCTGGCGCGCATGCGCAGGGTGTGTGGGAGATGCGCACCCATATGCAGAGATGCGCGGGGCACGCATGGGGGGGTCTGGGAGGGGGCACGAGCATTGCCTTCTGGGTGCTGGCACACGAATCGCGTGTGCAATTTCCAGCATGGGAGCCCAAAAAGATGAGCCACCACTGGCCTAAATGCTGCTCAGAGATCAGGTAAACCAGCTAATTTGCGATACTTTGATAGAAACCTAGCATTGGAAGCAATCTTAGAGTTATCTAATTCAACCATTTGTTTAATCTGGCATCCACCAGAGTATCTCTGACAGCTGATCACCACATTTCTGTTTCAAAACCTCCAGCAAAAGATAGTGCACTAGTTCTTGTTCCACTGGCTGACAGTTCATAAAGTCAGAAAGTTCCTCCTAACCTGAATCTTCTTCCTTATTGTTTTATTTCTGCCTTGGAGATTAACTGCATTTATTCCATCATACGAACCTGGTAGTGTTATTAATTGCAATGGGTTTCAGAAATCAGAAATACAATATAATAGTGGTCCCCAACCTTTGTGGCTTGATGGCCCAGCTGGCAGGGAGAGGAGAACTGGGCCGTGCAAGCAGTAGGCTGGCCCCGGTAGTGGGCTATGGCCTTGGGGTTGGGGGCCCCTGCAGTATAAGGTACTCCTTGACTTATGACCATTCTTTTAACAGTCATTCGAAGTTATGACAGTGCTGAGTGAATGGCGGTTAAAACTGGTCCTCGGAGTTCCAGCTGTTCTGACCCAGGCTTCCTGAGACATTAAACAAACACACCTTAGTCCCTGTTTTATTTCAACAGCTGTGAATTATAGTCATCCACAGCCCATAATGAGTCTCAAACAATTTGTAAATAGTCCCACAGAAGTCTGCCAAAGTCCTTCGGGATGAGTCTGATAAGCACACACTTTTATCTTGAAATGCTGCCAATGACTAAGTTGCCAATTAGTTGTACAAGGTCAAATGGAGCACAAATTCAATGTGGAGCTTCAGGTTTCAAACCAACCAGAATGAACAAAGTTGCTTCCTGCAAAGGTTCCTGTCCCTTTGCTCCTCCTTTATGTCTTATGGGAGGCCAATCACCTCCAAGCCTTACTCCCGAGTCGCCCCTTTTGTCTTAACTGTTCTTGCCTTTTGTGCAAGAACTCTGTGCAAGCGCGCACTGGAAACAGGCTCCCCCTGTTCCTCTGCTTCGCTGCTGTCAGCTTCTGGAGGCTCTGGGGTCAGCACCCCACTCCCAGATGGTCCTGGCCCCCTCTCTGTATCAGATACAGATCCCTCGTCCGAGCCCTCCCCAGACTCCAGGACTGACCCATGTTCCTCCTACTGTCCAACTCTGCTGCCAGGGCCGCAGGCTGCCAGTGGACCACAACACCAGCACCTCTATGGTCACAACTTGGGTGCTTGCCAAAAAGTTGCAGCATCCACAATCACATGATTGCCATTTGCAACTTTCCCTGCCGACTTCCCCAGGAAGTCAATGGGGAAGCTGGCAGGGAAGATTGCGGGTTGGAGGGGCAGGTCTCTCCCCACCCCCACCCATGCTCTTCCCCCAGCCCTCTGTACTCCCATGGCATCAGCCACTCTACTTATTTATTTATCTCGCTGTGGGGCTACTCTTGGCGGATTACAATAACAAAAAGGAAGAAAATGAAAGGAGTCACTTTTCCACCCACTCACCCGCCAATGGTCAGAAGTCTTGATTTTCTTCAGCTTCCACAGAGGCAGCAGAGGCCGGTTCCAGCTCCTGAGTCCTGCCCATCCTGCCCTGTTGCAGTCTGGGGCTGTTGCCAGCAGAGCAGGTGCCTCTTCCTGATCAGATGGGCCTAACTGGGGGTTAGGGGAGTTCCTACAGTATTGACCGAAAAGCGGCCGGGAAGGCAGTGCCCCAAAAGCAGCTGGAGAATTGCTGCTTCTTCCTTTTGGAAAATGCCCGCAAATGGACAAGAAGCCGGAAGGGAGGGACTTGTGCTCTGACCATTGGGGGCAATTCCCACCCCCCACCCCCCAGCCAGCCCTGAGCCCTGTCTTGGTTTCCTCTGCAATCTGTGGCCTTTTGGGATTCTTCATTGGTGGTCCTTGTTGAAGGTGCTCGCTTGCTTGAATTGAGGCCCATCTCATACACTGCATGTGACTCTGGAGGCGCAAACAGTTCAAATAAGAAGAACAACAACATCAACAAATCAATCAATCAAAACAGCCAAAAGAAAAATAAGACCACTAAAGAATACACATATAACAAAAAACAAGGAGAGGTTTAGGACCTGCATTGATTCTCTTATGTTTTGGCCTTTTTCTTAACATGAAAATGCATTGATTTCTTTTTTTTTTCTTTGATTTTTAAATTAAAGTCTTCCTCTCACCGTGGAGTTTTCTGCTTCCCTTTTTAAAATTGAACATTTTAATGTTTTTATTGAATTTTAAGAAAACACGAAGCAGAAATAGCAAAAGAATTGTTTTTCCTCCTCTGTCAAACGTTCCATCTCAGCCTTAGAGTTTTATTTTGATTGATCTAAAATAAACATCAAATAAAACTGTGACGCTGTATATGTTCCATTAAAATACAGGTAGTCCTTCACTTAATAGTGGTTCATTTAGTGACCGTTCAAAGTTACTATGGCCTTGAAAAAAGTGACTTGTGACTGTTTTCATTCTTACAACTGTTACAGCATCGCCAAGGTCAGGTGATCAACTTCAGAACCTTGGCAACTGACTCGTATTTATGATGGTTGCAGTGTCCGAGGGTGATGTAATCCCCTTTTGCGACCTTCTGACAAGCAAAAGTTAATGGGGAAGCCAGATTCACTTAACAATCGTGCTACTAACTTAACAACTGTAGTGATTCACTTAACTTTGGCAAGAAAGGCCATAGAATGGAGCAAAATTCACTTAACTGTTTCACTTAGCAATAGAAATTTTGGGATTGATTCAGGGGTGGGATTCAAATTTTTTAACAACCAGTTCTGTGGGCATGGCTTAGTTGGTGGACGTGGCTTGGTGGTCATGTGACTGGGTGGACGTGGCCAACTCAATATCACTCATATCGAGGCATGCATCTCCTCGCCTGGCCTCTCGTGACTGGGGATGCTGCAACAGTCGTAAGTCATAAGTCACTTTTTTCAGTGCCATTGTAACTTTGAATGGTCATTCCACACAAGCAAAGTACCAGCAAAGGAGGGAAAAAAACTCCAGAGAAATTCCAGAGACAGGAAGTCTAGTCCTGCCAAGAAAGTAATAAGGGTTAACGGAGAGGCAGTTTCTGTAAGCAACACCAGAATGTTTCCTTCCTGCCTTCCTTACAGGATTAGCCCAGTCATTTCTTCTAACAACCAGCTCTCTGTACTGCTTAGAATGTTAACAACCAGTTCTAGAGAATAGGTGCGAACCTGTAGAATCCCACCCCTGGGTTGACTCCCTGTACTGAAGGGTCATTTGGCTGGAAATAGTGACTACAAGAAGGTTGGCACATTATTTCAATTTATGTGCTCAGGATTTCCAGTTTTAACTTCTGAAATGTTACTTTTTAAAATAATGATATATTTTTATTTATTTATTCTTTGGCTGCCCCTGACTGTAAGGCCCATAAAAAACAGAAGGAGAGAGAGAGAAGGCCACCATTTCTGCTCTTCTGGAGGAAGGGTATCCAGGAATGGTTGGGGAAGGGAGCAGGGAGGGTCTCGCTCCGAAGCCCAAGTCTAACCAGTCGGCCTTCCTCCCCTGTCCGGCCAGGACGTGTCGCTCATCTCCAACAAGCTGACCAGCATGCAGAACAGCCTGGCTGTGTTGGTGGACACGCCAGACTACTCAGAGAAGTGTGTGCACCTGGAGGCGCTCAAGAACCGCCTGGAAGCCTTGGCTAGCCCCCAGATTGTCTCTGCCTTCAGCACCCAGTCCGTTGGTAAGAGGGCCGTGAGTGTCTGTGTGTGTGTGTGTGTGTGTGTGTGTGTGTGTGTGTGTGTGTGTTGTACGTGGGTCAAGGGAAGGGGGCTGGAAAGCATAGAGGGGCATTGTGGCTTTCCCTGCAGATCATCCAGCCCAGAACTGCACAGAAGGCACTTGCTGCTCAGGTGCAGGGGAGGTTCAGATTAGGTGCAAATGTGTCCTCACAAAATAACTCAGAGGCTGTGCTTGAACCAAAACCAGTGGGACTCGAAGGCTTAAGCCGGCCTGCCTGAAATGGTCCCGTGGAACGCAGGTTTAGCAAGCCTTTGCAGAAAGGAATGGGGCTCTGGTGTAAGACTTCTGGAGGAAGCTGCACCCAAGGCAGGCCTTGGCAGGGACGCTTGCACGTCGGCAACTCCATGAGGCCACATAAAGTGGAAGCAGACACAACAGTTCAATGGGCCCCTCTAATAACACGGTTAGGAATTTGGTCTCATGCTGCAGACGATTGACTCCCAAGTCAATCTAGCTCACCAAACCAAGAAAATAAGAGAGGAGGTTTTGGTATCTCACCTGAAGCTTCTTGTGCTTGGAGAATTGGGCAGCACAGGTAAGCCCGGACTTATGACAAGTTGCTTAGCAACCATTCAAAGTTACAAGGGACCCCCCCGCCCCATCGAGAAAAAAAAGGTTGGGTTTTGAAGTTCCATTGGCTCCTCTCTTTTGGCCATGCGGCTGCTTTTTGGGTGTTCAGTAACAGACTCACATTTATGAGTGTTTGCAGCATCCTGCGGTCATGTGGCCATGATTTACAACTGTTTTGCCAAAACCTGGCAATCATTATTTATTAGCAATAGCTCTTAGATTTATATACCGCTTCACAGTGTTTTACAGCCTTCTCTAAGTGGTTTACCGAATCAGCTTCTTGCCCCCAACAATCTGGGTCCTCATTTTACCCACCTCGGGAAGATGGAAGGCTGAGTCAACCTTGAGGCGGTCAGGATCAAACTGCTGAATTGCAGGCAGCTGGCAGTCAGCAGAAGTAGCCTGCAATACTGCAGTCTAACCACGGCGCCACCACGACTATTATTTTTATTTATCAAATTTATTTGCTGCCCATCTCCTGTTTCAAGATGCCCCCCGAGTGACTTATAGCAACTTTACTTTTGGTTTTCAGCAAAATGCCCCAGAGTAGTCACTGGGTTCTCTCAATGATGGCAGTGTCCCCCTTATGTCTGCCATGTTCATTGAATGACCGCTGCAAAAAAAAAGAGTCATCAAATCAGATTGGTCACATGATGACCCAATTTTATGAACATCACAACTTACGACCGTAATAGGCAGGCTCCATTATGGTCGTAAATTGAGTCCAAATGCCGGGTGGTGGGTGGCACCAGGGGCTGGGGCTCAGCAGACAAGGACATTGATTCACCTGGGGTGACCCAGGAAAGAGAGCCCATGGCTGCCTTGGTCCTGCTGCCTCCTGGCAGTCCAAGCCCGCGTCTCGTCCCTTGGGCAATGCAGCTCAGGTGCTGCCACCCAACTTCAGGAACGTCTCCCAAGTGCCCCCTCACGTGGCCCTCTTGGGGAGAAAAGCGGTGGCTGGAAACTCTCTATTCTCCAGCATCCCCTCAGGACCTTCTCAAAACTCCAGAGACGCCCACAGGCCCTGAGGCTCAAACCCTCAAATCTGGCCTCTGTTTTTCTCCTGTCGCACAAGCGGATTCGGTCGTAGCTCTCAGTCCCTGAAGAGAACAACGAAGCTCCCCCACGGGCACTGCCTGCGACGGAGGGTGGCCCTTTTGGGACACGGGGTGTTGGCGAGGGCCTTCTCGCCCTGGTCTTTAGAGCCTCTGAAGAAGAAACAGGCGGAGAGTTGGCGAGTTTGTGGCTGGAGAGAGGCCTTGGCGGGGATGGGCAGTTCCCACTTAAACATCTGAAAGGGGTTCTGTGGCTTTTGAAGGTCTGATTCTTGTCATAGCTCTTTCCAGGCCTCCTGGGGGTGGAGATTTGTCCCTTCTTGTGGGGCTCCGTCCTTTGATTGTCTTCTTCTGTGATTACCACCGGGTTGTGCCACTGAGCTACCAGGCGGGGGCAGCCTTGTGCTAAGCACCGGTTGTGGCTGGCCCAGCCTGCAGTGTGGCTCTCTCTCCATTAGGGGGTTGCCAGGATTGCAAATGACAGCTCATGTGCTTGGACCGTGACCCAACGTGGACCCCTATTTGTGGGAGCCATTTAATTATTTATTTGCACCCTGCCTTTATTATTCTCCCCCACTCTCCCCGTGAACCGTCCAGGGTTTACTCCCCATCCTGGAGGAGGGGTGCTGCAGTGTGCACTAATGGCTGTGGGACTGCTGGGGACTGGAAGGTCTGGGCCTCCCCGGTCAGCTTTTGAGGCATTTGGGTGGGTGGAGGATATCGGGACTGGAATCGCACAGGGGCTGAAGCTACTTTCGTGCAAGCCAGACTAATGGAGGGACATCTATCCTTTTAGATCAGGCCCGGCTCTTTGTGAAAGTCTTCACGGAAATTGACCGGATGCCGCAGCTGCTGGCTTACTACTACAAGTGCCACAAGGTATTGGGGTCCCCCCGGCTGCTGAAGCAGATTGCCCGTTTTTATTCAGCCCCCCTTGGGCTGGAGCAGAGAGAAACATGGGCTTCATTTCTGAAACGGCCCCTGGCTGCTGACGATCGTGATCAGTCCATCCATCCAACGTTGATCATCAATGCACATCATGTGCACAATGAAATTGAAAGGAGCCTCCCTGGTGCTGGCCCTGCACGCCTATCCCATTCATCCTAATTGCGGTGTGTATGTTGCGTTCAGAAGTCTGACAGCCCCCGGACGAAAGCTGTTTTTCAGCCTCTTTGTCGGCTGGCGCTGCTTCTCCGTCTCCTGCCCGATGGAAGGAGAGAAAAGAGGTGCTGACCAGGGTGGGAATCGGCCCGGAGGATTTTCCTCATCTGCTGAGGCAGCAGTGGGTCCTGGCGGTTTCGTCCAGGGGTGTCAAGGGGAGAGCCATAATTTTTGGTGCTGTGCTCATCACCCTCTCTAATGCCTTCTTGTCCAAGGCTGTCAAGCTGCCTTCAAGAGGCCAGGGTTGGCCTGGTCCACCCAGGAGAATGGAGGGGCTGGGGGGCTTCATGCCGGCGAATGTGGGGCATAGATGAGCAGCATTCAGTGCGGTTTGAAAAGCCTATTGCGGAGGGCTGCCCTGGAGACAGGCCCTCAAGCCCAACTCTGTGGCTCTCCTGCTCAGTTCTGCTGAGAGCCGCCAGAGGTCCTTCCAGGCCTGCATGGGCCCTGGCTGGTGCAACGAGTGGGGGGGGGGGGGGAGGAGGAAGGGAGTGTATGTATGTGTGTGTGTGTGTGTGTGAGAGAGAGAGAGAGAGAGAATTGGGCACCTCTTCCTTTTAAGTCCTAAAACTGCGCAAGTTTGGAAAGTAACCGATTGAGAAACTTCTCTTCTTCCAACTCCCTCCTTTCCAGACCTCGAGCCTTGTCATCGTGTTGGGCCTTTGCCCATTTTACAACTTACGCAACGCACCTGGCAAGGCGAGAGGCATGTTCTGGGCAGAACTCTGGTCCCCTGCAGCCCAGCCCAGCCTGGCCCTCTTCCCTTTTCCTCACTGGCCAGGTGGGGCCGCAGGAGAAGTCTCAGGTGCTGCTCCGGGCAGCGGTTTGGCTTCAGGAATCTACGGGGCCCAAGAGCTGCTGTGATGGGTTCACAATGGCTCCGAGGATGCTGCTTAATCCCCAGGGGGTTTATGAGTCAGTCGGAGGACAGAGGTTGTAATGTGGATGATGGTCTCAAGAATTGCTGGACGTGGTTTATCAACTTCTCCCCAAAGAGGAGTCCAGTCCTTAGGGCAGCCTTGTGAGCCGGGCCCTGGGCAGTTAAATGAGCACAGGTCTGGAGCCTACCTGACAGGGGGTCCCTTTCCTCCAGTTTCCCCCCCCCCCATTTTCTATGCTTCTTGGCAAGAGCAAGCCTCCTCTCGGTGCCACCCTAAATGACTTCACCCTGACTGTGATCCTGACCCTCTTCCTTGCTCCCAGGTGCAGCTAATGGCAGCGTGGCAGGATCTGTGCCAGTCAGACCTCCTCCTGGATCGGCAGTTGGCAGAACTTTACGAAGTGCTGCTGGGGACATGGCACTCACAGCTGCAGTGGACCACGCAGGTACAGCCATGCTGGGGAGGGGAGGGTTCCGTGGGGTCCAGAGCCTCCTATGCTGGTGCTCAGGAGGAGCCCAGTCTCTCCCCGCCCAGGCAGCAAAGGCCAGCAGGTGCTGTTTCCCTCCTCAGGCATCCCTGCAGCTCTATCTCTTCCTCCATCTCCTTGAAATGTGGCCAGATTGCTCAGTCAACCTGACCAGGACCTGCAAAGCTCCGAATTCTGGCCTCACCTGATGTTGTGCCCCCATCAGCCTGAGGGTTTCCTTAACAACCATTGTAGCTCAACTGGATTTAGTGCCTCAGGAACTTTCCTTGCAAGATTAAACTGTTTACGTCTCTTTACATAAAAAGGGTTTGCAACGTAAACTAATTATTGGCAAACTGCTTCCCTTATGCTCCCCGTTCCCCAAACAGATGCCACTGATCTGTGGTTGCATGAACCTGAAGTGTGATACAGAATTAGATATCCATGTAACCATTGCCTGGTATATAGGCAGGTTTCTGCCCAGAGCTGAAGTCTCATTAAATTAATACTTGATTATTATTGGCAGTGTTTGATCCCTAAAAGCTTATGCTGCAATAACTCCGCTGCTCTTTGAGATGCCAAAGACTCTGCCACGTCAGGGCACTGAACTAAGGCAGTTGTGAGGCCCAGTCACTGTTGCTTGTCCAAGATCACAGGTGGCAATCCCTCTGGATCCCTGAACGACTTGGAAATGCTCAGTTGAATCTTTGGCAACTCTCTGCAAATGGCCCGATGCTTTCACCTTGTTTGATTCCTGTGTTGAAGTGGAGCTTTCCTATATCTCTGCCCTTTAACTCTGGTGCCTTTTCTGTGGCATGTGTGTGTTTCTGTGTGTGACCGGAACTGGTGGGCAGACACCCAATATAACCCGGGTGGTAGAGGAGCTGTGCGTCCCTGGCCTGTCCCAGACTGCAGCAGAGGATCTGTTGCCTTCCACACCCCCAGCAGCAGAAAAGAACTGGGTTCCCTGCTGGCAAACTGGTTTGCTGGAGTTCGGGGAAGCAGCGGCCAGCTTGGTCAATTAGGTCCTGAGGCTTTCATCCGTGAAGGGGAGAACTGATGCTTATCTCTGGGGAGGCCTGGAAGGAGCTTGCCTGCCATCTTGGGCTGATCTTGCTCCCTTGACAGACTGAGCTGCCCCTGGGCCCTTTCCCAAGAACCCTTCTCGGTCTCCTTGTGGCCGATGAGGCAGCCTCAACTGCAAATAAAGCCACGAAGGGGCACAGAGCAGCTCCTCCTGACAAGAAAGCAGAAATTCTTTCGTGCAGGATTTAAATGAAGCTCATCCCTCATTAAGAGGCCTGGTACCCCTCGGACAGTGACCAGAGGGCCTCCCTGCTTGGTTTGGGATGTGGTCATCTTGTTTCTCCAGCTGTTTCCTTCTGCCAGAGCTTTTCTCTCCACCCATCTGTCCCATCTCAAAAGGAGGATTGTTTTCTGAGGGACAGAGGACTCATCTGGATCTTCTGCAGGAAGTGGGTGGGTGGGAACTCATTGGTGATCACCCACTTCTCTCACCACATCTGCTTTTCTAATACTGACAGCTCATTCTGTCTGGGGTGATTCTCAGTCATCCAGGGCATGGTTGTCCCAAAGATGCTTTTTCAAGAAGCAACTGGACTTTCTGGTTTTTCTTTAAAAACGCTTTGCTTCTCATCCAAGAAGCTTCTTCAGCTCTGACAGGACGGTGGGGAATGGAAGGATTTATATTTCTTGCAGACAGCTGGTCATTTGCATCCTTTTAGAGAGCTGTAGAGGCCACTTGGAGGTTTGGGGGAGAGATACGACATCATCTATCTCCAGTCTACCACACAATCCTTTCAGCAGTTCCAAGAAGGCACCACACCCATTTGCACCACTTAGGTGACTCTGAGGACACAGATGCCCTCAAAGAACCTCTAAAAGAATGCAAATGACTAGCTGTCTGCAAGGAATATAAATCCTTCCATTCCCTACCATCCAGTCAGAGCTGAAGAAGCTTCTTGGATGAGAAAGAAAGTCTTCAAAGAAAAGCAAGAAAGTCCAGTTGCCTCCTGAAAAAGCACCTTTGGGACAACTCATTCTGGTTTTTCCCCCCTAGAATCATCTAAACCGGTATTTAGAGACCATTAACGAAGTCCAGCCCTACAGGGTGACATTGATTGCAACTGCTCTGCACCTACCAACATTTTTCATTAGTCATGGGAAAAACGGAAGCACTGTAAAAATACTAGATGGGATGTAATGATTATTCAGATTTCTTATCAGAGATTTGCACAGGAATATGGCTAAATATAAGTGCCAGGGGAGTTTGATGTAGTGCTGTAGGGAAATCACCTTGCAGAAGGCATCCAGAAACCATTAGGGCACTGTTCTTCTTAACCTCACCAACTTGAAGATCTGTGGACTTCAATTCCCAGAATTCCCAGCCATGGAAGTCCACACATTTTAAAGGTTGCAGGTGCAGAAGAAGCTGCATTGAGCTCAGGAAGGTCTGAGGAAGATGCTCAGGCTGGGTCCCCCCTTGGCCCTGGTTCAACGGGGGCATAAGGTGGAGGGAAGGAAAACGATGGAAGGTTTGCAAGATTCTGTTACCCCAAAGAGGGTAGCTCTAGTTGTTTTGTAGAGTCAGTTTCCTGGTCCATCTATCCTGTAGGCTGACAAGTTCATTACGTACTTTAAAGATTATTGATGAAAGAAACATTGACATTAAAAGTGGAATTTTTGAAAACAGGTAGGGCTTTGGGTAGTCTGTTGCTTTCTTGAGACACCTAACACATTTTCTCCTTTTGCCTCCTTCTCCTTTTCTATTCTGCCCTGAAGCTCAGTATGGAAAACTGAGCTTCATTTCAAAATTTGCTAATTTCAAAAAAAGGAATTAGTAGCTTCAGAATGAGGATATTCTGGGACTAGTGCGGAAATGTGCAGTTGGCTTATCAATTTTTATCATCTTTCTTGCTGACAAGTCACCCCTGAAGCATGGGCCTAATGAGTTTTTTATGGTTAAAAAGAAGTCTGCTTGCCTAGTTCATGGAATTTTACAAGGTCCGAAGTCTGCAATAAACACCTTAAAATTTCTGTGATTCAGATGCACCTTTTCAATCAGGAAAAGCCACAAAATTGCAGAAGCGTTTTGCATTACTGTTTTCAGTGCTGCACAGGTGGGATCAAGAGGCAACGGCTTTTAAGCCTCCCCGACTAGATCCCTCCTTGAAACAATCTGATGTAAAATCTTCCCTAAAATGTGTCCGGGTCTTTCTCTTCCTGCAACCAAAGCAGTTAGGGCACCAGCAGCTCCATGCATGGCTTTCTCATACAGAGCCCAATTGCCCATGTGCCTTTTTTGTTTTTGTTTTAATCTTAATTATAGCAATGTAAGATTTGGAGCACTGCAAAAAGCAACAAATAATCCAAGCTCCATTAAAGCAATTCCTGTTATCTCAGTTATTGGGTGTCCATCTTTATAGTTTTGAAGATTACGGTCTGAAATCTCTAATGATCTAAGTGCTACAGCCCACTGTAACTACATAACCAAAAGGGCATTAAGAGGCATTGTTAACCTAATCCTACGTAGCTTTTTCTCTGGTAATATCACACTACTAACTAGAGCATACAAAATATTTGCTAGACCAATACTTGAATACAGCTCATCAATCTGGAACCCACATTACGTATCTGATATTAACACAGTTGAGAAAGTCCAGACATATTTCACAAGAAGAGTTCTCCACCCTTCTACTTGTTGCAGAATACCTTATGCCACCGGACTTGAAATTCTAGACCTAGAAAACCTAGAACTACGCCGCCTTTGGTCCGATCTAAGTGTAGTACATAAAATTATCTACTGCAATGTCCTACCTGTCAATGAATACTTCAGCTTCAACCATAACAATACAAGGGCACACAATAGCTACAAACTCAAGGTTAACCGCACCAAACTTGATTGCAGGAAATACGACTTCAGCAACAGAGCAGTCAATGTCTGGAATACTCTGCCTGCCTCTCTGGTTTCTTCCCCAAACCCCAAAAACTTTAACCTTAGACTATCTACTATTGACCCCACCCCTTTCCTAAGAGGTCTGTGGGAGGATGCAGAAGCGCACCAATGTCCCTACCGTCCCTGTCCTATTGTTTCTTTTATATTTTATTTTTCTTATATGTTATCCATGTATTCATAACTATATTTTACTTATACCTATTATCTTGTAAGCAATTGACAAATCAAATCAAATAAAAAATAAATACACAAGTCAACAGAGAGGGTCCAATGATAAGGATTATATCTATTGCTTCCCCCTGTTGTGGAATTTGGGCTGCTGCCTGCAAACCCCATCCTTTACCCCTATCTTCCTGAACTAGAGTAAAGTTGGCTGAGGAATTCTGGGAGTTGAAGTCCATAAATCTTAAAGTGGCCAAGGTTGGAGACCCCTGAACTTGGATCCTATTAGCTGCAGTGTATCCATCTAGTGCCTGGCTCATTTGGAGAAGGAGCAGAAGAGACTTGGGCCAGGGCTGGCTGCTTTAAGAGGATCCTCTTTTGGCAAGAAGTGGGTTGCAAGAAGGTGGGCAGGAGCCTTCCCTTAGTTCCAAAAAGGGTTTCAGGCTTTGATTATATTTTCCAACAATGTAATGCAGGAATTGGTTGTGCTTAATAAATGCACAAGAAGGAAAGAGGGGTGCAGCCCAATGGCTCCCACCTCTTCTCTACCTGGCATGTCTTCTGAGTAGATTTTAATTGAAGGCTGCTTTAGGATCCAATCTTGACTGACCAGGGGAATATAATTTTAAGGGGGGGGATGTTAGCCCATCTTTTTGGTATAATTGGGTGTTGCTGACTAATCCATTTTTAAGGCATTGGCCTTTTGCCCAGTTTCCTTTGAGAGAAGCTCCTTCCCCCTTGCCTTGCAAGACTTCCTGATTCATGAGCTATCCCTGTGCTCTGAATGGAGCCTCTGGCCTGGAGGACCCTCCTTGCTGACTCCTGCAGATGGAGGAGAGGGGCGGAAAAATCACGTGGTGGGCTTTGGCTGCGCTTGGAGTTTGCTGGCTCTCTAAGGCCCGTCATCCCCTGCCACCCTCTTCCTATCACCGTCTGGGGCAGCGTGCTGGGCCCTCGGCTTCCGTGGAGTTCCAAGCCTGTTCCTCTACTAGACCTGAGGCAGGATTCGTCTCCGCCTGTGGCAGCTCAGAGAGCCAGAGTCGCTTCTGACGTAGCTGCAATGCTGCATACACAGAGGAGCAGACTTGGAGTTGAGTTGAGTTTTGAGTTGAGTTGAGTTGAATTGAGTTTATTGTCATTGCACATCATACAATGAAATTAAATGCCATTTTCAGTACACAATTTATGACTATGAAAATAAACACAAACACACCTCCTTCACATTCTATACATTGAATTGAAAACCTCTGATTATTGCCTTAATATTGCACTATTATACAGTAGAATTCGACAGTTACTGCCTGGAGTAAGAAGCTGTTTTTCAGCTTATTTGTGCTTGTTTTTATTATTATCCTGTACTGTTTGCCAGATGGTAATAGTTCAAAAAAAGGGAGCCCAGGATGAGATGGATCTTTGAGGATCTTTTGAGCTTTAACCCTCTGGAGTGCTTCCTATCTGCCCCAGTGCAATTGGCAAACCATACACAGGTGCAGTAAGTTAAGATACTCTCTCTGGTGCAGCGGTAGAAGGTCCCCAGCAGTTTTTCATTCCGTTGTTGTTTCCTGAGAGATTATTCCGGTAGTAGAATCTCTGCTGGGCCCTTTTGACCAGGGCTGCAATGTGAGCCCCCCAGGTCAGGTCCTCTTTTAGGGTTACACCCAGAAACTTAAAACTGGCCACTTGCTCCCCTCGGTCTCCATTGAGAAGCAAGGGCTGGAGGTCTGACCTGTTCCTTCTATAGTCCACTATAAGCTCCTTGGTCTGATTGGTGTTGAGGACCAAGTTGTAGGATAAGATGCTGGCAGGGGTTTTCCAGACAAGGGTCAGCTGAATAAATATGCAGACTAGAACAATTCAAAGCTATATGAAGCTATTCAAGTTGCATTCTATATTCAGAACATTTTCCAAAGCTGCATAAAAGGTATAAAAAAAGAGAGAGTCTGGCGCCCAGTTCTAGAAACGAGTTTGCTGGCCGCAATCGTTGGCCTGGACGGTCTCCACGTCTTCCCAGCCTTCCACTCTGGCCTGGGCCTGCATTCAGGGCCTCTGGCCAAGCCTCTGGGCCTGCTCCTAGCTCCCTCCCTCCCTCCCTCCAGCAGGTTTTCCAGAACCCCCACCAGGTGGTGACCGTCCTGCTGCTGCAGGTGCTGGGTGCGCTGGCGCCCTCCCTGCCCACCTGCCTCGCTGCTGCCATGGAGCGCTGCAGCCCCGAGAGCAAGCTGAGCCAGCTCCTGGGCCTCTATGGCACCACCGTCTACTTCGCACACGGGCTGGAGGCCGCGATGCTGCCCAGCCTGGGTAAGTCCTTGGCACTTGGACACCCTGCCCGAGTGCCTTTTATGGTTTTTTTTTTTTTTTGTCCTTTTTCTACAGGGGTTTTTTATAGGAACACAACTTATCAGCATTGCGTTGACTGTCTTTATTGCAGTTGTTACATAATCCTTGTACCAAACTTTGTTTGACTTGAGTGAGCAGTATTGACACAGTGTTTAAAGTGTTTGCTAAAGCGGAACAATTTGCATTCTATTGTGAATATTGTAAATACTCCCCAGCACTTTTGATTTCTGTAAAGGTGAGCTCAGCCTCTCCTTCCCCCTTAGCCGCCCTGGAAGCCTAGCTCTTCTCACGGACACAGAGGGCAGGTGGGAAATGCCCCACTTGGTGGGGAGCTGCCCTCTGGGCTACGAGGGGGAATGACACTCCAACCCCCAAGAGAAAGACACGTGAGCCCTTCCAGGCTACCTGTAGGCCTTTCCTGGAGCAGACAGAGTAGCTGTATGGGGGGGGGGGGGGTGATGTCTCAAAATCTCCCCCTCCCTGCTAATTAAATAAAAAGCAACACAGCAGCAGTAAAAGTCTATACCTTTTACTGCTGCTTTGTTGCTTTTTATTTAATTAGGGTGGAAGGATTTAATTCTAAAATATACTTTTTCCAGAGTAAATACATAAAGCACTTTCTTTGTTTCTTTAATACAGGGGCCTCCAAACGTGGCAACTTTAAGACTTGTGGACTTCAACTCTCAGAATTCTTAAAGTTGCCAAGGTTGGAGACCCCTGCTTTAGTACAGCGGTCGCTAACCAGTGGGCCGCAGAGAAAATTTTGGTGGGCCGCAGAGAAATGTCACCCCCAGAGCACCCCCACAAAGCAATTAATCCAGGCTGCATAGAAACACAAGGCTGTGCCACCCACATGGCCCGCGGGAACCCTCCCCACCCACTCACTCCTTACGTGGTAAACTTGCCTACTAAACTGCTATTTTTCCTTTTTCCGACCATCAGTTGTTCTGCTGTGCCGGGAGATTTAGATTAGCTAGGAAGCAGGAAATGGTTGGATTTCTTGCTTTCTAGCTAGTCTTTAGATCTTTGGCTCTGCTTTTAAGCACAGCCAAACCTCCTTTAGGACTGAACGTTCTATTATTCAGTGCAGACTCACGGCAAGCAAATTTTATGTGACAGACTCAGGCAACCGATGGCAGATAGATAGATCACTGAATGATTCTATGAGCAACTCAATCTGCCTGCCTGCTTTGCCTGATTTTGGGTAAAAGTTGTTCTTTTTTTATAAAAAATTCAATATTTATATAAATATTTATAATATTTACATACAAGCCATGCCCAGCCAGTCACAGGACCACCAAGCCACACCCACAGATTAGACCACACCCACATAACCAATTAGTGGTCCCTGGGATTTAAAATTATGAGTTTGGTGGTCCCTGAGGTCCAAAAGGTTGGCAACCCCTGCCTATTTTAAAAGAGAAGAAGCTCAACAATCCCTCCCCTCTTTGTGGCTCCATCCATCCTTCCTTCCTTCAAAGTCTGGAGAAGGATTCTTGGAGAGTTTGGGGAGCAGAGAGGCACCTTCTGTGCTTGCAGGGCAGTCTGCAAGTACTGTTTGGGCCTTTTAACTGCTCCTTTTGCCCCAGATTTTAGTCTAAAAACCACCGGCAAAGCTGGGGGGAGATGCAGTCCAGGTGGGGAGCGCCTCCTGCTGTGAATCCACTCTTGTGCTTTCAGGGGAGTGCAACCTGGTGAAGGTGGCCGAACTGGTGGAGGCCGTCTTCAGCCCTTACAAGCCCTTCCAGCTGCAGTACCGGGCCCTGGAGGAAGAGAATCTCCTCATCCAGATGAGCACTGTCCCTCTGGTAAGATCCTTTCTGGGCTGCCCCTAAGGAATCCACACAATTGTTGATTGACAGCCCAGTTTTGTGACACCTGAAGTGTTGGACAGAGCTCCAGAAGTCCGAATCCTTCTAAAAGGGAAGATTCTGCAGCCGTGGCCTCCCTCTCAGCCTTCCTGGGTGGCGGAGCCTCTTCCCAGGGGGCTGCTAGGGGTGAAAAGGGGGCTGCTGGGCTTGGCTTCCCTTTAGCTTTTTGCTAGGCTCATAAAAACTGTCCTTCATTGGCTTAATATGGCTGGTTCTGTGTGGTGGGCCTGAAAGCTTAAAACGCACAACAAAGAGAAGGAAGCTGGCCAAGGCAGGTCTGTCCCCGAGGCTGGTGGGGTTTGTGCATGGCAAAAGCCCCCAAGCTGAACTCAGCCTGGGAGGTTTCTTCGCCAGGGGCATCCTGGGATGCCTTGAGAGGGGAGGGCAGGCCTCTCTTTTTCTGGAGGAAGGGCCTGGAGCCGGCTCAGAAGCTTGGGGCCAAGAAGAGGGAAGTATATCTTCTCTTTCTAAAGAAAATTTAAATCTAGGCAGTGCAAAGAACATCTGCCTCCCCCGCCCCCTTCAGACAGCTGCCTGGGTGCTGTCCTTGTTATCATGGGAGGACAGTGACTATGATAGGCTGGACTGGGTTCCACATATGGGGGGCATCGGGATTTCTTATTTTGTCCTCTTGAGTTGTGGATGTTCACTGCCTCTTTTTAACCCTGTTAGACTTTTGCTTTAGAAAGGGCTTTCCATCTCAAAAGGCCACTTCTGGCATTGAGTCAGGCAACAGGAACTGCAGAGCAGTCTCTGAGCCCCAGATTTCCCCATAGAAATTGGGCCTGTTTATTAGCAGAATACTCCCTCTGTAAAGCCTCAGAGCAGCCACATCCTCCAGGCTTTGAAAGCGTCTTCTGTGCTCCGGGCAGGAGGTTCTCTGGGCACCGGCAGACAGAGTTGAAGGGCCCTTTCAAAGGCCCTGCAGGGCCCCAGTGGAAATGGCTGCCTTGATCCCAATCCCGCCCAGTTCAGACTGGCTGTCCTGCCGCTCCAGAGTGGTGACCGTGAGCTCTGATCTTCTGTCCTGCGCAGGAGCACGGGGAAGTGATGGACTGTGTCCAGGAGCTGAGCCACTCGGTGAACAAGCTCTTTGGCTTGGCCTTGGCGGCTGTGGACAACTGCCTCACACTGACCGACGGGCTGGGCGTAGGTGGACTCCTTGGAGCCCTGCAAGCCCTCTTCAGCAAGTAAGTCCTGGGCCACGGAGAAAGCTCCTGGCACCCAGCCTCTGGGCCGGGGAAGGAGGGATTTCTCAGCACCCCAGCCCCTGCGAGGGCTGCGGGCGGAGAATTTTGCTCCGAGAAGAACAGGTTGGGAGACGAGTGGGACTCCGCTGCCCCATGGAGTTCCTTCTGCTCCCCATGGCCACAGGAGGCAATGGCCAGTACCGCCTGTTGCCCTTCCCCGCCCTCCCAGGTCCTAATGCGGAAGGGAGGCGGGCTGGGCTTAGGGGAAGAATTGGCTTTGTCCCTTTGGGTCTTCCCTTCCCACCTGGACAGCCCAGGGCTGGCATGGCAGCATTCAGACACACACACACACATACACACACGGCTGCTGTCAGCTCTTATCTCTGACCCCTCCTTAGATACGTCTCGGACTTCAGTAATGCCCTGCAGTCCATCAGGAAGAAGTGCCGGCTGGAGGACTTCCCGTCAGATTCCCACTTCCAGGAAGACTGGGCGGCTTTTCAGAATGCAATCCGGTGAGAAAAACTCCCCCTCATGCCAAAGGCGAAAGGGGTGAAAGGGGAGCTTTTCCGGAGAGAGTTTCAGCCGAGCCAGATGTGGCTCCCGCTTCCTCTGATGAGCCACCGCCATCTCGATGGGCCTGCTGCTGCACCCTAGGAGCAGGGGGGTGCATTAGCAGGCAAACAATAATGGATTCCTCAAGGAAGTGAGCCACGCTGGGTCTGCCCAGGCTTGAATTATGACCACAATTGGGATTTGAATTTTGGTCGTTGAGCAGAGTGGTCCTTAAGTGCGATCCCCACACAGCTCCATGACAACAGTCCTGGCACCCCCCACTGTGGTCACTTAGTAATCTTGTGGGTCACTCAACCGAGGGAGAGCCAGGGGAGGAGTGTGGAGTGTCTCTGGGCCTCAGGTAGCTCAAGGTTTTCAGTCCCCGAGTGGAGAGGGATTTGCTCTGTCCGCCCCTCCACCCCACCCCACCCCAGGCACCCCGTGCACCTGCTGCTGCTCTCTGCTTGGATTTGGCTCCCTCCCCTCTCTGGGCTGGCTGGAAGTCTTGCTTGCAGGAGGAGGGGGGCTCTGCTCCTCCGTGCAGGGAAGAGGCCTCCTTCGGTGGGTGCAGCAATGGAGCTGAATCCTCCGCCTTCCGCCATGTACCGAGTGGGCGTGGCAGCGCAGAGTTCTGCAACAGCCTGAAGCGTTTTGAGGCTGTGGAGCATCCTTTCCAGGGGGTTCATCATTCTGGACTGTCCTTCAATGAGCAGCTGTACGTTGAGGATTGCCTGCACTGCAGGAATCATGAGGGGCTTCCTAGAGAGACTCGGGAGTGGTGCCTGCTGGGCCTTTCCGTCCCAGCCGGTGGCTTCCCACGGCAGGGGAAGAGAGCCCCTCTGCCTACGCTCCCCCAGGAGGAAGGAGGGGCCTTTGGGGGCAGCGGTTCTACCCGCCTCTCTTTCCCTGCAGGATCATCGCCACCTGTGGGGAGCTCCTGCGACAGTGTGGGGACCTGGAGCAGCAACTGGCCAACAGGTGAGCTTCCTGGGCTGGCCCATCTCCCACCAGCGCCCGGCGCTCCTCTCCGGGCTTCCTTCCCCCCGGCTGGGGGGCGCCCTCAGTGCTCAGGCCATGTCGTGTCTGCCGGTGGTGCCGGTTGCAGGATCCTCTCCAGGGCAGGGAAGTTCCTCTCGGAGTCCTACCGTCCCTGCAGCCTGAGCGGCTTCCAGGAGCGCAGCCCGGAGAAGCAGAGCCACCTCAAGAACCCCTGGCAGGAGTTCTGCTACCTGCAGCAGGAGAGCCCGGCAGAGTACGCCGCCCTGCTGGAGACCCTCTACACGCTCAAGGTGGGCGCGGGGGGGGGGGGGGGCAGAGGAGCAACCTGGGGCTGAGCTGTTGGATTATCCCCCCCTCCCCCGCTTTCTGAGTGTGTGTCCCGCAGGGGCCGCAGGCGACGGTCCCCCCTCCCTGCGAGGGTTTGCTTTTCCTGGGCCCTTCAGAGTTCCTGCCTCCTTGCTTGCTTTTCCCAGGATTTTGTGCCAATTTGGTTTGGTTTGTCAGGCAGCCTTAGAGAAGGGTGGGGTCCTCCTCCTCCTCCTCCTCTGGCTAGTGGGGCAAGAGGCTCTCGACCCTCCTCTCAGCATTTTTCCCAGGGAGGCCGATCCACGCCCGCTCTTGCTCAGTGTGGGGGAGAAGGCGGTGCCTCAGGTGGGGGTGGCAGGATGGAGGCCCAGAGGTTTGGGCCCAGCTGCCCTCGAGGGTCTTCCCTCTTTTCCTTCCACTGCAAGGACGCTGGCAGACAGACACCCCCCCGCCTCTTTTCTAAAAACAGGTTGGGCACCCTAAGGGCGACCCTCCTCCAGGCTCCGGGCTGAGCACCCACTGCCTTCCTGATGGCCTGCGTTGGGCCTCCAGTGGGCTCCTCCTGGGGGTCCCTTCAGGGGAGAAGCAGCCCAGGACCATGGGCAAGCCATCTCCTGTGGCTTTAGGAGCTCCGAGGCCACACCCATTGCCCTGGTGTCCCTCTCAGGGTTGCTGGGGATGTTTCAGCCCCCGTCCCCATCCATGAAGAGGGCAGCCCCCTTGCTCTGTTGATGCTGGAGGGGAGGATTCGTTGGGGAGTTGCAGGGGGAGCCCAGCCTGACTGCCCCCTCCCTCCCCACTGCAGGAGAAGGGGACGAGCCACAATCTGCTCTCAGCCTCTCGTTCCGCCTTCACCCGCCTCAACCAGCTGGCCCACCAGCTGGCCTTCGACTCGGTTTTCCTCCGCATCAAGCAGCATCTCCTCTTGGTGGCCAAGATGGAGGTGAGCAGGCGGGGGTGGGGGGAGGGATCCCCCCAGAGTCCTTGAACAAGGACTGGGGGCAGAAGAAAGAGGGACATGTCACGCTCTGCCTTTCTGCTCATCCCTGACCTAGAGCTGGAGCGCAAGTAGTGCCGGCGAGATTCTCACCGACGACCTGCCCAACTTCAGCCTCACACCTCTGGAGTACATCAGCAACGTAGGTGGAGGGATCCCCCAGGAAAGGCAGGTGCTCTCCGGGGCTCCTCTCCTAACCCTGGTTCTCCACCTGTCCTCAGATGACGCTGCTCTCTGTCCGACAGGCCGCTGTTCTTTGGCAGCCCTGAGAAAAGGGCGGCTTGCAGGACTGGGCAGCCTGGGAGGGGCTTCCTTGGTCGCTGAGCTGTGGCCCCTTGGGGGTCCGGCCTGAGTCCCTTGTGAGTAGGGATGGAGAACCAGAGCTGTGACGCCTCGGAGGGCTGGCCTTCGATGGATGAGGCAGCTCAGGGTCGGGAGGGTCGTTCTGGGAGCGACTGGAAGGATCCCTCAAGGGGAGGGGAGAAATGACCCAGCGGCCGCAGCAGGTCTTGGCTGGGCCCCTCGCTTGGGCTTCAGGATGTGCCCTGGAGGGGAATGGCTGGCCACCTCCAGAGAAGTGGAGGACATCAGCAGGGTGACCCTGTTTTCTGCGGTGGAAGGCTGGGGCTGCCTGACCACTTGCTCTCCTCCCTCCCTCGTAGATCGGCCAGTACATCATGTCCCTCCCTCTTCACCTGGAGCCCTTCGTGACCCAGGAAGATGCAGCCCTGGAGCTCGCCCTGCATGCTGGGAAGCTGCCCTTTCCTCCAGAACCAGGTGGGAGAGGGCCCCGAGGCCAGCAAGAGGCCTTCACCCAAAGAGGCAGCTGCAGGACAGCTCACATGGACAGCCCCTACTGTCTCTCTGAAGGAAGAAGCAGCTGTGGCGTAACCATCACTTGTGGTCCACTTTCTCCCAGGCGATGAGGTCCCCGAGCTGGACAACATGGCGGACTACTGGCTGGGCTCTCTGGCCAGGGCCACGATGCAGACATACTGTGAGGTCATCCTGCAGATCCCTGAGATCACCCCGCACTCCACCAAGCAGCTGGCCACAGATATTGGTGAGGAGGGAGGATGCTTGAGGTGTGCGGGGAGATACCCGGGTCAGGGCCCTGAGGGCCACCCAGCCCCCTCCCCCTCCCCTGCTCCGAATCCAGATTCCAGCGTCCCTGCTCTGAGGCCACCCGGCTTCCAGTTGAGAATCTGCAGTGTGGAGGCAGCTGACTGGCTCATGGGCTCCAGGGTCAGAAGGAATCTTCCTGTCTGGTCTGCCTCCCTGGATCTCAAATGCACGCGGTGCATTTTAAAAAGGGGGGGGGAGGCTTCCCTTCCAGCCCTTAAGAGCCTTATTCCAAAGCACCCTAACCCTTTCAAGTTAAGGGCAGCCAGCACCTCCAGCCTCTCATCCCCAGGCTGGATGGGGCTTCCCTCGGTCATCTGCCGGACACAGTGGGGCCATTGTCCTGGGAACGCCCCCTCCCCTCCTCTCTTGGCGGATTGGGAGCCGAGATGCTGCTTGTTCCTCTTGCAGATTACTTAACCAACGTGATGGATGCTTTGGGCCTCCAGCCTTCTAAGACCCTGCAGAACATGGGGAGCCTCCTGAAGACCAAGCCTGAGGACTACAAGCAGGCGGCCAGAAATTTCCCCCGCCGCCTGGCTTGCAAAATTGCCGCCATGAGGGCCCTGGATTATTGAGCTGTTGGTTCCTTGGCTCAAGAGGGGTCCCCGTTGCTGCCCCTGGCCAGAGATACACCGAAAGGGCCCCGGGGTGTATCCTCCTCCTCCTCCCCCTCCCCCCGGTAGAGTTCTCTCTTCCTTGGGTGAGAGGAAATGGGCCGGAGAAACCTTGGGTGTGTTCAGACAAGTTTTGTAAGTACTCAAATAAACCTCTTCAAAACAGGAGCCTCTTCCTGATAGCTGATCGAAAAGGGCACTGGGGAATCGGGTCTGAGGGCAGGGAGATTGGAGGGAGAGTCCTGACCGGGGCAGCCTCAGAATTGGGGTTCAACCACCGGGATGGCTAAGAGTGGCCGGACTAAGGAATGGTTGTGGGGAAGGTGGACAGTTGCTCCTCTGCTGCTCGTTCCCTGCTGGGGGCTGGCCGGGGTCTGGGCCCTGGTGACCTGGTGCTCAGAGGTCGGGGCTCTGAGTGATGCAAGGAACCGGTCCGTAGGTGCAGCCACAGGAGGCTGAGGCTGAGTGAACTCTGTCCAGACAAGTTGTTGCGCTCTTTCCTTCCTTCCTTCCTTCCTTCCTTCCTTCCTTCCTTCCTTCCTTCCTTCCTTCCTCCCTCCCTCCCTCCCTCCCTCCCTCCTTCCCTCCCTCCGGAGCAATCCAGCTTTGCCAGGTGTGCAGCTCTGGCTTCTCCAAAGCCCTAATTAACTCTTGCCTTGTCTGAATCTGGGGCAGGCCGGAAAGTCGGCCTCTGCCCTCCCGGCTGCTCACCTGCAAGGAGGCGAAGCCAGCGGCCAGCCCAGGCCGAGGAACTGAGGGTCCAGCAACCACAGGCCAAGGAAAGGCCACCTGTGAGACCCCGTGGCCAGAAGAGGCACTCTGGGGGAAAGGACTGAGCCTGACCTGGCCAGAGGCAGCTCTGGGCGGGTGGGGGGATTTGGGGACAAGCTTACAGGCTCAGGGCCAAGAAAAGAGCGGATGTTCTCCTTCCCAAGTCCCTCTGGGGCTTCTCCAGGTGTAGCTTGGACCTTCCCTCCTTCTAGGCTGAGCCTGGCATTGTCCTGGGGTCCCCCAAGTAGGACCGCTGTTCTTCTCTCCTGGGGAGATGGGGAGGGGGGCTGGCCCAGGCTGCAGACCCTGCGCTGTTCCCCAAAGGGCGGCTTGTGGGCCAAAGCCTCTTGGGAGGAGGAGCCCCAGTGCTGGAGGAGAAGCTGCCTGAGCCGGATCCTGCTGCCCAGAACAGCCTCCCTTGTTCCCTTCTGCCAGGTTTATGAGCTTACTCACAGCTCAGATCTGGGCGGGACAGTCCCGTCCCCCCCCGTCCCCCCCCCGGAGAGCCTCATCCCTGCAATCCCTCCTTTCACCCAGGAACCGAAGCTCCAGGCCAGCCAGGCTCCCTGGTGGCAGATGCTGGTGACCAACCAGTGGGGGGGGGGAGGTTGCTCGGCTGCTGATCATTGAGCCCCCCAGCCCCAACCTCTCAGTGACTTTTCTGCATCAGCCAGTCCAACGCATTTTAGTTTCCCAAAGCCGTTTTCCTGCAATCCTGCCCTTCTATAGACGATGCCCTTTTTTCACTTCCAGTAAACTTTAACTGTATTTCTTCTACTTTTACTTCCTTACTTTTCCTCCTCCAGGAGCTGAAGGCCATGCACAGGACCCTCCCCCTCTCCGATTTTCCTCACGGGAACTTCTGTGGGGCCGACTTGACAGAGAGTTGCCTGGGGTGGTTCTCGTGACTCTTCTGGGGTGGGGGTTTGACTCTGGCCTTTCTTTTCCCGCCTATCCTGTCCTCATCAGGTAGGACACCTGGCATCAGAAGGTGATAGCACACCTGCAAGCAAGGTGGCTCTTTCAAAGCCCTGGCATTCGGGGCAGAGCAGCTGCCAGCCTGTGCTGCCGGGAGAGGGAAGCCTCTCTCTGGGCGATGGGGCCGGAGGGCAAGAGCAAAAGGCTGGCCCAACTGCCCAATTTCCCCAGTAAGGGGCAATGCAGGATCCAATGTGGGTCAGTCCCCTGGACCAGAGGTTTCGCCTTCCAACCTTTCAGAGTCAGGCTGGAGCCCATCCTCGGGGAAAGTTCTCTCTAGCAGGGTGTGTGCTTTGGGCTGTTCTGTGTCTGGCATTTGTGTGTTTGCCTGGTTGTGTGTGGCTTTTTAGTTCTTGATTGGGGTGTTGATGGCTGGCAGGCAGTGCCCTCATCTGCCCACCGCACTAACCACTGTTCCAGCTCAGGACGGGGGCCTTTACCAAGCTCCATGCCAGCCTGCCAGTCTGCCGAGAGGGTGGGCATCCCCTCTCTTCACTTCCCCAGTTAAACCTTTCCCTCCACTTCCTCGAGAGCGTTTTTTGGTAGTTCTGTGCCAAAAATGCCTTTTGAAAGATAAAAGCCCGGTGGTTTTGCCTTCCATACAGCAGAAGAGTCTTGCCTTGCACAAAATGTAAGAGCAACGGGGCAGATTTCAGGCTCCACAGCAACACTTTGGGGCCTTTCGGGACCTACCGATGTGGCAGCCGCCTTTGCAAGGCACTTGCTGCCCTTCAGCCCAGAACATGGAGAGCAGCGGCGGTGCGACGGCCCAGGGGCTGTGCTGCCGGATGTGTGCGCACCGCTTCCAACGTGTGTGCCTGAGCTGCAGGGACTGGAAAGGCGGCATTTTTGCCTGCAAACTCACTCTGGGGGAGAACAGAAGGTGTGCAGCATTCCAAGAGGCAGATTTTCCCCCTGGCATCCAGCAGTATTGCCCTGAAAATTGCAGTGGCCAGGATGCAAAACAGATCCAGGTCTCTGATCCAGGAAGAGCTGTGCTGCTCAAAGTGAACAGACTGGAGCTGGAAGGGACCCTGAGGTCTTCTAGTCCAACCCCCTGCTTAAGCAGGAGGCTCGATACCATTATAGACAGATAATTGTCCAACCTCTTCTTAAAAGGCTCCAGTGATGGAGCAACCACAACTTCTGGAGGGAAGCCAGTTGATGGTTCTCACTTTTAGGGAAGCTTCTCCTTAGTTCTAGGTTGCTTCTCTCCTTGATTTCCATCCAGGGAGCCCAGGGGTTCTTGCATTCAGATCCCCAGCAGGGATCCTGCAGCTGCTCAGGCTTCCGGAGACCCGGAAGCTTCCCCCTCCCTCCCTCCCACCCGGAAGTTGCTGAGCTCAGGGCCCCCTTCTGCATCAAACAGCAAACCCAGACTCCAACCATGCAGCGTATTTCCTAAGTGCGACTGGAGGCGACTGGAGGACCCCGCAGGGCCACAATACTTTGGGAGAGAGCAAGCCATGCACGATGGGTGCTCTGCTCCTTTCCCCTCTTTGGCTCTCCAGCTGCAACCAGGGACCCTTCTCCCCCTCTGGGCGCTACTTGGGGCTGGGTCCTTTGACTGCCTTTTCTGCACATGTCCTCTCTGGTTTGGGTACCCGTCTTCTGCCACGTGCCTCTGCCTCATGTTGGCAAGGGTGAAGATGCTGGCACTGCCTTTGAGAGAATTCACTTGGTCCGAATTCTGACTCGGATTCAGCTTAGGCTGATGGTACCCAAGCCGGCAAGCGACAACCTGCCTCTGCCGCTTTTCACACAGCCTCCTGCCCACAAATGTTGCCCAGGCTCTCTAAAAGACACTGGCACCTTTCTCCTCGAACCCCTGTGATGCCTTGTCCTGCGAGGAGAAGATTTTAATGCCCGCAAAATGAGGAGAGTGAGGACAGAGGGAAGGTAACAAAGGCACCATGATTTTCACCCAAACTGGGTTTATTCTGTGATGAAGCTTTGTGACTTTATAAGGGCCCGTTTCTTCCCAGTGACTCCCTTCCTCTCCCATATCAGCCTTTTGATCGGCTCCAGTGAAGTCCAACATGGGACATCGGCCCCTCCGAGGAGCTGCCTGCCCGCCAAGTGCCTCCCCCGTAAAGGAGCAGCAGGCGCAGGCAGGACCAAGAAGGCCTGGCCCTGGCTCCCCCCCAGGCCCCCTATTCACTTTAAGATGTGCACCACTGTCGAGCATTTCCCGTGGTTGATTGTAAGCCCCCCTTTCACGACGTTCATGGCAACCTCTTGACTTGCCAGATTCGTACCCGGAAAGAAATGCCTTTGGGCAGATCTGGGCTCTCCGGCTGCTCCCCAAGTTTCTGCTGGGTTGAGTGGAACTGGAGGGTGGCTGTGCTGTCCAAAAAGGAGGGAGGTGCCTGGGGAGCAGGGAGGAAGCCTGCCTTCCTGGCCTCACTCGCTCTTTAGGCCCACTGCAGGAGCGTCTTCCTGGTCGCTGTCTGGCCCCAGCAGATCCACAGGGAGCACACGAAGAGAGTCGTACTTGGGGGGGGGAGTGCCCGGCTCAGAGCCAGCCCCTCGAGCATCTGGGGCTCCATCCCCCGGGCCCTCAGCCACTGCCACCTTCTCCTCCTCCCCGCAGAAGCCCAGGTTGGTGTAGGCCTCCACTTTCTCGCAGACGGACGGGAGGGCATCTGGCGGCCTGGGGGCTGGCTTCCACTTCAGCCCCTTGCCCCAGGAGATCAGCTTCAGGACACTGATCCAGACGAAGTCGATGAGGATCTCCCCGAACTCGATGAGGCACAAGACGGAGCCCCCCATCCAGAAGCCGAACTGCCCACCGAGGCTGGAGAGGAGCCAGACAATCTGCCGTGGGGAGAGAGACCGGGGTGAGGGCTGGCCGGCTCAGGCGTCCCCAGAGCAGAGATGCAGCAATGGGCCTTGCGGCTTGGCCAGGTGGGGTCTGGAGCTGGGCTGCTCCTTGCCCTTATGGTCCCACACGAGGCCAACATGGAGGTGAGGATCGCTCACCAATCCAGTTCCTGAAGCCAAAGCCAGACATCTAAAATTTCGAATTTCAGATCCTGAAAATGGCCTATTTCTCCTCAGTTACAAGGAGCTTTGAACCGCTGCCTGGAGTTTTCTCCTTGCTTGCACAGCAACCCAGTCAGCCCACTGCCTCAGGTCAGCCTCTCCCGGTTTTCCCAGATGCCGACATTGTTCCCACCACATGCAGAGCAGGGCTTGCTGCTAAGCATGAGTGGAGTGCACACTCTCCTCCCACGGGGCATTCCACATCAGAGGCCCCTGCCGTTGTGTTGCCCATCCCTGCTTATCAATGAACTCAGCTGCTTCTGTGGGGGGGCAAGCCTTGCAGGACTTCTGGGGAAGGGAAGGGGCTTGACTAAGGACCAGACTGCTTGCCATCTCAGCAGTGCCACTTACCGTGGTTGCTGCAGACTCCGAGATGGTGCGGTAGTTGTACTCCTGGAAGTAGATGCTGAGCTTGATAATTCCGTTTCTGTGACGGAAAAATAAGGAACATTCAGAGCTCCTCACGGTGTGAGACAACACCTCCTTTCTGTCTCTCCACCCCTTTTCTAACAGCTTGCAGACTTGTAAGAGTTTGAAGGTACCTCCAAGGACTTGAGGGCGAGGTCTGCTCCAGCATCCCTCACAGAGGACCATCCAATCTATACTGGCCCTTCAGCAAGGAACCGGCCACTTCGTGTGCAAGCCTCCATTGGCTGAGAACTCATACAATCAGGATCCTCCTGACATTCCAGCCTGAGCCTCCAACCGTGTGGTTCTGGTTCTGTCACGCAAAGAAGGTCCACTCCCTCCTCTATGTGAGCCTGCTATGGGTTTCTGAAGGGCGCTTTCATATCTTGCCCTCCAGATGACCCACAGAGCCATGTCAAGACCCATGGAGTGAAGCCATTACTTCCCATGATCTGGACTCTATGATCCTGGTCATGCAAATAGTGTTTTGCCCTCCTAGCACCTCTAGCACACGGATGATGGTGGTTGAGAATGACAGCCTGATGCCTGCATGCAGATTACCAGCTCTCGGCCATCCTATACTCATGCTTTTCCATACAGAACTTGACATGATGTCCCATCCAGTCAGTCTTGACTATATAGATCAGGGGTCCCCAACCCCCAGGCTGCAGCCCACTATCAGGCCAAAGTCTGTTTGAAACTGGGCCGTGTGAGCAATGGGGAAATGCTCATGCGCGAAGCTCCACTCAAGGATAAATCGGGTCCCTCCCGCATGGGCCAACCTCTCTCCCCCCCCCCATAGCCCTCGTGTGGGGAGGGCTGCCCCTCCGGGCTTTTCACTCCGCCCAGGAGCTGCAACCCATGCTTCCTGTCACATCAACCTCAACCAGGAAAAGACACGCTGACGCACCTGTCCAGAGTCACTTTGGTTGATGTGTCTCTTTCGTAAGATAAAATATGGAAAATCCAGTCCTAGTAAGAGGAAAGTAAAGGACACAAGCAGGTCACAGTAGGTGACAGATCGTCTCACGGGGACCAAGAAGTGAGACTTTTTTGCTTAAATACTTTTTTACTTCCATGGGCTTTTAGAATTTAAGCCAAGGGTCTTCAAACTTGGCAGGTTTAAGATGTGTGATTTCAACTCCCAGAATTTCTGAGCTAACATGACTGGAGGAGGAATTCTGGGAGTTGAAGTCCACACGTCTTAAAGCCGTCAAGTTTGAAGACCCTGATTTAAACTATTGAACAGGGGTCCACGAAGTGTTGCTAAGGCGCCCCCCCACCCCAAGAAGTACAAAATGGCTGGCCAGCCTCCCTTGTCTGGCCCTTGGAGAGGCAGGTGAGGAGCAGGCCTCAGGTAGGACTCACCTCTGAAGCTTCGGAGGGCCACTCCGCCATGGAAATGGTCATCTTGTACTGGGTGTTGCTGGAGGGAGAGATGAAAGGTCAGGCTTTTCCCTTGAGCCCCGCTCAGCCCCCCCCCCCCCCCCCCCCCCGCCACTGGCTCTGCTGGACCGCTCAACCACTCTTACTTGCAGGTCTCCTTGCAAGATTGGATGCACTCCTGCCGGTGCTCCTGGCTCATGCGCAGGATAGAGTAGCAGTAGGCTGTGGGGAGGGAAACAGCGTCTTGGCCCAAGGCTTTGAGTCTGAGCTTCAGTGTTACCTTTAATTCTGAAGGAGAGATGCCTGCCTCGAACCAAAGCTTTATCTAAGGGTTCAGCGGTGCTTGTCTCTTTCTGTTGGGAGCAGCACACCTGCGTATCTAGGACGGGCATTCACTGGGCTTTCAGATTCCCACCCCCTGGTGCCCCCCCACCAGCCAGGCCAGAAA
Source organism: Bungarus multicinctus (assembly GCA_023653725.1). Lineage (NCBI taxonomy): Eukaryota > Metazoa > Chordata > Lepidosauria > Squamata > Elapidae > Bungarus > Bungarus multicinctus. The sequence goes on from CM042842.1 coordinate 19,933,874, forward strand.
CCTCCAGCAGCTCCGTTGTCTTGTTGGGTCCCTACAGCCATGGGGTCGTTCCCTCCACTTCCTCACCCCAGCCGGGAAAAGCCTCGTTGTTACAGTAATGGGCTCCTTTGGGCAGCGGGTAGGAATAGTGGGCACACTGGCAGATCTTCACCATCTTGGCTTGGAAGCAGGAGCGCAGGCAGGCCTGGAAGAGGATGGGGTCCTGCTGGCCAGGTGCTCCTCCAGAGCAGGGCCCAACCCCAGCCCCTGGGTGCTACCATCTCCCCCTTGCCACTTCCCAGCTGAATCCCTCCAAGAGGCCCCACAGGGGCCACAAGAGCTCTTGGGAATCCCAGCCCCCCCCGACTGGCCCCGAGAGGGGCTCCTTGGGAAGCCTGGGGGGGGGGGGGGACAGCAGCATTGCTTACCTGAATGGAGTACATGGTTTTGTACTGGCTTCGGAAGGGGGCCATCTTGCTGCCAGGGTGGGAGCAGTTGGCACAGGCCCCTATCTCCTTGGCCTGCAAAGAGGAACCGTCAGAGAGCCCCCCTTAATGGCTCTCCCTAAACCTGGAGAACAGTCCTTTCCAGCTGGGCTGCCCCCCCCAGGGCTCTTCGCAGGGGGCAGGGCAGAGGAGGGGCACCCAGAGATGCAAGACCCCTCTCTTCCACAAAGTCCTTGCTGTGCCCCAGTGGCAGCTCCTTCCAGAAGTCTGAGCTGGTCTCTTGCAGGAATCCTCAGGCCAAGGGCTACAGCAGGGGGCCAGCTTGTCCCCCCACCCCCACCATTTTCAAGAGACTCTGGCTAGAAAAGGGCCCCACCCATTGAGGAGGGAGGCTGCCAGTGCAAAGAGTTCCTGCGTGGCAGATTTTTCTAAGGAAAAGCACAAGGGATTATAAAACGAGGGTGCTTGTGCAATGAAAAGGCTTACTTGGAACCACCCAGCAACCAGGAAAAAAGGGGCCACCCAGAGACCAGGAAGCACCCTTCCTCCCTTCTCAAGGACAAGGCGGCCCTGAAGGAGTTTGGAAACTTCCTCCACAGTTTCAGGAGACGGGCAGATTCAGAAATCGACTGTCCTTTTGCTCCCTTTGTCCCCGTTTTGAGGGGGGGGTCTTCCTCCCCCCTCCTTTCTCCACAATCAGGGCAGTTCCAATCCTTCTGAGCAGCCCTGCAGCCTGGCCTGGGAGTGCCTCCCTGGGCTCCCCTGCTTTGCCCAGGAGACTCAAGGGGGCTCAGCTTTCAAGAGGCTGCAGCTGCTGTGCACCTGAGAGCTCACAGGACCCTTCTGCCCATGGAGCAGGACTGTGGGGTGGGGCAAAGCGGAACAGAGCAGAGTGAGAAGGCGTGGCCCTCTAAGGGGAGCCCAAAGCCCCCCCCCCCAAACATAGGCACCCCGGATTCCCCTCGCCTGGCTCGGTCTGGCAGAGGCGTCGTCCACCCCGTTCCTCAAGCTCAGCTGCTCACTTCCTGCAACGGAGCCCAGCTCACCACACCGGGGCTTTCAGGAACTGGGTGGCACATGGGGCGAGCCACATCTCCTTCTCCCCCCTCCTCCTGCAACATCTGAAAGCCCAGGACCCATCAGGAGCAGCCAAGGCAGGTCCTCCCAAAGACCATTTGGCTCTGTCCAAGCAGCAAGCAGGGGACAAAGCTCCTTCTCAGGGCTGGGGATGCCGCTGCATCATGTCCAGCAGACGGATCCCATGAGTCCACCCCCATTGCTGCATTCTCCACTCAGATGCAGTTGAGGCAGCAGAGACCACTCACCGCAATCAGCTTCCTATTCTCATCAAGCGCCAACCCCAAGAGGGGGAGCTGCTCAGTTTTCCAGGTTCGGAGGGGAGCAAATCTCTTGCCTCTTCTGGACCCCCAACTCAAGCCCTACCAGAGGGCTGGTCACTGAAGGCAGCCAGGCCAGGAGGTGAGCCCCCCTCCCAGCTGCCCCTTTTCTGTCTATGGGAAAAGGGCATTAAGGACCCAGGTGCCCCCTGCAAGGCCACAGGAGCTCCGTCCACAAAGAGCAGCCAAGGGGGCTGACAAGGACCCTCCCTTCGTGCCCCATGCCAGATCAACATCCCACAGGGCTCATCCTCTGGCCATACTGCAGACTTCCCCAGTGACATGGAAGCGGGCAGGGACCCCAACCGGGAAACCCCATCACCTGCGAGGCAGTGTAGTCCTCGTAGAGGTTCCTCACAGGAACGTCGGACCCGTTGACGGTGCAGTCGCTGTAGGGAGCGCCCATCCGGTCCAGTTCATCCTAGGAAGGAAGGGAGGCCCAGGGAGGAGGCAACGGTGGCTTCTGGCTTCCGGGCACGGAGGGCCTTTCCCCCCCAAACTGGGCTCCCCTGTCCCCGTTCACATCTCTGGGGAGTGCAGGTCATGCAGGGGTCGAAGTCCTCCGAACCCACCGCAAGACGAGGAAAGCAGCTCCCCTGAGGCAGGAGACCCCCCGGATTCCCTTCCCACCTCTGGCTGGCTCCCACTTCTGTTAGGCGGTCAGCTCAGAGCAGCCCACCTACCACCAGGACGCCGATGGAGGTCTCGGTCCCTGACATGGCATAGATGCCCTGATCCTTCAGGAAAGGGAAGCTGCCCTGCTCGTGCAGCATCAGCCGGGCTCCGGCTGTGGTGGTGAGGAAAGGGATGTAGTCCTTCTGGCTGATATCCAGGATCAGCTTCAGCCCTGCAGAGGCAAAGCCCCACAGGGATCAGCCAGAGGCAGAGAAAGGGGGCGCAGAAACAGGGCCCCATCCTGTCTTCACTCTGTTGGCAGCCAGGCGCCTCTGCCCAAAGGGCTGGGCATCTAGCCACCCTGGAGAACGGCAGGGCACAAGCTCATGGGGGGGGGGGGCTAGCTGGTGCCTCTGAGCCTGCCACAAAGTGCTTCTCTTGCTGCCAGGGTCTCCCTGCTCGGGGCTTGGCATTGACACCCACACAAATTCAGCGTGGACGAGCAATGCCAGCCTAAGGTTAATTTTCCCCCATCTCCAGGTCTACAAATGGTGCTGATCATTGCAGTTGCAGCCACTGTCTCCCTTTCCTGGGACCAAATCTACTTCGATGTGGCGGGAGAGGCGGGGGGGGGGGGGGCTGCCAGCTCTACAGAGCCCTCCCCCTACCTCCAGTTGGAGCCCAGCCAGGCCTTGAGACCCTTCCCCAGGGGCTCTTCCATCCATATCCCCCAGTGTACCCACCAAACTCTGCCCCCGGATTGGAGGAGAGGAGGGGCTCCTTCTCAACCCCCCAGTTGAAGACGTAGCAGTTTCCATGGTCCGGGTGGTAGAAGTGCGTGAAGTTCCTGCGGGAAGCCAAGCAACCAAGAGTTTATTCTCATGGGGAGGTCCATGGGGATCCTGACTGGACTGGGTCTCCCCAAACTTCAGGGGAGGGGCAGTAAATCATCTCTCTGGTGCTGCACTTGGGGTCTTCCAGGGAAACCCTCCACCAGACCCTGAGCTGCCCTAAGAAATCAGAAAACCCAGATCAATCCCAGTGTCTGCTTCTGATTTGACTTCCAGGCAAGGCTATCCATGCACTGGCCCCATTCACACAACCCAAGAGGCCTAAACTATGGATGCAAAGGTTCCTCCTGGCTTCACCCACAACCGGACAGGCAGCAAATCACTTGCTGGAGGTTTCTCTTGCCAACCACTGGGAGTCCAAGGCACCCAGCCTTTGGAGGAGACTCTGAGCCACGAAAGAGCCAGGACAGAGCCAGCAGTGAAGGGAGCCTTGCGTGGGGGCCGTGTGAAGCCAGGCCTCAGGGCTAACTGCCGGAGCCCTGGCTTTGACATCCAGAAGGAAGAGCGCCTCTGGGCTCTCCTCTCACACGTTCAGTTTCTCTGCAAACGTCCAGGCTACCTCATCAGGTTGTTGCTATGATGAAAAGGGGAGGGAGGATATAACTCTTATAAATTCAACGATAAAATGAATGATACGGTCCTGTTGACCAATTCTTGTTTTCAGGGAGAAAAAATGGGTCCAGCCAGCTCTGAGCAAAAGAATCTTTTCGGATAGAGAACTTCCAAGCAGCTGATGAGGCTCTGGAAGGCAAAGGGGACTACGCTGTCCTGGGTCTTGGGACGACTCATGGGGACAAGCAGCACAAGGAAGCAGCTGTTGCGGTCTGTTGGCAGCCTGTGCAGACGGCAGTGGAATCGGACAGTGGGCAAGAACAGGGACCAGTCAGGGAGTCTGGAGAGGGCTCAGATGAGGGTCCTGCATCCGATGCAAAGGTGGGGCCAGGACCATCTGGGAGTGGGGTGCTGATTCCGGATCCTCCAAAGTCTGGCAACAGCAAGGTAGATGAACAGGGGGAGCCTGTTCCCAGTGTCCGTGTGCACATAGCTGCCAGAAGGCAAGAGCAGCTAAGATAAAAGGGGCAACTCAGGAGCAAGGCTGGGAGGTGATTGTCCCTCTCCTAAGGTATAAAGGACAGGCAAAGGTGACGAAACCTTTGCAGGAAGCAAAGTTGTTCATTCTGTTCGGATTAATCCTTGAAGCCCTGTGTGGACTTTGTACTTCGGTTGGTTTTTTACAGTTAATTTGGCACTTTAGTTGTTGGCAGCCATTCAAAGGAGAGAAAGGTGGGTGCTTATCTCGAGGGACTGTTTAGGACTCATTACAGGCTGGGAATGAACATAATTCCCAGCGTTGAAATAAAAAAGAATTGTTTGGACTAAGCGTGTGCTTAATTACAGTCTTGGGAAGCCTTGGTCAGAACAGCAGCCATTGGGGATCAGCAAACTCTGGACTGAGGACAGACCAAAATAAGAGGCTTGTGGCAGATGATGTGGAGGGTACCTGCCTTCCAACAGAAAAACCAAACCATTTGGTGAAGAGAGTCGGCTGCCTCTCTTCAAACAGGAGTTCAAATGTCGACTGATTGCTCCTGGCAAGACGATGGCCGGATGGCCGGAAGGAGAGGCGACTGCCCTCCAAGCCGAGTCAGTGGACAAGAGTGCCACAGAATCACAGCTAAGACCCAGAGAGGTTCTGCAGGGGTCCAGGAGGCGGCCAGGAAAGGGCACAGAGAAGCACTTCCAGCTCAGCCTCTCTGGAGCTTCGTCAGGCTGTGCCTTTACTGGGAACCCTGCCGAGGGATGGATGTCTGCTCACCCCAAAGATTTCTGAGTATCCAAAGCACAAGCCTCTTGGCCAGGATCTGCTCTGGCAACTGAGGGACCCCCCCACTCTTTCCTTGGGGAGAAATGCCCAAAGCCTTGTCTGCCCTGGGGGAGCCACTCCTTCCCCCCACCCTGCACAGGAGGAAAGTCTTCTCTGCCTCGTTGGTTTTGGCTTTAGCCAGGTTGGTTTAAGCTTCTCCGGATCTGGGACTGAAGCTTTTGCAAAATCTTATTTCAGTACAGAGGATCTTGTTTCTCAGAGGGTAATCCACCCTCTGTGACTGAACTGGACTGGGCCAGAAAGGGAATTAAGGCAGCAGGAAGTGGAGGAAGAGCAGACAAGATGCTCTTAGCCCAAAGGCCGAGAAGGCAGCACCCCCCTCCCTCCTTGGACATCCCCCTCCTGCACTGGCAGCACAGCTTGCGTCACCGAAGGGAGTGTCTCTGCAGACCACACACGCCCATTGTGGCTTGTGGTTGTCACCACACTTGGTAGCGCCAAGCGCACTCACTTCCTGCTGCATCTTTCACTCAGCCCTCCGTCATCTCCTTACAATTCCTCTCTTGCGACTGAGACCTCTGCAAATGGGCAGCAACAAACTCACTTGCGGAGTCCTTTACGGGAAGCTCGGGCGCTGGATCTCTGCCTTTTCCTTGGTTTACCCCAGGCTGATTTTTATATCCTGGTTTGTTCTGCAGGCCGCGGCACATGGGTTCACACAGAACACTAAGAGCCGTACAAGGCCCTGCGGTTCAAGAAGGAACTAAGTCAAATGTGAAGTGAATACTCTTGCGCACCTACCTGTGGTTGCAAGGCTCAGCTCCATACAGACACGCCAAGATCATGTCCTCTGCCTGGTAGCCCATTTCGATCCTTTTGCTCAATGGCACTTTGGACAAGATGCTGGTAGACTGCAGGACGTACCACTCGGTCACCGCCTGGGCCGCGCTAGGTGAACTTCCGGTAGAAGCAGTGGGGGGTGAGGTGTGTGCACTGAGGATGCAACCAGGAGGGAAGGGAGAACACGTTTGGAAGGGAAGCCTAGCAGTTGTGAGGAGGCATTGGCCTTTTCAGGTACACGACACCTTGCTGGCCCGGAAATAAGGAGCTTTTTCCAGCTGAGCAAGTGACCTGATGGGGCTTCCTCAATAACTTATAAATAGACCCACCATTTGGCCCACTTACCAGCAGTCTAGCCAAGCGGAATGGGACAACTCACCATGGGCAACTCTCGTGGCCATTCTGACGCAGCCAACTCACCACAGGACAGCTCAACAAAATAATCTGCCATGGTTATCCGCCACTGTTTCTTTGACGTAATTTCCATTTTTGTCAATGGAAATAATATCAAAGAAACCGTGTCGGATAACATTTATCATACTGAATTATCCCACATGGAATTAATTTCTGAGTTGAATTGTCCCATAGCAAGTTGGCCACGGCAACTTGTCCTGGGCTCAGTTGTCCACAGTGAAATGGACGTGGTGAGTTGGCCATTGCAAGATGGATGTGGTGAAATAGCCACGTCAAGTTTGTCGCGGTGAATTGTCCTAGACCCCTGGCCAAAAGCTCAGAGCTGCCGGGACCACCCTGTGCTGTGGAGGAGGGGCATTGGCATGCCTAGGAGCAGGGGATGAGTTCCTCTTCTGGGGGGTCATGGGGGAAACCCTCCTCCTCCCCTGCTTACCAGTTTCAGAGCCAGCTTGTACCTCCTTGCTTCCAGGTTGCCAAAAGAGGAGGAGTTCTGGTGCCCTCCAAGACCCAGAGAGCCGTTCCCAAGAATGTCCAGGATGACTGGATGAGCCGCATTGCTCTCGTCAATCAAGACCAGGGGGATCTGGTTCCAGAGCTGCAAGTTGAGCTTCTCGCTTAGATTTGCTGCAGGGCTGGCCGATGCATTTCCCTGAAGGGGCTGCAGGATCCTTTCAAGGGCTGCCTCAATGAGCTCATCCAAGTCTTTCAGGAAGGGCTTCACCTTAGAATACCTGAGAGATGCAACAAAGGAAGTTCAGGCCAGGTTTGGCCATCACAAGTGGAAAATGCAGAGAGGATCCTGTACAACCATACAGACATCTCCAAACAACAAGTGGGCACTAGACCAGGTAGGAAGCCAAATTGGAATCCCACCAGTGGAAGGAAGAGAGGAACAAAGGGAAGGAAGCAGAGGTGGTATTCAACTGGTTCTGACTAGTTTGGAGAACCGGCCAATCCCACCTCTGACTGGCCCCGCCAACCCCATCTCTTCTCTGCCTCCCATCGAGTCCCAGCTGGTCGGCTGGGTCTCCTTTGGTTGCCCTGCACAGGAGAATGGAGCTGGAAAGCAGGTTAGTGGGGTAGGGAGGGGAGGGGGATTTTGCAGTAACCTTCCCCTGCCACGTCCACCAAGCTACACCATGCCCACCAAACCACGCCCACAGAATCGGTAGTAAAAAATTTTGAATCCTGCCACTGAATTCCATCCAACCTTAGCAGCAGTACCAGGGACTGTTGATGAATGCAGAGGCCCTCCCGATTCCAGCCTGGATCCTTGCAGAGGGAACTCACCGGAAAGGACTTGCGTTGCAGATGGTCACAGCGGGGAAGGTCATGGTCTTGAAGCCAATGGCCAGAGAGGCCGTAACATTGTAGGACAGGTAGGTGTTGATGAGGATGCCCCACTGCCAGAACACCAGTGAAGCGAAGAGCAGCGTCAGGAAGAACCAGATCAGCTTCTTCTTCGGACCCTCACAAATGATGCGCTTGGGCCCATGGGTGTTGGTGTTGTCGCAGTACCAGACCAGCAGCTCCTGGTAGGTGTATCCAGGGCCCTTCTGGAGGCGATGGAGAGCCTTCACGAAGTACTTCTTCAGTGTCATTGCAGGAGCTTTGCAAAATAACAGGAAAAGTCTGTGACATAAATGGAATAAGAAAAAAAGTGCCCAATTTCTCATTGGCTGGAATAAGGAGCAGCTCGAGAATAAGAAGCAACAGAGGAGCCAGCGGCAGGTAGGGGGTGTCAAGGTTCCAGGGAACACATCCCCTTCAATGAGAACTCCGAGGCAGGCCTATTCCTCAAAGAAGACTCTTTGGCATAGTCAAAGAAGTCCTCAAAGAAGACTCTTTGGCATAGACTCAAATTGGCATAGTCTTGGTGGAGAACTGGCTCTAAATTCCTACCAGTTTTACACCCAATTAAAAGTAAAACTCCCATCAGAGTCTCCAGTCACATGGTCCAATCAGCATGTAGTCTGGTTGCTAGGCGACCTCAGTCTCCACCTCTCAAACACCTACATGAACGCCCTTGATTCCCAGGGGAAATAATTTTATTGAGGCTACCACACCCCAGCTATCTCTACACCTCACTCCTTGGTCCCTTCACTCCAGGCTGAGTCAACTCTGAAACAGAAACCTCCCCAGAGAAAAACTACAAGGAGAAAATGGTCACAATTAGGCCAACTTCAGGATTGACGGGTGGTGGCAGTGGTGGTACCCCTCACAATCTTAGATGCTGCTAGACCAGAGCCCTGAATATGGGAGTAGACAGGGAGAACCTGGAGCACTAACCCAGGAGGACAACTATGACCATCTAGGCATCACCGGAACTTGGTGGCACACTTGGCAGAGTTAGGTTCCCAACAGATATTGTGACGGTTGAACCCCCTCCCCCTAATTACAATGTGCCTCATTGAAAGTCTGGTCCTTTGACATGGAGCAGCCTCGCCCAAATGTTCTACCTGTCCAGGCAGTTTATAATAAGCTCCTACAACAATGCCAAGGACACTTCTCCTTCCTTTTGTTGTTTCACAGAACCTTCAGCAGGATTTCCATGCTCTGGTTCATGAATTTCTGTTCAAGGGTATTTTCTGCTTTACATACACTACAACATTTCCCCTCTTTTCTCTCCTCCTGAGTAAGCTGTAGCCTTCCAGGGCTGCTTGCCAATGAATTCCTGGCCTCTTTTGCTGATAGCTCCATTCATCAGAAAGTGGAGGAAGGAACAAAGGGTTCTGCTGAGTCTAATCTTTACCAACAGGGAAGAACTGGGAAAAGGAATGAAGGTGACTGATACTTTGGGAGAAAGGGACCGTGGTATTTGGGATATGAAGAGGAGGAGGAGGAGAAGAGCCAAGCTTGTATGCAGATTCCAGAAAAGGGAATTGGGGTAGCAAGTAGGTTAGTTCCAGTGACTTGAGATGGTTGAGGAGAAAAGGCTGGGAGATCCTGCAAAGGACTATTCTTAGAATCACACAATCATAAACAACTCCAGCAAAAAGTATATGGAAGACATCAAAACATTCCAACAAAGTTCAGCAGCAGTTTGCTCAATGCTGAAAAGGTGTGCGGAGAATAAGAAAGGCTGGAGGAATGCCAGTTTGAACAGATCCAGGTCTCCTGTGCCAGCAGGTTGCATCTGAAGGTGGAGAAGAACTCTGAGGGTTTCAGGAATTTCAGGATCCCAAGAACTGGAGGGCCCTCAGATGGAACTCTTTGTTGGATGTAGTTCTCAAAGGCCTTTGGAGCAGCTTATTGCTCCCAAAAGTAGTAGGGTTGACTAGACCAGGGGTCTCCTCTCCAACCCTGGCAACGTTAAGACTTATGGATTTCAATTCCCAAAGTTCCTCAGCCAGCAAAGTCTTAACATTGCCAAGGTTGGAGACCCCTGGACTAGACGGAGTACCAGAGACTGTTTTCCATCCTGAGGAAAAGATTTTAAATCCACAGCCTATCAAGAAGGTCATATCATGTTTGCTGTAAAATTAAGGGCTTCCCATAAAGCCCCAGAGATGGAAGGGAACCCCATCAAGCTACCTGTCCCACTGAAGGTTTCCCCTCCCCTCTTCATAAAAAGGTCTCTGGCATTCAAAGCATATCATGTGCAGTAGAGAGTAACAGGCAGGTCCGGACCTTTTCTGGGAGGCCATCATTCCCTCTCTGGCTCTCTCGGAAGTCCCTTTCTACTCTTCTGATCAGCCTCACGATCCTCCTCTGAACTAGTTCCAGTTTCTCTCAATCCTCCCTTATGGGTTGGGGGACCCAGACCTGGATTCCAAGTGGGGTCTGACTAATGCAGAACATGCCATGCGTGATGGTGAAGAGGAGACTGAACAGGGAGCTAGCTTCCTGCATTTACCTGAAAGGGTGTCATTCCGGGGCGCAGTGCAAGCCGTGGTGGGCTGCAACAGGTTTTAACAACCGGTTCTGTGAGCGTGCAGGAAACACTAAAAAAACCACCAATTTGAACCTTTACAGGGCAGCCCCGGTAAGGAAAACAGCTGAGGCGTGAGAAATCCAGGGGTGGGAGGGAGGGGCCAGCTGATAGTCGGAGCTACCTGGTAGAACTGGTCTGAACCGGCAGCAGCCCAGCACTGAGTGCAAGGAATAATGAACTTAAGTTATATGAAGCCGAATTCCTTTGAATGAGTCATAAATAAAGAGTTCAGAGAAGAGCAAGAAAAATTAGGGAGCCTAGAAGCTAAATCATACAAAGAATGATTACAGGAACTGGGTATAAATATAGTCTAGTGAAAAGAAGGACCAGGAGTGACATGATTGCTGTCTTCCAATTCTTCCAATTTTTATAATTAAAGTTTTTTTATTTTATATTTACAATAAACTCATCTTTCATTTAAATCAGGGGTCCCCAAATCTGGCAGCTTTAAGACTTGTGGACTCCCAGAATTCACCAGCCAGCAAAGCTCTGATTTAAACAGGCTGGGTCCATATATCTTTGCTAACAATTATAATTAAGACTTTTCTTACCAGTTATAGCAATAATCACATTTTCTTTACATGCTATTATTTCTTATATCTCTTATCTTTACGACAATCTTAACTTGAAAGACTGCCACAAGGAAGAGGGGGCCAACTTGTTTACCAAAGCACCTGAAGGTAGGACAAGAAACAGTGGATGGAATCTAACCAAGGAGAGAAGCAATCTGGAAGTAAGGAGAAAATTCCTAACAGGGAGAACAATTAACCAGTGGAGGAAACGGCTTTCAGAAGTTGTGGGTGTGTCATCACTGGAAGTTTTTAAGAAGAGACTGGACAGCCATTGGTCTCAAATGGTATAGGGTGAGCAGGGGGCTGGACTAAATGACGTCCAAGATCCTTTCCAACTTTGATCCTGTTCAATAAATTTAGAAGCACCTGGCAAAGGAGCCCCCTCCAGGGCATCTCCTCACCTGAGGCAGGTGGTGCCCTAGCAGAAGCCAAACAACCACCTGTTGGGATGCGCTTACTTGCAGCAGCAGCAGCTTCAATGGCGCCTTTCATCAGTGATTTGAAAGCTACACGTTTATTGATGTGGTTTAAAATGACACGCACATTTTTAAATTGATTAGATTATTCCACTGTCTACCAAAAATCTCCTGACAATTTATAATAAAAGCATAAGAAGCAATTATGCTAGAACAATTGCCATCTCTCATAGCCAAATTCCTGTTGAAAAAGATAAGCTCTGAAGGTCAATCCCACAGGGGCACATTCCGAAGTGGGGCAGAAAGCTCAACCTGAGTCGCCTGCAGGAAATCTAGGCAAAGTTCAGGATGGGAAGGGCTCCTCTTCCAAGCCTCCTGGAGCTCTCAGAAGCATAACCAGCTCTTTGTGTTTTGCCTGAAACAGTGCGAGGGGCACGTGTGGCTTCTCCACAGGCCCACCGCTTGAAGTTTGTGGACTAGACACAAACACTCTCAGGAAGAAGCGGTGAGAACAGTCTCACATGAAGCTCTTAACAGCAGGTTCTCCGATTTAAAGCCACTTTCTTCCAAGAAGGGATAGAGGAAACATGTCAACAGAGACTGTTAGGAAGAGTCATGATCTCAAAACTGGAAAAGCAGAGAAAGGTGCACACCTTGAAGGACATCTACACCACATAGCTGCTCTTTCTAAGGGAAAGTCGGAAGGATTCCATGAAGGGCCTTGGTGGTGCAGGCTGTTAATCATCTAGCACTTAGTGCAAGCTGCCTGCAATTAGTGCAGGTTCGAATCCCACCAGGCTCAAGGTTGACTCAGCCTTCCATCCTCTCGGGGTAGGTAAATTGAGGACCCAAGATTGTTGGGGGCAATAAGCTGACTTTGTAAAAATGCCGCTTGGGGGGGCCAAAAAGCCCTACTAATAAGCAGGCATATACAATGGAATGAAGGCTATTGCTGAGCACTTAGCATGGTGCTCCATAGACTGTAAGCCGCCCTGAGTCTCCGGAGAAGGGCGGCATATAAATGTAATTAAAAAAAAAAATGCAATATTTATTAGGAGACATATTTCCCTCTAGGAAATTCCAGGCTTTTCCTGTGGAAATTTTCTCCTTCAGAAGATGGAAGGTGTAAGAGAATCTTCTACCTCGGACTTGACTAGGCAACAAGACAGCATAGCCATAGAACATACTTGGGGAAGTAGGAATAGCAGGAACCTTGGAGGAAAAGGTCACTTCCTGTAACATTTAGGCAAAACTGAACCTCTTTCTTGGGCTTCATCCAGACTGATCTGAAGAAACTCTGAGCAACGATGAAACACTGACAAGGAAGGGAGCCAAGGAGGAGAGTTTCTTGACCAGGATGTATTAATATAGCACAATCCCAAATAATTCCAAAGAGAAAACTAAATAAGGAAGAATGCTGATCAATATGGCTGCAGAAGAGATTAACAAACATTTTAAGACAACAAAGGAATTAATATACCAGCTTTTCTGGGAAGGTAGGAAAAGGGTTAGCAAGTAACAAAGAAAAGGCTAGAACTCCTTTTGTGGTGCCTCCACTTGGTTCCTGGGTCTAGGACAAAATTGTCATGGGACAATTCAAGGCTGTATGAATCATTTCATTTAGTGACTTTTGTTATCGGTGACTACGTTTTCATCAAAATTATTATAAATCTTGTCTTTCTGGATTCACTTCCTTTATTTTATTATTATTGGTATTTGCCGGTTCTCCAAACTACTCAAAATTTCCACTACCGGTTCTCCAGAACTGGTCAGAACCTGCTGAAGGCCACCTCTGGTCCCGCAGTGAGTTTTTCCTATTCCATTCCTGAAGGCCCAGCCAAATCTTTGTCTCCCATTTTTGAGAATGAATTAAGTACAGGTAGTCCTTGGCTTACAATCATTCATTTAGTGGCAGTTTGAAGTTACAGGCTTACAGTGGCACCAAAAAAAGTGACATGACGATTTTTGCACCCTTCTCACCACTGCAGCATCACTACGGTTACCAAGAAACATTCAGAGGGGGAGCCAGGTTCACTTACCAACTGCATTACTAACATAACAACTGCAGTGATTTCACTTAACAAATGGGACAAGAAAGGCCGTAAAATGGAGTAAAACTCAACTAACAGCTGTTTTGCTTAGCAGCCGAAATGTGGGGCTCAATTGGATCATAAGTTGAGGACCAGTTGTATCAGGGTTGCAAAGGCTGCCCTATCTTCAAAAAGGAAGGAAAGGAAGACCGGGGGTTGGTGGGGATGTGGGGCTACAGATGGGTAGCCCGAGGGCCCCCAAAGAGCATTTCATAAAAGAGCTGACCTGTAAATCTTTTGAAAACATTATTATGATTATGAAGCCATCTTGGATTTATCAAGCAAGCTTTGCAAGATTACCCTTATCTCAATTTCCTACTGTACAGAGAATATACCTTGATTTCAGCAAAGCACTTGAGGTTCTGATTGGCACGCTTGGGCTGTGAATTAAGGACAATGCAGTGGATGCACAGCCAACTCGAAAACCATAGTCCTCATCCAAGGGAGCAGAGATGGCCTTCAGCAGGTTCTGACCAGTTCTGGAAAACCAGCAGTGAAAATTTTGAGTAGTTCGAAGAACCGGCCAATGCCACTTCTGATTGGCGCCACCAACCCCATCTCTTCTCTGCCTCCCATTGAGTCCCAGCTGATTGGCTGGTCTCCTTTGGTTGTCCTGCCACAGGAGAACGGAGCTGGAAAGCAGGTTAGTGGAGAAGGAATGGGATTTTTCATTAACCTTCCCCATTTTGGGGGAAGATTTTATAGTATCCTTCCTCTACCACACCCACCAAGCCATGTCCACCAAGCCATGCCAACAGAACCAGTAGTAAAAAAAATGGAATCCCACCACTGGAAGGAAGAGAGGAACAAAAGGGGAAGGAAGAGAGGAACAAAGGGAAGGAAGCAGAGGTGGGATTCAGCCGGTTCAGTTCGGTTCTGGAGAACCAGTAGTGGAAATGTTGAGTAGTTCGGAGAGCCGGCCAAAACCACCTCTGACAGGAGATTTTACAGTATCCTTCCCCTGCCACGCCCACCAAGCCACACCTACAGAACCGGTAGTAAAAAATTTGAACCCCACCACTGCAAGGGAGGGCCCTGAGCAGGGGCCACGAGGGTCTTTCCTGTGCTTTCCTTAATCACTTTCAGATAAACCTCATCTGATTTGCAGATGACACAATATTGGGTGGGGCAGTTAAGACAAAAATTAAAATCAAAGACTAAAATTCAAAATGATCACCAAAGGTTAGAGAAATGAGCTGAATATAAGAGAATCAAGTTTATCTATTTTTTAAAACATAAAGTTATTTACATAGGAAATGCATCAATTGCACAGTTGTGGGATGGAGGCTTCTAAAAATTGAGGGGTATAAATAAATAAATTCAGTATTTGCCAATACAGATGAGAAACAAGTGGAACTCACCATCTCAGCCACCTGTTGAGATTTTTGAGGCCTCCCCCCAGGGACCCCCCTGCCTGCAGGGATTGGGGGAGGGGGGCAATCTCGAACATCAGTGAAAAATGGCTTCTTGTCCAACCCTCTGCATGCCAAACTGCATCCAGCCCTTCTGGGTGCCTGCAGAGCCATGCCCAGGAACTCTAGCTCTGGCCTTTCACCTTTTACTTCAGCAGTGCAGGAGAAGGAATCCTCCCCATCTACGCAGAGTAGAAATGTAATCTACATTCTTTACAAAAACTGTTCCTGAATGTTGCTAGGCAGGGCTGGTGGTCCGGAAGGGAAATAAGTGTGCAGAGTAAATCTATCATTGCTGTAATTTATCAACAAATTTCTACTGAGCAGTTTGTCCCTAGGCAAAATTTCTTTACCTATTAATCTGCTTTAGCAATTTTTATGAATTCTGCTATCCATTTGGCAAATCATACTTTCTTTCCTGGTTAGAAAAGATAGGAATATTAATGCAGAAAGACTGAGAGTAAGATCACTTAGGAATTCTACAATTCAACAATTAGAATTTTTCTCTGGAAAAAAGGTAAGTGTTTTCACAAATATTGTTGTGCTTTGGAAAAGTGAATAGCACTGGATGGGAATAAAGAGAGGGTGGATGGTGCAAGTGAAATATACCGAAATTTAAATAGGTCCTGTTAGAGTCTATTTAAGGTTTCTCTGCAGTGTGTGGAGAAGCAATTGCAGTTTTGCAAGTTAGAAAATATTGGAAAACAAAACCTAAAGTCAAAGAAGATGCACATCTGGTCACATCCATATTGTGACCGTGAGCTGCAATCTATGCACACCAAGGAATAACCCCCCATTTGCAAAGGATACATAGAATATGCAGCAAACAGATAGTTGCAACAACTTAACACTAGACACATATTTGAAAAAGAGCGGTCAACGCAGAGTTTTTTGAGTTGGTAAGTTGTACAATTCTGGCCCTTTTGCTTAGATCAAGGTTCAGCACAGATGAGAACCTTGGCTGGGAAATTAATTCGAACATGTGAATCAGCTCCAAATATTTTATGGATGCAAGGTGATTTATTGACTTGCCATTGGCTGCACTAAAGATGCTTCTTTATTTATGGCACTCAGATTTAAAGAGCAGAGGTGTCTAATGGTTGCAAGAGCAAAAGCACACTTCGAAACTTGACATCAGGCTTGGCTATAAATGCTCTATTAAAATAATAATAATACCTGCCTAAATTAAACACAGCACAGCATACATTTCTTTGATAATTTAATGCTGTGAATCTGAAAGACAGAACTCTCATCTCTGAACCATAAAGAAACATGGAAGACAGAAATGTTTTGCAAATCCACAACTAAATAGATGAGAACATTTTAGATTTTGAAGATTGGAATTTTCAAATATTTAGCAATGAGCATAGTTGAAAATGTTTATTGTATGTTAGAATGAAGAACTGATACAACATGCACAAAATGTGATCCAATTCTGGAAGGAAAGCGGCTATGATGATGTTTAAAAGGTATACAGGAAGCAAAAGTGCAACTTTTGGAAATGAACAAAGAAATTGGATTTTTTTTTAGCAGATGTGATGGTATGCTTTATCTGGCCCTGAAACTGGCCAACATGTAGTCTGGATTAAAAACAGGCACCTCCAAGAGACATAAGTAGATCTGACATCGGAATGGTAGCACTTGGTGTCTGATTCTGCAATTTGAGCAGAAAAAATGGATCCAAGCAAAGAAAAGGGAAAGTTGAATTTAAAAAAAACCAAAGAAATGGACAGTTAGCAACAGAGAAAAGTTCCTCATCCTTGGTCCACGTTGCCTGCATCATACGAGACTTTGCAGGGTTGCCAGAAATGCCCTGCTGCCAGAAAGGCTCTCTTGGCTGACTCTCCCTGGGCACCAGAGCAAGCCTCCCTCCCAGCCCCCCAGCAGCCCCACAACTGTCCCTCTGTCTCCTGTGTCAGGAGGAGACAGCTATGGAAAAAGAAGTATCTTCCTGAATCCTGGGTCTCCAAAGGTTAGGAAAATCCGGGGGCTGGGGGGGGGGGGGCGGAGAAGGGGGGTCCTCATTGGGAACTTTTGCTGAGGTACCTTCCTTCTTATGCCAGCCCCCCTTCACTGAGCAGGGTTCCAAGTGCCCAGTTACCAGCTGGGAATGGCCCCAGGACTGGTTCATTTGCCGATCTTCATAAGGAACTGGCACAGCACCTGCTGGTCCACTAAACTCAGGGAAACTCCCTGAAACTTTTTTAGGCCCAGCCTGCCCTTCCTTTCCCTGTCAAGCTCTGAACTTCTCCTGAAATCCTTTGAGGATCTGAGGGGCTCCCTGGACACCACAGATGCCACCAGGGGCATAAGCAGCACCACAGAGAGGGAGACTCCCTTGGCACAGCAGAGCACACCTAGAAAACCTCACCAGCAGGGGCAGAGGGTCCACGAGACGTGGTAAATAAAAGGCAGCTCTCCCTTTTGCTATGGGCCCTGGACACCTCTGGACACTAGAAGTGGGGGGGGGAGGGAGGGAGAGAGAAAGAGGGAGGGAGGGAGAGAAAGAATGAGAGAAGGGGGAGGGAGAGGGAGAGTGGCGAAGAGAGGAAGAGGGAAGGGAAGGACCACCAAGGGCATCAGTAGAAGGGAGAAGATGGTTTCATTGGGTGGCAAACAGATTTGCTTGAATCAGGAACTGGGTGACTGGAACCCAGTCCTCTTGGCATACTTGGGCACAAGATCCTGCCTCTCTTGCACAAGAGGCCTGGCTGGCAGCTGGCCTGGTGGCGCAGCGCCCAAAACCCGCAATTTGGAAAGAGCAAATAGTTTGAGCCACTTGAGATTTCTGCTGAGCTTCTTGAACTTTGACTCCTGCTTTAGAAACTGGTCTAACCGCCATTGAAAAGGGCCAAGTGCTTGCCAGAGATCCGCGATAGACCTGTTCCCATGGGTGCTCCTGGCCCCTGGCTGGGGGGCTCTTCAGAGCGAAGGCAGGGAAGGCCCCCAAGAACATCCATCCGTCCATCAGTCCTTTTTTTCAGCTGATAAGCATCAGTCACCTTCTGCTTAAATTAATCTTGAGTTCCCCCACCCCAGAGAGGGTCCTTTGGAGCAAAGGTCTGCTAAGAGAAAGGGAGAGAGAGAGGGAGGCGGAGGAGGAGAGGGAGGGAGGGAGAGGGAGAGAGAAAGGGAGAGAGGGAGGGAGGGAAGGAGAGGGAGGGAGAGAGGGGGGGAGAGGGGGAGGGAGAGAGGGAGAGGAAGGAAGGAAAAAGGGAGGGAGAGGGAGAGAGAAAGGGAGAGAGGGAAGGAGGAAGGGAGAGGGGAGTGGGAGAGAGGGAGGGAGAGGGGGAGGGAGAGAGGGAGAGGAAGGAAGGGGGAGGGAGAGAGGGAGAGAGGGAGGGAAGGAAGGAAAAAGGGAGGGAGAGGGAGAGAGAGAGAGAGAGAACACTCTCTGCTCAAAGCCAGCAAGTTTTGCTCCGCCTGTCCCTTTCGTACATTTGTTCCTTTTTGCACGCACACTCAAGTATGTGTTTTCCATGGGAGTTGGGCTCCTGCCAAGCCACTGGTTGCCCACTTGTGGTCATTTAGGCAGCCAGTGCAACACACAAAGTGTAGACGAGTGCAGTTCTATCACCAGACCTGGGCTCTTCTGGGCAACATGCAACATGGCAGCAGTTTTGGAAACCACAACTCCTCCCTGATAGACCCGTAATCATGTCAGGTGTGGTATGTGCTGGTTCCAGTGGAGCTGAGGCACAAGCCTCAGGGAAGAAGGAAGTGCTGGCGAGGTCTGGGATTATAAGGAGAGCATAGATGTTCCAGCCAGAGGTGGTATTCAGCAGGTTCTGACCAGTTCTGCAGAACCGGTAGCGGAAATTTTGAGCAGTTCGGAGAACTGGCACATCCCACCTCTGACTGGAGATTTTACAGTCTCCTTCCCCTGCCATGCCCACCAAGCCATGCCCACAGAGTAAAAAAAATTGAATTCCACCACTGGTTCCAGCCAATGCTGGGTGGTAGGTATTTCTATTTGAAATGTGAAAAAATACAATTCTCTCATTAAAAACGTCATCAAAAAAGCACAACAAAGAATGTTCTTTCTGCGCCAACTCAGAAAGCTCAAAGTGCCCAAGGAGCTGCTGATCCAGTTCTACAGAGGAAGGATTGAGTCTGTCATCTGCACCTCTATAACTGTCTGGTTTGGTTCTGCAACCCAACAGGACAAACACAGACTTCAGAGGATAATTAGGACTGCAGAAAAAACAATTGCTACCAACCTGCCTTCCACCGAGGACCTGCATACTGCATGAGTTAAAAAGAGGGCTGAGAAAATATCTACAGACCCCTCACATCCCGGACATAAACTGGTTCAACTCCTTCCCTCAAAACGACGCTATAGAGCCCTGCACACCAGAACAACTAGACACACAAGGACAGTTTTTCCCCAAATGCTATCACCCTGCTAAACAAATAATTCCCTCAACACCGTCCAACGATTTACAAAGTCTGCAGTACTATTATTATTACTTTTAATCCTCCCATGCTTCCATCCTTCCTTTCACCCATTTCCTCCCACTTATGATATGACTGTGACTTTGTCGCTTGTATCCTTACGATTTATATTGACTGTTTCCCAGTATGATTTGGTTGCTTCTTGCAACCTATGGCTATTATTAAGTTGTACCTAATGATTCTTCACGAATGTCTCTTTTCTTTTTATGTACCCTGAGAGCATTTGCACCAAGACAAATTCCTTGTGTATCCAATCACATTTGGCCAATAAAGAATTCTAAATATCTTCTATCCTCTTTAAAAATGAAACTGTTTCTGGCTACAAATGCCTGGGAGGAAGCAGAGAGAGAGAGAGAGACCATCTGTGTCTTTTTTCTTGCTATTTTGCTTTTCCTGTCAGTTTCATCAACTTCAGACAGTTTAAAGATGCTAAAGGAAGCTGTTTCCCGGGTTTTAAGTTCCATCTGGAGATCCAGAACAGTTGGGATGCAGAGAGCCCATCCTTGCTCCAAGGACCATGAGGGGACATGGATCCCTCAGGAAAGGATCACTGAAGAAACAGGATTCCCTGCATTGACTCCCATGTCACCACGATACCCCCACATAAGTAACACCCAAAGAGCACAAAGGGTTGTGTGGAGCCAGATGGACCTGAGGCCCATCTATCGCCAGAGGAGCCACCAAATGCTGGAGGAAGTTGAAACAGCAACTAGGCGCACAGCTTCACCTTCCAGCTGGCATTGAGAACCTATGAAGAGTCATCATCAAAGCCACAGAAGTTTTCTTCCATTAATATTTTTAGTGATCACTTTATTGGATGATTTCAGATTATATACAATATTAGTTTATTATCAGTTAATCCTCTATTGATCCCAAGAATGAAATTTCCATTGTTCATCAGTATTTTCACTCAGCAGTTCAGTCCACTTGTCACTGTCCCTTCCCTGATCAAACTCTGCCTGTGGCCTCAGATACCACCGATGTATATGGGAAGCTGGCATGCATCCCTTTTTTCCCTGCAAACTTGAAACTGCATTTGCTGTTCATAGATCTGGAAATTCTTTTCCCCAGTTCCATATTTCTGAAGAATTTGGAGAGTTCTGCAGAAGGAAGAAAGTCTGGAAGTACAGTGGAAATGGCACTGGGAGCAAGTATATGGTCAGCTGCAGGTAAATCCTGGATAGTTATGAATGACTTTATTATTAACTTTGGAACTACTGGATTCAGGTGGAACCTGCCCACCCATCCGTTGTTCTCACCTTCAATTCTCAGGGGTTCAGATAGAAGGATAGGAGCTTCTCTCTCCTGAGAGATGACTTTCTCTCTCCAGAATTGCTTGCCCAGTAGGTGTTAATTTTCAGGTGGGCAGTAAAAAATGAGTTATCAAAGATCAGAAGAATCCTACTAAGGCAATACTAGGGGGGCAGCTGTTTGACACTTTCATATGTTAGGTTTTTTAAGGTATTTAGAATCTACAGAGTAGGTAGTACATTGTAAAAATAAATACATTATTCATTTTATACTTCCTGTAATGGGCTGTGAGAATAACCTTGGGAGACAGGAAGAAGGAACTGCAACTGGGATAGCAGTCAGAAAGAGATATCTCAACCCAGAAAGAAGCAATAATGGAATGTTGTAAAAAGAAATTAAAATAAACTTTTGAAAATAAAATAGGTAAAGGCACCGATGTAAAAATAGTTTAGGATGTAAGTAAAGTTTTATTGGACATTATTTTATGCAATATAAAAGTAAACTTAAAAAAAAGCATCAAGAGACAACAGAAACCATTTTAGATAAAATACAGAGGAAAGAAGAACTGAAGAAATTTCCCAAGAAGATAAGTGTGGATCAATAAATTTAAGATTTTATGATGGCAACTATTTTTGTCAGTAAGAGAAACTGAAATAAAACTGAATTATGTAAAGCAAAAAAAAAGAGTTTGTAAATGAACTGGGTACGTGAGAATAAAGATTAGGGAAGAGTGTTTTTGCAGAGGACTGGGTGCTGCCTGTAGATCTTTTAAAGGGGATTGAAATATTAATGTGTTTTTGCAAAGAACTTGATCATAAGCAGATGTCAAGATTAATAAAACAGAAGATAAAAATATTAACAAAAATATGAAACTAAAAAATTGGACAGAATTGATGAATAAAATGAGTCTTAAGACTGAGGAGATATAACATTTGGATATCACTATGATAAAATACTAACTGCATGTTATTCCAAAATACTGTGACTATGTTAAGACAAGAATGAATGAAGTTAAAAAAAATATGTTAAGATGGGAGAAGCACAATTGTCATTTCTGGGAAGAATTTCTGTGATAAAATGAATGTCCTGCCTAGAATTATTAGTTTTCGTTTGTTTCAGACAATAACTGTTTTGACAGCTGATGTACCACTTAAACAGTGACAGGGGGATATATCTAAATTTGTGTGGCAGAGGGAAAAACCACCAGTTAAATCTAAGGTGTTACAAAATGCAAAGGAAAAAGGAGGTTTACTTGACTGGAGATCATATTTTGCAGCTTGCTCTTTGACTTCTATGAAAGAGCGAATGTTGCTGAGAGACAGAAGCCGCTCAGAGTTAGAAGAGCAGGGCCTGAGATCTGGGTATTTGTGGTACGATACAATCAAAGTCATCTCAAGAAGCATTTTTAATTGAGAAATAACAGGTAGAATACAAGTAGCAAGTAATACAAGTAACATATTATGAGATACTAGAATTTGTCAGGGGAAATGTAAAATAAAATAAAAATAAAGAGCAACTGGCAGCAGAGGGATATAATTTTCAATGTGTTTCTTATTTCCAATTACTAGAAAGATTTAAAGAAGACAACAGAATTTGTGGTTTTAATTGAAGTAAGACTAAATTTGAAATAGAATTGCTTACAAATGATGAGTGTGTAATTGTTAAAATATATAAAATTTATTGAACTTTGAAAGAACAAGTGAAGGAATATATGATAAAGTGGCTTAAATTTTGTATAATATATTATCGATGGAACAATGGGAAATTTGAAGCTTAAAAGGATTAAAATGTACATTATTTTAAGATAAAATGTTCATAAATGGATACCATTGGTATATGTCATTAGAGAAATTGCCTAGTCTATATAAAACCACTTCAAACATGTTGGAAATGTGAACAAAAAGGGACATTTTACCACATTTGGTGGAAGTGTAGAAAATTCTGGATTCAAATATTTGGATAGATTCTGAGGATCTTAAAGATTAACATACAATTGAGATCAGAGATTTTTCTTGTCGAATGGATAGAGGACTGACATTAATCTCCCAAATCTGAAAGCCCTTCTCCCCTCCCTTGCCTTTCCTTGCCACAAAAGTAGGGAGGGTCCCTTCTGCTTTCTTCCCCCCATTCCTTCTCGGGAGTGAGATCTCTCTTGCCTGACCCTGCAGCTCTTCCTCGGGTCTCCCAAGCTTATTCTCACTACCCATTATAGCTCCCTGTGTCAAAAGAAGTTTTTCTGGTGGGCTGCCCATATCCTGTGGCCAAGTGTGTGCTTCATATGAGCCTCATAAAATTTGCTAGCAAGCAAACTCACAAAATTAACTCACAATACACCATGTATGTAAATATTGAATTTTTTATTTAAAAAAGCACCTTTTATCCAACATCAGGCAAAGCAGGCAGATTGAGTTGCTCACAGAATCAGTGATCTATCTATCTGCCATCGGCTAGCTCAGTCTCTCAAATTTGTTTGCTATGAGTCTGCACTGAATTTGCTTGCAAACAAACCTTCAGTCCTAAGGGAGGTTCGGCTGTGCTTAGCTAGAAAGCAAGAAATCCAACCATTTCCTGCTTCCTGGCTAATTTAGATCTCCCGGTGCAGCAGAACAGATGATGGTTGGAAAAAGGAAAAATAGCAACTTAGCAGACAAGTTTGCCGGGTAAGGAGTGGATGGGTAGAGAAGGTTCCCGAGGGCCATGTGGGCTGAGCAGCCTTGTGTTTCTGCGCAGTCTGGATTAATTGCTTTGGGGGGGGGGGTGCTCTGAGGGTGAGATTTCTCTGTGGCCCACCAAAATTTTTTCACGGCCCACTGGTTGGCGACCACTGGACTAGAAGACCTCTAAGGTCCTTTCCAACTCTGTTATTCTGTTAAGGAGAGGCTACTTCAGATACTCTAGAAGGTACATAAGACATCCAATTTCCAGTAAAATGAAGTCACTGAGCAAGTAAACAGGTATCTGAAAACACAGCACAGTGGCTGAGTTTAAATAGGATTTTCAAAAGTAATTTCCTTTTTGGCACACATATTCTATTGCAAGTGGATAGGGTAGGTATACTTTCTTAATCTGCGAGGTTGAAAAGAAAATAAGAGAAAGCAAAAGTGGTTCCACTAATAATTATAAGGTAGTACCAGAAGGAATAGAATGTAGCCCAGTGGGACATAGCAATTAGGAACTGGCCTTAAAACAGCATTGTATGTGCATGCAGCCACTGCATGTTTATAGTGGTACTTGAGCAAAGATAAAACAACGGCAACTGTGATTGTTGATGCTTGAATGTTTCCAAAGATAAAAATTTACTGGATGGAGCTCAGGAGGTACGATAGCAGAGGACAGCTCAAACAAAATTCACAAGAAAGAAAATGAGATAGAGGAAAAGGCTCCAGAAAACTCATAGGTTTGACACAATCAGAAAGATGAAATTTGCTGGGAGCAGGAGAGATAGCACCCTTATCCATGGGGAAATATGTGGGCACATATGATGATGGCATTAAATCACCAGTCCAATGCCCTGCTGAGAGCAATTGAGGATCCCCTGACTAATGGCTGCTTGAACACATCCAGTCTTGCATTTGCAGGGTTAAATCTTTTTCACAAGAATTATCTTCTATCCCATCATTGCTTCCTCTGAACTTGTTTTAATTTGTACAAGTTCTTGCTATAATGTACAACCTAGAACTGGACACCGTAATGATTCAAGATGGACTATGATCAATGCAGGCTAAAATGGAACTGTTGTGTGCTATTGCTGTGAAACAGCAATAACTGTTATCCCAGACTTCGAAGTTCTGGGAAGAAACTCAGAAATTTGTGACCCAGGTGATGTTCTCATACCTTCTCCCAGGCAACCGAGAAAGACCAACTATGGAACATCAGAGTTTTCGATTTGACTGTGGACACAGTCAAGGTGAAAGATTGGTGGCACCACCAAGAGTTACATCTGACAAGAGCTGGGAAGAAAAGAGGTTGAAGCAAAGTGAACTTAAGCGGGAACCTCCATCCTGTGAGATTGTGAGACACGACGTTAGAGTAAGAATTTCAAACTGATATGTGATAAAAGCAAATGATGGAATAATTATACCAGGCTATCCTGCAAAAAATTAGCATCATCCCATAAAGTCCAATACAGTATTATGGTTGCTATATCAGTATGAAAAAATCAGAACCACCACTAACTAGATGGCAGTCTTTGGGTTTTTGCTGCCATCTAAGTGGTGGTTCCAATTACTGTATGCCAATAATATGGTAACCATAATCTTGAGACTTGATGGAATGGATGCCTAATTCAAATGTAACAGATTTATTCCAGAAGAAAAGATGCAGTTGAGAGGGGGGATGAATTGGACTATCACTTGGCTAAACACTGTTCAACTATTTACAAAGTGCACACTACTATTACTGTTAATCTTCTCATCACTCCTTATCACTCATCCCCTCCAACTTAATGACTGTATGACTGTAACCTTGTTGCTTGTATCCTAACGATTTTTATTGACTGTTTCCTAGTATAATTTGATGGCTTATTGTACCCTAAGGCTATTATTAAATGTTGTACCTGATGATTCTTGACGAATGTCTCTTTTTTTATGTATACTGACAGTATTTGCACCAAAGACAAATTCCTTGTATGTCCAACCACACTTGGTCAACAAAAAAATATATTCTATTCTATATGCACAACTTTGTTGTGCTATTGAGAGCCTCTGATTAAAGAAAAAGTGAATCAAAGCATTTCTGCTGTTGGTGTCTTCTATTGCCCTTCAGTCCACATTTTCTCCTGGGATGAAACCTTCCCAAAGGAAATAGCTGATCCTTCAAAGAGAGATGAAATAGTCTGGTAGTACAGGACTTTGATTGCCCCAGCCACTGTTGGGAGACCAAACTCTACTACCTGCAATCCCTCCAGAAAATTTCTGACTTCTGTTGCTAACAACTTCCTCTTTAAAACTCTCTCACCAACAGTGCAAGTGGAAGACAGGGAACTTTCTGATTGTAGGAGAAACTTAAGCTAAGCCTCCCCCAGCATGTTCCTTAGACTTAAAAAAAAAAAAAACAATTTTATTGCATTTGGAGAAACAATAATGCTCGGGATAAATAAAAAGGAGAAAGGTCACATCGGGAATCGAGTGGGAGTTCTTTAAAGGCTAACAACCCAAGGGCAAACCATCCCAATAACGAAACAGGGGCCAAGAAGATGCAGAAAATTCTAGTTTTGTTTGACAACAGGTCGCAGCGTAGACTCTCTGCCGGAACCTTCAAATGGCAGCAATGAGGAAACCTCACCACGGATTTCTCAAAGACTTGTCCCATTGATCTCAGCTCATCTCAGTCCGAGGCGTGTTTTGGAAACAGGATAATTTGGTTGGAGCAAAACTCAGAAGGCGCCGAGCAGCAGCAGCTGCTCCCATTAAGACACGCTGTTCGAAGCGTTTGGGAAGCTGCGGCTCCTTCGGCCAGGGGCAGGGAGGGGCTCAGGTGGGGTCGCCAACTGAGGGGGAGGCCCAGAGATGAGACCCGTCGCCACCGATGCCCGGAGAACTCCTCGAGGCTGGGCAATAACCCACCCCTTGACGGGGCTTCGGCCGCTTCAAGGGCCTCCCGGGCTTCGCCTCTCCGCTTTAAAGTGGCGCCCAAGGAAGCTGCCCCTGGGAGGCCGATCCTAACAAGCGGGGCTGAAGAGGCCGCAGTCAAGGGCAGGTGGCGGCTGCTCGGCCTCACTCCGGCCGCAAAACAAGCCTGGGTTTAAGCTCCAGGAAGGTCGGTTGGACGGCAGGAAAAGGCCGGCCTTGCCGGCCACTGAGAGCCCCGCAGCGGGAGCGGCACCTGCCCGGGAGCCCCGCAAAACCGTTCGGCTCCGCCTCCCGTCCGGCTGAGGACCTTCCTCCCGCTCTCGCCCGCCGGACTCGGGCCGCGCTCGCCAGGGCCGCCGTTCGCAGGGCAGAGGCGGAGGACAAGCGCGGCTGAGGCGCCGGCAGGCAGGAAGAGGAGGAGGAGGAGGAGGAGAGCCGCCACCCTCACCTGTCGGCGCCGCGCGCTTCTGTTCCTGGGCGCCTCGCTCTCTTCGACGGGGCGGGCGGGCGGCGGCGGCTCTTCTGGTCCGGGAAACCGCGGCGGCGGCCCTCCTCTGCTGCTGCCTCCGCCCGCTGCGCCGCTCTCGGCCGGGCGCTTCTGCCGCCCGGGGAATTGCCCAGCGCGGTCGGCGGAGGAGGCGCGCCAGCCACCCCCGTCGGAAGGGCGCGGCTGTCCGGGCGCTCCCGCCCCTGCCCGGCCTCCTTTGCCCGGCCCTGGAGGGGCTCCCGGCCCATTCTGTGCCTTGCGCCGTCCCAGCAGGCCAGAGGCGGGGGACCCTCCAGTCCAGGAGGGCGGCTGGGCGGTGGCGGCTGCGGACGCTTCTAGCCCAGTTGGGCTGCGCCCGGTCTCAGGGGAAGGAGAGCGAGTACCGCGGGGCTCCGGGCAGGCCACCGAAAGGGGCGGGGGCCTTCCACGCACGAGCCCCCGACTGAGCCCCCACCTCGCTCTGCCAGTTCATGACACATTGGCAGGCTTGGCTTCCATAAGCTGAGAAGACAACAGAGTTTCTGTGGTTCTCCCTTCTGTCCTTCCTGCTGTGTGATGGTGGCATCTGGAGAAGCCCAGGGCCCCACCAGCCTTTGGGGCTGTAGTTGGGCTTCCCTGGCTGATGCTCTCCCTACAGGCAGTGGGGCAAGATCCTCCCTCCCTCACCCACCCCTGCGGCTCCTGCCTTACTGGTGTCTCCTGCCCTCCCCTTTCTGGAAGTCCTGGTGGGAGACTCCTGTCCGTCCCTGCCCCAGCCTCACTGCCTCACTGCCCACCCTGCCAATCAGCTAGTGGGGAGGGGTCTTTCACAGTGGGGGCCCTCAAGGCAAATAATACTAGGCCTGGTTGGAGGAGGAGTCACAATAGCACTTAGACTTATGTACTTCTCCATTAGTGTTTTATTATAGCATTTTTTTTTAGCATTTACAAATGTCAGCCTATTACCCCCCACAATCTAGGTCAAAGGTCTTCAAACTCACAGGTTTAAGAGTTGTGGACTTCAACTCCCAGAATTCCTGAGCTAACATGATTGGAGGAGGAACTCTGGGAGTTGAAGTCCACAACTCTTAAACCTGTCAAGTTTGAAGTCCCCTGATCTAGGTCCTCATTTTACTGGCCTCAGAAGAGTGGAAGGCTGACTCGACCTTGAGCCGGCCAGGATCGAACTCCTGGCAGTGGGCAGAGTCTCCATAATGTCTTTCCAGCAGCGCAGAAGCAGAGCTTGGAAACCAGGGTTTGCTGTGAACCGAAGTCAGGAGATTCGGCTGGATGGATGGAAGAGCGCAACCTGGATCAGCCATGCGCTGTCTGGCAAAGGGCCAGCCCTGCAGAGCGTGACCCTGGCCTCTTCCCCACGTTGCAGCACCTTTGATCCATTTCAGCCACGGATCATGTCACGCAGGAGGCCCCAGAGGAAACCCCACCTTTGCCTGGGGCTTCAGCTGAGCTTCACTTCCTTTTCAGCCAACTCCCTTCCCAGGACGGCCTGTGCCTCAGGTTGAGCAGGTTTGGAGGAGGGGATGGATGGAGGCTCTTGGGGAGCTTCCCAGCCCATCAGCTTTCAGGCTAATTTGGGGAGTTCGGTCACAGCTTCTCTCCTTGGCATCGCTTCTCTGCTAAGCTGCCGTCCTTAGTCATAGACTTTGTCTCCTGCGCCTTCTTCCTTCTCCAAAAACCAGGCCGGGGAGTGTGTAAGTCTGACAGGGCTTTTTCTCAAAGGAGGATAAATGAGGAGGAGCTTTTCTAGGTCCCTTTTTTTCTAGTACTGGAAAAATATTACTCCAATTGTGGCAGCAGTAATCCAGTGTAGTTCTGGGGCAGTTTAGTTTAGTTTAGTTTAGTTTATTATCATTGCACCTTGTACAACGAAATCAAACACCATCTTCAGCGTACAATTTATGACCATGAAAATAAACACAAACACACATCCTTCACATTCCACACATTGAATTGAAAACCCCTGATGTTGCATGAATATTGCACTATTATACAGTAGAATTCAATAGAGCTACTGCCCTGGGATAGAAGCTGTTTGTCCGCCTATTTGTCATTGTTTTTATTATTATCCTGTACCGTCAGCCAGATGGTAATAGTTCAAAAAAAGGGTTCCCAGGATGAAATGGATCTTTAAGAATGTTTTGAACTTTCTTAAGGCAGCGGGAGCTCTAAAGCTCTTCCAAAGAGGGGAGAGGGCAACCCATGATCCTCTGGGCAATGAAATTAACCCTCTGGGGTGCTTTCCTATCTGCCCCTGTGCAATTGGCAAACCATACACAGGTGCAGTAAGTTAAGATACTCTCTCTGGTGCAGCGGTAGAAGGTCCCCAGCAGTTTTCCATTCGGTTGTTGTTTTCTGAGAAGTCTCAGGGATTTGGGGAGGGGGCATCACGCCCTCAGCTCTTCTGGAGACATGCTGATCCCTGCAAGAAAGGGCAGGGGCTGCCACAGGGGGCAGTTTGGTGTAGGGGGAAAACTCCCCTTTGAAGGGACTGGAAGAGCAGCTTTCCAGGACAGGAGAGAGTAGAAGAGGTGGCATTGCCAGCTGATATCCAGCACTTGAATCTTTGAGCCAAGCATACCCACCTTCCTGAGCAACCTCTTGGCCACATGTCCAGCTCAGAATGCTACCTGCGACGTGTGAAATTTGGGCCTCTCCCTCTCCCGTGCAGCAGCCTCAGGGGTGGGATTCTATAGGTTCACACCTATTCACTAGAACCAGTTGTTAAAATCCTAAGCAGTTTGGAGAACCGGTTGTTAGAAGAAATGACTGGCCTAATCCTGTAAGGAAGGCAGGAAGGAAACATTCTGGTGTTGCTTACAGAAACTGCCTCTCCATTGACCCTTATTACATTCTTGGCAGGACTAGACTTCCTGTCTCAGGAACCTCTCTGGAGTTTTTTCCCCTCCTTTGCTGGTACTTTGCTTGTGTGGAGGGACCATTCAAAGTTACAATGGCACTGAAAAAAGTGACTTATGATCATTTTTCACACTTGACTGTTGCAGTATCCCCACAGTCATGAGAGGCCAGGTGAGGAGATGCGTGCCTCGATGTGAGTGATATTGAGTTGGCCACACCCAGCCAGTCACATAACCACCAAGCCACACCCATCAACTAAGCCACACCCATAGAACCGGTTGTTAACAAAATTGAATCCCACCACTGAGCAGCCTGATCTCAGGGCCGCCCACTTCTGGTTTCTTGAGATCTTGCCCTCAGATAGGTTGTGCACCTTATTCTGGAGGAATAGCAACTTCATGGAAACCACTACAGTGGTACCTCTACTTACGAAATTAATTCGTTCTGGAAGCCGTTTCGTAACCTGAAAATTTCGTAAATAGAGGCACACTTTACCTGTAAATATCCTAATCCATTCCAAAGCCCCGAACTGTACTTCGTTCTTACTTCCTGCTTTGCTGGATTGCTAGCGCGAGACTGAGAACACAGCACGGTGCGTGCGCACAGATCCCTCCTAGCCAGGAAGACATGCCAGGAAGTTAACCAATGGCAGCGCAGCTCGGACGCGCCATTTTCCAGGAAAGCCTTTCGCATCCTGAAACATATTCGTAAGTAGAGACGATATTTTCTCGAAGACGCGTTTCGTAGCCTGAAATTTTCATAGGTAGAGGCTTTCGTAAGTAGAGGTACCACTGTACAGGTATTTCATGAGGTCAGTATTCCCGAAGTAAGCAGGGAGCTGGGCTTTCCTTGCTGTGAGGAATGGGATTAGCTGCAGAGCTCATCTTCCGTTGTTGTTATGCTGTGTCTTTGTAAGATACAGGCCTTTTCGCCTCCTGGTTCCTGAGAAGACCAGGAACATTCAGAAGGCCAAGGAAGAGACCCAAAGCTCCAGGCTCTTCACGACATTGTTGGAAAGCTTTGTCTCTGGTTCTTTCAGCAGTTCCAGGAGGACAAACAGCTGGTGCTTCAGTGGTGGAATTCAAAATGTTTACTACTGGTTCTGTGGGCGTGGCAGGGGAAGGATACTGCAAAATCCCCTTCCCTCCCCACCCCACTAACCTGCTTTCCAGCTCTGTTCTCCTGTGCAGGGCAACCAAAGGAGACCCAGCCGATCGGCTGGGACTCAATGGG
Organism: Bungarus multicinctus; assembly: GCA_023653725.1. Classification (NCBI taxonomy): domain Eukaryota; kingdom Metazoa; phylum Chordata; class Lepidosauria; order Squamata; family Elapidae; genus Bungarus; species Bungarus multicinctus. The sequence continues at coordinate 19,964,517 of CM042842.1, forward strand.
AGGCAGAGAATAGATGGGGCTGGAGGGGCCAGTCAGAGGTGGGATTTGCTGGGTCTCTGAACAACTCAGAATTTCCACTATTGGTTCTCCAGAACTGGTCAGAACCGGCTGAATGCCACCTCTGTTGTGCTTGTAGCTGATACAGTTCAGGAGGAAACATGGCCCATCCTTTGCAAGTCAGTTGGGGACAAGGCCCTCTGTCTGTGCGGTACTCAAATGAACAAGACGGCAATGAAAAGGTCCCTCCCGTTGACCTCCCTTGCCTGGCTCAGGTCTGCTGGCCTTGCTTGTTCAGGGAGCTTCCTCAGATGTCCTCTCAGCCAGGTCACCAGCTCTCTCCACTGAGCCATCAGTCACCAGATTCTTCTCCTTGCTTCATTCACCTCCTCTGCCTCCTCCCTCCATGAAATCATCGCTCAGTAGTTCTCCCTTTGTCACCATTCACTGGGGAGCACATCTGTTGCACCAACCAGAGCAGGGGCCTCCAATCTTGGCCACTTTAAGACTTGTGGCCTTCAACTCCCAGAATTCCTCAGGCAGTTGAAGTCCACAAGTCTTAAAGTGGCCAAGGTTGGAGGCCCATGAACTAGAAGGCAGCAAGTCATCCTTTGGGTGCCCATTTGAATCCTTCACTGCATCATCCATCACCTCTAGTGCACAACCTGAAGCCCCCTCAGCCCTTCCCTTTCTCTTAGACTCAGAGGCACACGGCAGTGTTTCTCCTTTCCTTCCATTGGTCAATTCACACGCTTTACAACTCTCTCCCTTCACATTCACACACATCATAATTGCCACCAGGTGGACCCACGGACACTGGCCCCCACCCCTCTTTGGCCTTGGCCGTTGAAGCTTTTAGGTCATTGTTTAGAGTCGGTCACAGTGCAGACTGCACTGCATCGAGTGGCCCTTGAATGGCAAGAACAGCATGGTCAACCTTTGTCCAGCTGGATACCAGGATGCCAAGTCCAGCATTTCCCCAGCTTGCATGTCTTCTGTGCAAAGTGGCAGCCCTGATCGAGTGACCGGCTCCTAAGGCCGCCCCATTGCCCACCTCCTGCCAGCTGAGAGCCTCAGGGGACGGGACAGCAAACTTTCCGGAAAGACAGTCTGGGAGGTTAAATTGTTGCAAAGTATATATAGAGAGAGACTGGGATACATCCGGAGGTTTTGGGTGCTCCGTCACTGGAGGTTTTTAAGAAGAGATTGGACAACCATTTGTCTGAAATGGCATAGAAGGGGTTGGACTAGAAGACCTCCAGGATCCCTTCCAACTCTGTTATTCTGTTTTATATAAATGCATACACCCATAATATACACATATGCGTATATACAGTATACGTACACACACACACACAAAACACACACAAAACACACAAGACAAAGGAACAACAATGAGAAGAAAAACAAACCCAGAGGGGAATGGGGAGGAAGGAAGGGACGTCTGTCATCCTGGCCGAAGAGCCCCGTCTTTATCAAAATACCCACAGGGGTGTTCAAATCTTTTGGAGGAACCTCATTCCAGAGGACAGAGGCTGCGGCAGAGAAGGGGCACTTCCAGGGTCCCGATAGGTGGCATTCTTTAATTGACAAAACCCAGAATGTGCCAACCTTGCCAGGTTGAACAGGTTGGCACAGCCTTAATGGACCCCTCTGCATGGCCTGGGGTACCAGTGTGCCAGCAACATCCTTTGATATGTGTGCCCCCCCCAACTCCACCTGATTTCATGTTATTTACTTATCTGTGCAATTTATCTAATATTAATCCTCAGGCTCCACAGTGGTGTCAGATACCTGGAATTAAAAAATAAAGAGGAAAGCCATTAACACTGCTGCTTTCAGAGTTGCTTTTATTTAGAATAGAATAGAATAGAATAGAATAGAATAGAATAGAATAGAATAGAATAGAATAGAATAGAATAGAATAGAATCCTTTATTGGCCAAGTGTGATTGGACACACAAGGAATTTGTCTTGGTGCAAATGCTCTTGGTGTACATAAAAGAAAAGATGCATTCATCAAGAATCATCAGGTACAACATTTTATAATAGTCATAGGGTACAATAAGAATAGAATAGAATAGAATAGAATAGAATTCTTGATTGGCTATGTGTGATTGGACACTCAAGGAATTTGTCTTTGGTGCATAAGCTGTCAGAAAAGATACATTCATCAAGAGTCAAGAATCATAACATACAACACTTAATGATAGTCATAGGGTGCAATAAGCAATCAAATCATATTAGGAAACAGTCCATATAAATCGTAAGGATACAAGGGACAAAGTTACAGTCCTAGAATCACAAGTGGGAGGGGAGGGGTGATAAAGAGTGATGAGAAGATTAATAGTAATAGTACTGCAAACTTTGTAATAGTTGGACAGTATTGAGGGAATTATTTGTTTAGCAGAGTGATGGAGTTCGGGGAACAAACTGTCTAGTTGTTCTGGTGTGCAGTGCTCTATCTATAGCAACATTTTGAGGGAAGGAGTTGAAACAGTTTATGTCCGGGATGTGAGGGGTCTGTAAATGCTTTCTCAGCCCTCTTTCTGACTCGTGCAGTATACAGGTCCTCGATTGAAGGCAGGTGGGTGGTAATTGTTTTTTCTGCAGTCATAATTATCCTCTGAAGTCTGTGTCTGTCCTGTTGGGTTGCAGAACCGAACCAGACAGTTATAGAGGTGCAGATGACAGACTCAAGAATTCCTCTGTAGAACTGGATCAGCAGCTCCTTGGGCACTTTGAGCTTTCTGAGTTGGCGCAGAAAGAACATTCTTTGTTGTGCTTTTTTGATGACGTTTTTGATGTTAGACATTATTTCCAGTCTGAGACAATCTTGGGAAAAAAGGTTGCAGTTTGTTCAGAGGTGTGTCTGATTGGCCCTCTACCCCTTTCCCATCAAGGGGTCCAAATTTTGTATTGCATTTTAGAATTACTCGTGTGAAGAACAAATTGCTGGACACCTTTTAAATGCTATCAGTAAATCTGATCAACAATGTCTGAATAAGCTAAGAGCGATATAATAGGAATGTTTCCATAACACAAGTTTTAATTGCATCAAATACAATGGTGGAGTGACTGGCAGCTGTGTTTACAGTCAGGCTGAGCTGTTTGACAAACCTCCTCCTCTGTTTTCCCAGCTCATTGGGGACTCTCCAGGACAGGGAGGCTGATGTGCTCCTCTCTCGCAAAGCCTGCCCAAGCCAAGGGAGTTGCACAAACATTTCAAAACTAACTTTGAGAAGGACTCACGAGTGGAGTCACAAGCAGGAAGTGCAGTCAGCGTATCTCCCCTTCCCCCCCGCCCTCTCTCTCTCCTCTCTGGAGGCAACAAATGCCACGTCCCTATTGGGGGGGGTTTGATGACAGGGGCCACAACTCCACTCTTTCAGCCTTGTGACAAACCAGGAAAGGCCATGGCATTAAATCATGGAGGGAGCAGTCCACCAACTACTGACTGAGTGTTGCCCTTTAGGGAGGCGGATGACTAGATGGTTGAGGGCTGGATATGACCCAGAAGGGCCTCTCTATTTGCTGGCTGCTGCTTGCCCAGTTCTGCCACCTCTGCAAAGGGTGATGGAGAGCAGAAGAACTGCTCTGTCCTTGTGGCTACTCTTGGCACAGGCCAACCCCCCCACCCCTCAAGCTGCAAAAGAGGGAAGGAATTGCCATGGGAATAGGGCAGAAAAAAGGGGGGCAGGCCAGGTTTTCATCATGATTGGGTGAAAGTGGGGAGAAGCTCCTGGAGGAAAAACCTCAGTCCAGCCTGGAGGAGCCCCCTTTGCTTCACTGCGAGGGCTTCCAGGCACAGCTTGATGCTCTTCCACTGTGGGGCTGAGGGAAGTAGGGTTAGGCTGCTTGGGAAACTGGTGGCATCACCCTTGAACTGCCCGGAGTGAACTGGCGGGGAAACGGCCTCGGTGATGGGGATGGCAGACATCAGAAGGATCCCAGAGCTGGTGGAAACTCTTTCGTTGGGTTGAATACATAAAATCTATGGGAAAGAGTCAGCTGGGACTCGATGGGAGGCAGAGAAGAGGTGGGGTTGGTGGGGCCAGTCAGGGGTGGGATTGGCCGGTTCTCCGAACGACTCAGAATTTCTGCTCCGGGTTCTCCAGAACTGATCAGAACCTGCTGAAGGCCACCTCTGCTTGGAAAGTAATCCCTGCAGAGACCAGCACAGCCAGGACTGAGTCACGTCCCGAGGATTTCTCAAGGGGGCTGCTACAGAGATGAGCAATCAGGCCCCCTTGCGGCAAGTTGCGTCTAGGAGGAAGAGCCTGTGGGACGGTCCCCTGTCCTGGGTGGAGTGGACCTTTTGTCCAGGAACTGCTGGTGGCCACCATGACAGTCAGCCCCAGGTGATGCCTCTGCCCAGGAGGAAGCCACCAGGAGGTCATGTCCTGGTGGGGGAAGCCAAGCCCCCTCCAGGAGCTTTCTGTCCCTTGGCTGGAAATGGGAAATAGCTGCTACTTGGGATAGAAAGAGGGGGGGTCCCTGGTGGTCTCAGAGTTTGGTTGTTTCTTTGCAGACGTTTCATCACCCAGTTAGGTAACATCATCAGTGGTAGTGAAGAAAAGCTTGATCGGTTTCTTCTTTCTCCCACCTCCCACCTTCACGCCTCGCCTTCCCCCCAGCACAACTTTGGGTGCAGAGCTCTGTTCTCTTCAACTCCTGGGATGGTTGGAAAGACAAGCAGACAAAACAGCCAGAAACATCAAGAAACTAAAGTGCGGACAAATATTGCAGCCTGAAACACGATTTGCTGGAAGGCGTTCAACCCTCACCTGGGGCTGCCAGTCAATCTTTCCCGAAAGGAAGTCCCATGGGCTGGGGGGATGCTTTGCCCTGGCCATGAGTGCCTGACCCTGGCACTTGGGGGGGGATCTGTTCTGTGCGGCCCTCCCTTTGATTTACAGGAGATACTCGATTCAGTGGGGGGGGGAGCAATGGAGGGGTGCCAAGGGCTGCCTTTCTCCAAGTAAAGGATTTGGTGAGAAAAAGCGGCGAGATGGCCGTTCTGTGGAGTTTGGGCTTCCTTCTTTGCAGCAGGGATCCTGAGTCCCTCAATGTTTGGCTGGCAGCAAAGGAGGGGAGCCCCTTTCCTGGGTGGGGAGGGCCCCCCGAGACTGCTTCCCATGAGCTTTTGCCACAAGTGGCTGCTGGCAGGTGGGGAGTGGCCCGGCCCACCACGGCCACTCGCCCCATCTCAGCACTCAGCAAGAAGAACTGAGAGGAAGCCACTCTTTTCGGCTTGGGCATAATTGCCTCCTTCAAGGTGGGCAGCCATGGCCTTTTGTGCCTCTCCCAGGAAGACACCAAATGCCACCCAGTGGGGCACAAGACAAACCTTGTTGCCATCAAAGTGTGGCTCATTTCTGTTTTGGGCAGCTTAGCAGCTTTCTTGACTGTGTGAGGATCTGGTGCACACACAGAAAACGACCAACTCAGAAACCAGGAAGAAGGATTTCACTCCTTGCCAACTTCACCCAGAGGGCACTGAGCTGGATTCTGGATCCACTGGCAGCCCCGAGCAGGATTTTTGTGGAAACCTGAGCCTTGAGGGGGGATGCTGGTGGTCGCATCTTTCGGAGCTGATGGCTCTTTCTGAGAGAAAGAGTGTGTGTGTGTGTGAAAGAGAGAGAGAGGGAGGGAGAGGGGGGGGAGAGGGTGTGATGGCGGATCTTGCAACGGCCATGACCTCTGAGCTTCCGTCAGATGTCCTGATGTAAATGCATCATTGTGGTTTCTGTGGAATTGCAATGGTGTTGTCCTTGTGTTGTCTTTGTGGTTTGCCAAGGTGGGGGGGAGGCTGCTGTGGGTCTGCATGGGACAAGCGATTCCTCAAGTGAGGTTCAGCCCTTTTGACAGGAAGGGAAGCACTGAGCACCCTAAAGCACCTGCCTTTGAAGGGGGGGGGGGGAGAGGCAGAAATAGGTGGTCCACACCAGGGGCCCCTGTGCTCCAGTAAAGCAGCTGGCCAGGGAACTGCTGAGGCTGGAGGGCAGCCTCTCCTCTTGCCTGGCCCCTCCCCTCCCAGCCTGGACATTGTTGCTGGTCTCCATGGCCATAAAGGCGGCCCAAAGCAACAGCCCCCCCATTGCTCTGCAAAAGGAGAAGCCCTTTGGGGTGAGGTACCCATTTGCCTGCGACACCCGCCCCCCCACCAGGGAAGGCTGAACACTACAGCAGCTCTGACAGAGGGGAGGGCCCTGCTGGATCAGGAAGGGGTGGTGAAATCCTTCCCCCCCCAAGAATCCCCACCCCTAATTCCCTGCAGAAGGACCAGAGAGCCACATGCACTGCTCCGCCAAAGATCATTTGATTAGCTTTCAGCCTTGGCTGCCCTCTTCTGCAGTGGCCGCTCTTGAGGCACTCAAAGCCTGTTGGCCATGCAGGCACCAGCCCCCTACGCCCCTCTGGCCTGCCCTCATCTTCCCGCAGGGCTTGGGGGCTGCTGCAGGAGATGCCATCCTGGGAGGGGCAGGACATTCTCCTTCTGACTGCAGCTGGCCTGAGCAGGGTTTTGCTTCGTTTACTTTATTGTCATTGCACCTGGTACAATGAAATCAAACACTATCCTCAGTGCACATCATGACCACGAAAACAAACACAAACCCACATCCCTCACACTCCACACATTGAATTGAAAACCCCCAATATTGCATTCATATTGCACTATACAATGGAATTCAAGAGAGCTACTGCCCTGGGACAGAAGCTGTTTTTCAGCCTATTTGTCTTTGTTTTTATTATTATCCGGTACCGTCTGCCAGATGGTAATAGTTCAAAAAAGGGTTCCCAGGATGAGATGATCTTTGAGGATGTTTTGGACTTTCCAGGACTAGCTGAAATAGAGCCAGTCAGGCAGAGGTTTTAAGGTCAGCAACTGCTCCCCACCTCAGGAACTGGCATCCCGCCCCTCAGCCAATGAGCCAGGCTTGGATGCTCACACCATGGCTGCCCCCCAGAGGTGCCTGGAGCTCTCCTGGGCCACTCCCTGGACTCCAGGATGGGGCCCTTTGGCCGCCAGTGGGGCTTCCCAACTGAGAGAGAATGCTGCTCCTGTGCAGAGTTCAAGGCCACAGAATGGACACCATTTTGCCGAGTGCCCTGCCCGCCATCCTCATGCGTGATAACAGCAGCCCCCTCAAGGGCAGAGATGGGGGGGGGAGCAATGCACGCCCCTGATTGAGTCTTGTGCAGGGAGTCGCTGTGTTGCTGGCTTGAGGCCTCCAGCGGCAGCACTCCAAGTCCCCTGGGGCTTTCCATGGAGACTGCTGGGCCTCACTGGGCCCTGACCTCCAGGGTGTCCTCCAGCTGCTCCGAAAAGGGGCTGATGTGTTGCAGAGTGTTGTAGTTGGGTGGGGGCGTTTGGGGCGGGGACAGCCGCATGGCCGTGTTGAAGGTGGGGGGGTCTTCATCGTCCTGGGCGCAGGCCGCATTGTGATACCCCTGCTCTGGGAGGGTTGGGGGGCCCCCATCGGCCTCTTCTTGGTCCTGCGCGCTTGAGTGGCCCCTCCACCACCGCTTGGCCTTCTGCCACTGGTGGCGCAGGACAATGCAGAACGTGTCCAGGAAGAAGACCTCCACAATCTCAATGACGCAGACCACCGAGCAGCTCATCCACAGCCCCAGCTGGCCGCCGAAGTTGGACAGGAGCAGGACAATCTGGGGGGAGGGATGCGAGCGTGAGGCCAGTGGTCTCCAGAGGGTGACCGCCCAGATCCTGGCTGAGAAGGCGGACAGACGTGCCCCCGACTCCTGAGCCAGGTCCAGAGCTTGCCAAGGCCCTCCAAGGTCCCGCTGCCACCGCTGGGAGACGCCAGGTGCTCGGAGGGCAGGGAGGCCAGATGGATTGGATGCCCTGCCCTCAGTGGGGGCATTCTACCGCTTTGGCTCGGGCTCCCCTACTCCCCTTTATTCCCTGCTTTTGAGGTGCAGCTCCTTTGCGTGGCACAGCAGAGGCCAGGCGGCAGCTGCTGAAGCAACCGAGTCGGAAAGCCTCTAAGCCCACCAAGCCACACCCACTGAACCGGTGGTAAAAATATTTGAAACACAGCCCTGCCTGTCCTGCCTCTCTCAAGAAGGGCCAGCCGGGAGGGGGTGTTCTGGAGATCCAGCCAGCAAGGGATCCAGGTTCTGGGGGGGGGCAATTGGGTCGCACAAAGCAGAGCAGCCTGGAACTTAGTCAAAGAGAAAAAACTTACATTGTTGGCTGGATTTTCGGTGATGAACCTCTCGTTCAGGTCTTTGTAGAACACCACCAGATTTGCCAGGTCTGTCCTGGGAAGGAGGGAGGGAAGGGCAGATGAGGAGTTCTGGGATAGCCAACGAGGGGCCCAGGGCAGGAATGGCCTTGAGGGCCAGAGGGTTCTGACGGTTAAAGAGGCAGCGGGAAACTTACTTGTTTAACATCTTGTGGCCCTTTAGGCCTTTGTCCCAAGAGAGAACGCGTAGGATCCACTCCTTCCAAGGAGAAGGGAGAGAGAGCAAGAAGGTTAGGGGAATGTCTTCGCTAGGTTCTCCCCCACCGCAGGCTCCTCTCAAGGCCCCCTTAATCTTCCTAGCCAGAGGCAGTACAGGCGGCATTTAGCTGGTTCTGACCAGTTCTGGAGAACCGGTAGCGGAAATTTTGAGTAGTTCGGAGAACTGGCCAATCCCACCTCTGACTGGCCCCGCCAACCCCATCTATTGTCTGCCTCCCATTGAGTCCCAGCTGATTGGCTGGGTCTCCTTTGGTTGCCCTGCACAGGAGAACAGAGCTGGAAAGCAGGTTAGTGGGGTGGGGAGGGATTTTGCAGTGTCCTTCCCCTGCCACGCCCACAGAACCAATAGTAAAAATTTTTGAATCCCACCATTGGTGTGCCACCCCCGGGTTGGCCTCCTCAGAACGGTCACTCCCAGCCTGGGGTGGGCAATGAAGTATCTGTCCCCACAGGCCCCAACCCGATGTCCATTGGTCGCTTCCCCTCTGAAGAAGGAAACACGAGGCCAGCAAGATGGCGCCCTCTGTGCTTCTGGTGCCCGCTGGAGCCCGGTTAGAAGCCAACTGGGCTGGGGGCTCCCAATGCCTCTTCAGCTGCTGCTGAGTATGGAAGGGCAGCGCCCGGCAAGCCTGCCTTACTTGCCTCGGACATGCTGGACGGCCACTGGGCCAGACTGGTGGTCAGCGTCCACTCTTTCAATCTGCAGAGAGAGGCAGCGGCTGAGGAGCTGGGAGCAAAGGGGGCTCCAATGCAGGGCAATGCCTCCCAGCCCCCTCCCGAGTCTTTACCTGCACAGGGTTTTAGACGAGCTAGAAGGACTCTCATCATTCCCAACCTGACATGATGGGGGGTTTCTAAGTGCTGGAGCAGCCCTGCTGGGACATAGACCCCTGGGGGCTCCACTGGGCCTGAATGGGGGGTTCCGGAAGGACTTACTTGCAAGCTTCTCTGCAGATTTGCTGGCAGCCCAGCTGCTCCTTCACAAATTGTTCATGCAGCTTATAGTAGCAGTACACTGCAGGGGAAGAAGAAGGAGCATGATGGAGGGGGGAGGGGCCCAGGGAGAAAGCATCTTGGGGGGGGGCAGGGGGAGAAAGGGAGGGGGAGACTTCTCTTCAACGCTTGGGCAGGGAAGAAGAAGCCAAGGGGGGCAGGCCAGAGGCAGCCCCAGGAAACGGGAAGAGCTTGGCTTGGCTGCCACTTTCAAGGCGGCTCAGGAGACCCTAAAGCCACCTTGTGCCCCCTCAGCCGCTTGAAGAGAGGTGGGCTTCGGCCGGGGAATTCCAGAAGTCCATGCACCTTTAAAAGGGGCCGAGGTTGAGAGCTCTGCTCCAAAGCCAGGTGGCCGTAGTCTACCTCTAATCTCCCAGGGAGACTTACTCCAATTGGGGTATTTTTTATAGTTGCAGAATTCGGCTCCGGCCGGCAGCGGCTGAGCATACTGGGCACATCCGCAGGTTTTCACCATCGAATTCTGGAAGCAGGAATGCAGGCAGATCTGCATCGTGGGGGAGGGGAGGGGGGAAAATCAAATGCTGGTGAGATCTGGTGAGATGGCACTATGGTCTTCTTCCCCAGCAGCCGTGGGAGGGAGGGACGGAGGGAGGGCCACGGGGCTTGGAAGGCCACTGAAGCAGGTCACCCTGGGCTGGGCAAAGAAGGCAGCCTCGATTTGCTGGACAGCTGGGAAGGGAAGGCCCAGGGCCCTCAATGAATGGGGAGAGCTCTAACGGGTCCCTCTTCAAGGGCAGCTGCAGGGGAGGCCACGGCCAGCGGCGGTCAAGATGGACTCACCTGCAACGAGTAGCTTTTGTTGTAGAGGTTCTGCACAGGAACATCAGCTCCGTCCTCCGTGCAGTTGCTGTATGGCCGGCTGAGACGGTGAGACATGGTCTGCAGCGGGGCAAAGAAGAGCTCTGTTGGGGAGATGCCTGGGGAAACCCAGGGGAGGGGGCTTGGGACCACCAGGGGAACACCCTTCCACCAATGGCTCCAAGGGGGCCTCTATCTGACCTGCCCGGGAGATGCAGCTTTGAGCAGGACAAGGAACGCGCGAAAGCCCATTTCCCCAAGAGCCTCCCAGTCTGTCCTGCTTCCTGGGCCGGAGACCCCGAGTTGGGGTCACTCACATAGTGCATCCCAATGGAGGTGGCCGTGGCCGTCTCTATCTCGGTGCCGATGTCCTCAATGAAGGGGTACTCGTCCTGGTCGTGGATCACAATCTTGGCCCCCGTGGAGGTCACCAGGAAGGGGTTGTAGTCGGCTTCTTCTATGTACAGGATCACCTGCAGCCCTGGGCAGAGAAGCAGGAGCCACCTGAGGCCCTGCAGGTAGAATGAGCAGGACCAAAGGGGTGGGCAGGTTGGGAACATGCTTCTAGGCCAGTGGAAATATCTGTCTTCTGTGTAATTGGGTGCTGGGAGTTTTTCCCCTCTTCTGTTCAATCCTGTCTGATTCTGTCAATCCTGTCAGAGAGTCATTAGGACTGCAGAAAAAACAATTGCTACCAACCTGCCTTCAATCAAGGACCTGTATGCTGCACGAGTCAAAAAGAGGGCAGTGAAAATATTTACAGATCTCTCACATCCTGGACATAAATTGCTTTAACTCCTACCAGAGGGTATTGCAGACCAGAACAACTAGACACAAGGGCAGTTTTTCCCCGAAAGCCATAACTTTGCTAAACAAATAATTCCCTCAGCACTGTTCAACTATTTACAAAGTCTGCACTACTCTTAGTACTAACCTTCTCATCACTTCTTACCACTCATCCCCTCCCACTTGTGGTTGTAGGATTGTAACTTTATCATTTGCATCCTTACGCTTTATATGGACTGTTTTCTAGTATGATTTGATTGCTTATTGTACCCTATGACTATTATTAAGTGTTGTCCCTTATGATTCTTGGCTCTTGATGAATGTCTCTTTTCTCTGATGTGCACTGAGAGCATTTACACCAAGACAAATTCCTTGTGTGTCTAATCACACTTGGCTAATAAAGGATTCTATTCTATTCTATTCTATTCTATTCTATTCTCAGGGGCTGCCTGGAAAAGTCCCTGCAGTTTTCTTGGCCAGATTTTCCAGAAGTGATTTCCTCCTGACCGAGCTGCAGAAAGGCAGGGGAAGAACTCACCTTCCCCTGGTTTCTAGCCTGGTGCCCCAACTATGACACTCATGCTGCAAATCACTCCTCTACAAGGGATGGGTTGGGTGGTAACAAACCCTTTCCAGAGGAAGGGACACTGGCCTTATCTCCAAACAAGACCAGGCCAGGATGGGCATCTCCTGATCAGAAACATAATATTCTGCCACCTGTTGAGGAATCCCTAAATGAGAGCCCAGGAAAGGAGTCCAGTTCAGCCTTGACACTCCATGGCTGTGCTTCCCATCCACTGAGCCAGTATCCACCGCTTTTTGTCCCACCAATAGCCTTTCCACTGGTGGGAGCCGCCAGATGCTGAGATGTTGTCTGTCAGACGAGGGAAGGGCTTGGTGCTCTGCTGTTCTGCGCAAAGAATTGGATCCCAGGTTGAAACGAAGGCTTTTGTCTCCCAACAACAAAAAAAGAGTCAAGAGACCACAGAAACCTGGATAGTTACTATCATGCATAGCAAAGATGTTTTACACAGGAGGAATCTCTATCTACTAAATCAACTCTGAAATTCTAAGCAGTCATTTCAAGGTTTTGTACCTCCAGTCCCCACTCACTCATTTGGGAATCAGGCTGGTGAACCCCTTTACATATGCTACAGGAGACCCTGGACTTTGCTCGCATCAATGCTGACATGAGGAGATAAAAGGAAGAGGAAGAGGAGGAAAAGTGAAAGGACTTAAGACTGGAAACCTGAACATCAGTTCCTGAAGAAAAGGACCAGGGGAAGGAGCAGAAAAAGTCTCGTCAGAGCTGCTGGCTGCTGGGTACCCGGGCATCAGAGACTAGAGAGGCACCTGGAAGTTTCCTAAACTAAACGGAGCATCTCAGATGGCCCAGAGGTGGAACTGGGATGCAGTTTAGAATGAAAGATGCCAGATGAAAAATAGGCCAGGTAAGTGCAGGAGGCGGCAGAAGAGCAGGGGGCGGGTGTAGAGGAGCAGAAACCCCAAGAAGCTTCAAGGGCCACTCCGAGACAGCAGCTGAGGTGATCCTGGACCACAAGTCTCTGTTTCTCAGCATCCTCCTTCAGAAGGGTGGTTGTTAAAGAGGCTTCTATAAACAACAATACCAAGTGAGTAGCGAGGCATCAAGAATCGGGGATTAGGTTAATTAGCTGCGGCCGTGATCATGGTGAGACATGATTAACATGGCTAAGAAACAGGCTGGTCAACAGCCAGGCAAATGAGGGTCCCCAGGAGGCCTTGGATGGATGCAGCCTCGGCCAGGTGGGCAACCCAATTGAGGAGATGACAGCCTGAGGTGGAAAGGATCCCGGGAACAAGGGCAGCAAAATGAAATCGCAGTTAAGCAAGTGGCTGGCAAAGAGCCCAGCTCGCTCTCTTCTCCTTTGCTCCAGCCTCAAGCTCTCCACAGCCCTTGTGGCTCTCACCATTCTCGCTGCCTCCTGAGGACGTGGTCAGGATCTCCCCTCCTTGTCCACTGTTGAAGGTGTAGCAGTTTCCATGGAGAGGATGGTGGAAGGAAGTGAAGTTCCTGAGAGAGGCCACAGAGGAAGCATTTTACTAACAGTATTATGCACGCACTTCCCCAAACTAAAAACAGGTGTGAGAAACGTGTTTCTACTGCCTGGATCAGGGACCCTCAAACTTGGCAACTTTAAGACTTGTGGACTTCAACTCCCAGATTTCCTCAAAGTCTTAAAGTTGCCAAGTTTGGAGAGCCCCGGCCTGGATGGACAAGAACAGGAATTTGGCTTTGTGACAGGGTTGCTCTCTTCTTCCTTAGCTTCCAAATGGAGAGCTGAGGCTGAAAAGCAGAGAGCTTAACTGGGTCAGTTACAAACATGGACCAAGTCTGGCCGGAGTTTTTCTGCCCCTTAGTTGGTGGAGTGAATCTGGTGGCGCTCGCAGGCTTAGCGGGCAGTGAGAATGTAGCCCTCGTGTGAAATGGCCCTTCCTTCTGATCTGGCCAGAGACTGGCATGCCCTCCCCACCCTCTCTCTCTTCTCTCTCTCTTGAGCAAACCAGGAGCTGCCCAGGTGGCTGCTCCTGCCTTTCCTTTGCCCAGAGCCAACCTGGCATCACAGGAATCCCCATCAAACAGGCAGCTCAGCATCAGCTCCTCTGCCGAGTAGCTCATCTGCTCCTTCTCCTCCGCACTGATCTGAGCCATGATGTTCATGTAGTGCAGCTTGTACCACTCCTGGATGGCGTTGACGCCCGAGCTGAAGGTGTACACGGTGCAGTCGCTCTTGTTGCTGGTGTCACACTGCAAGAAATGCCACAGGCTGGGGAAGGAAGGCAGCCCGGAGCGCCTCTGAACTGTGGGCACCCCCACTTTGTGCCTGGGAGGCCCCTCCCTCTCCCTCTCAGCCCTCTGTGGGCGCATGGCTCATGCCAGAGTCAAGGGGTGGGCCTCCCCCTTGTCACAGGCCCTGCCGCTAATTCCAATCCCTGGAAGGCAGCCCTGGAAAGACCCCCAGCTCTCCCAGAAGAAGAAGCCCTCACCAGCTGGAAGCCCACAATGTCCCGGGGGCTCCTAACGTTGACTATGCTGGAGCTGCCCGAGATGATTCCGGCATTCATCCGCCGCTTGTACCCGGCAGAGACGTTGACGGTGGGCTTGGCGCGGAGGCTACCCAGTTTCATCAGGGGAAACTGCCTGAGAAACTTGCTCTCCTCGGGGGGCTGCCTGCCCGCATCACGGCGTTCTCGTGGCTTGCTTCCTACTCCCGAGAAGTTATACAAGGACTCCAGCACTGAGAGGGTCTCCTTGTCCAGGTCTGCGAGATGCTCCTTTATGGCACTGTATCTGCACCAGAGGAGGAGCCGAGGAAAGGTTCGGACTCGGAGGGAAAGGAAGAAGCCCTCCTTTCCCAAATAGTCTTCCGCTCTCCATCCCCTGCTGCGGATTCCTGCCCACTGCCAGCACCTACTTGTAAGGGTTGATGTTGCAGATGGTCACGGCTGGGAAGCGCAGCTTCTGGAACTGCACGGTGACAGAGACGGAGGCCGTGTAGTAGTTGATGACCAGCTGGGCGCAGTACCACAGGATTAGCCCCACCGCCGTCAAGGTCAGGAGGATCCAGAGGACGCGGCGCAGGCGTCCCCGGGAGACCACAATGCGCCGGCAGCCATGGGTGTTGGTGTTCATGCAGTACCAGTGCATCAGCTCCTTCAGGGTGGGGGCCTGGGGGCCTGTCACGGGCAGCGTCTTCTTGATCTTGGCCTTGATCTTCTCCGCAGGAGCCATGTTGCCTCGGGTGCCTGTCCTGAGGGGGACAAAGGGGCAGAAAACTGTCTGGGGGAGACTCTCCCCTTCGTCTGCAGGGCCGGCTCCAGTCCCTCCCGGGGGCCCTTCAGGAGAGGAGAGGGGCGGCAGGGAAACCTGTCCTACTGCTCAGGCTTCGGTGGGGAGAGGAGGGCGGAGGAGGAAGGGCGGTGGGGGGGGGGCGGGGAATTAGGGCTTGGGACGCTTTCCTCTGAGCCGGGCGGGGGCGGCAGCTCCGGCCCTCCGTTCTCCGGCAAGAATCCATCGCGCAGCTCTCCCAGCCTTCCGCCAAGGACCGGGGCGCCGAGCTAGAGCGACGTTGGGCCGGACGACTCCTCCGGCAAGCGGCCGCGCTCTGGCCCGGAAAAGGGCTGCTCTCCCGCCGCCCGGGACTGCGCCCCGACGGTGCCAGCTGCCGGCTTCTTCCGACGGGCTAGCTGGGCTTGGCAGAGCAGGCAGGCGAAGCGGCGGGGGCCACGGAGGATTCGCGGAAGCCCCAGCTCAGCCCGCCACGCTGCCCAGCGCAGGAGGGGGTGGGCGGCAATCGCAGGTCCCCGTCCCGCGGCAGAGCCCGCTCTCAGACGGGGCAGCGCCGGACCCTCAACGGGCCGTCGAGAAACGAGCCCCAGGCGAACGGCCGGACGAGCTACCTCTCCACCCCCAGCATGGCACCCGCGCGTCGACGGCGACAGTGGGGGCTCCGCCGGCCCCGCGTCTCACCTGCCAGACGCCGTGCCTGAACCACCGGGGCTCTCCGCGCTGTGCCCGCCGCCGCCGCGCCTCTCTCGACTCGGGCGGCGCCCCCGCCCTGCCAGGTGATTGCCCCGCCGGCCAGGCTGCCTCCCGGGCACCGGCGGTCCTGAGGCGGCCCCTATCGGCGTCGGATGGCGCGGCAGCCGGTCCCATCCGCCCTGCGCTGGCCGGGCGCCCGAGCTGTGCCCAACGAGGCTTTGGAGCGCCGGGGGAGGCGTATTGGATCGGCACAAAGCTGCAATCTTTTGTGTCCCTGCGCCAACTCCAGGCTCGGCCCGGCACAACTCGGCCCGAACCTGGAGTTGGCGCAGGGACACAAAAGTGGCGGCCAGGCCAAGCCCGGGAGACGAAGGGACGGCAGGACAGGTTGGGAGACTTGGCTGAGAGGACCAAGATGACCTCCAGGCGAAGGGGAATTCGGAGCTTGGAATGGGGGGGGGGACCTTGGCAAGAAGCCCAGCTGAGTGGAGCCCCAGGAAGCTGCCAGGAGGGCTGGCTGGGGATGGACGGAAGAGAGGTGGGAAAAGAAGGCACTTGTGGCCAGGTGCAGAAGGGGAAGCTGGCCAAGAGCCCCTTTCCAGGCCATAATAATGGGCATAAATTGCAGCGACCTAACACTCATTTAAACATAAACGTTCTTCATGGTGAGGTCTGTATGACCATGGAATGGTCTACCTATGGAGATTATGGGTTCTCCATCCCTCGAAGATGTTCAGATGCTGGGCAGCCCCCTCTCCTGGATGGCTTTCCCACCCATGACTGAGGATTGGACTGAAGGATCCACTGGCTACCTTCCGACTCCACAATTCTGTGATTCTGCAAAGCCAGTCTGTGATGGCCTCCTCTTAAACAGACAAGTGTTTCAGGGAATAAATAGGTGGACTTAATTGCCATCCTTCACTCTGCAGGGGACTGAGGACTAAATCAGTTTCTCCTGCTATCAAAAGGACCCCAATTTTATGCACCAAACTCAGCAAACTCTGCCTTTGGGCCTGATCCAGTTTGTTCCGAGACACCTAACAGCAGAGGGTGCCATTTAGAAGCGAAGGCTCTGTGCTTCCTTCCAGACATCCCCTGCCTGAGTTGGAGGCTGAAATGTGTATTTTGCATAAATCAAGCATGCCAAGGAAAGGAAGGATGTTTCTCTTTATTTCCCCTTTTTAAAATAAATTTTATTAGATATAATCTTTAAAAACATTGAACATGGTGGACTTCTTTGACATACATTGTTGTCGTTACAAATTATGTTAAATACTGTAAAAATGTGTACACTTATATACATATATATATTTAATCTTTATACACTTTAAATCTGACTGAAGCCCTTCAAAACATCTTAAATAAACCAAATGACATAATAGCCCACGAAGAAGGACCAGTAGTCACCTACAACATGCAGTGTAAGGACTGTAGCAGCCACTATTAGCGGGAGAGTAACAGAGCACATCCACGAACATTAGCTAGCAGTCAGAACACGGAATTTCATATCACACGGACAGACTAAACTCCAGTTTTAACGGGGAAACCGTGAGCACCCTAGACCAAGCTAAGTCCAAAATGCTTAGGGAATTCCTGGAAGCTTCACACTCAGACAAATCAACCATTAAAAGGCGCCCAGATATAAACAATATTTACACACCATTCAAGAGGCAATAAACAACCTGAAAAAGGAAATAAAATACTTCTCCAGAAGCCAACGCCCAGATAAGCAGGGATTAACACCAGAGAAACAATTGAACAATAAACAGCAGCCTAATCAAGGAATTACCAAGGAGAAAGCCACACCCACACCAACACTGGCAGGGCAAGCTAGACAGAAAACAAACCTCATTCCCTTCTAGTACTGAAGACGTTACCTAATCAGGTAATGAAATGTCTGCAAGAAAACATCCACGCTTGGAGCACCAAAGACTCCACAAAGAAGCTTTCCTTAGAGGGAACACTGCTCAAAAAGTTAAATTAAGTTTGAAACACTGTTTCTCGCAGCCCAGCAGAAAAGGCTTTGTTTTGCACTGGCATTTATGAATGAATGAATGAAAGAAAGAAAATGTATATGGCTGCCTAATTCACTCTCAATGACTTTGGGCAGCTAACAAAGATAAAAATCTCATATAAAAAGCAATAAAAGGTGACACCCCCCAAATAACAACAGTCAGTCAGAGAAGCCACTGGATGGGCTCCATCCCACTCTGGGTTCCCACAGGCCTGTTGGCAAAACCAGGTTTACAAGGCCTGTCATTTCCTTAACAAGTTCTGCACCTCTTAATACAGAGCGCAGTGACATTCAAACATTTTTGTTAGGCACTAGTAGTGTAGTGTATTGTGTGCTACTTGTGTTATGCACAAGCTTCCAATTCCAGATGGGGATGTTGTGTCCTAAGCACCCAAGCCACTTGTGCACTTCCAGGGGACCTTCTCTTGCTACTAATACGGATTATCCCATTTATAACAATGGCGGCCTTCCTCCCTACATCCACTGAAACCCTAAAACCCTTGGGTTCCTAGCCAAGGCAGAGTGGCCCCTGATCCACAGGCCCCGAGAGTTTCCTGCAGGGACCGGCCATGTGCTGTCCCAGCCAGCTATGGGAATTGGTTAGTTACTTAGGAATTGTGAGCTGTCCCCTTAAGAGAATGCATCATGGTAAATGTAGTAAAAGGTATCCTGGGAAATGTAGTTCATGTCACGTGGTCACATTTGTAATCCTGTTGGCCACTAAATTGACACTCAATGGGTTGGGGGAGTTTTCCTCCATTCTTGCCTGGACTCACGAACTCATGGCAGCTGCTTTCTATCGCTACGAAATGGGTTGGGAGATAACCATCTTTTACCTGAAAGGCAGATATACAAAGGATTGGTCATTAAAGGAGAACTTCGTCACAAATGTGAGTTATGAGGATACCTGATGAACCAATAAATGTCCTTTGTTATGGATGTTTTGTGGAATTTATCTATCTGCATATGCACAGCTACAAATCCACCTCTGTGCAAGATACAGAAAAGGCCACCCCAGCAGATAACAACTGCTGGGCATCAGCAGCCTGTGTGTGGGGAGAGGCCTGAGAAGGCGGCTTCTTCTCCCCTTCCCTTCCTGGCATTTCTCTTCGGTGTGTCTTTTCTAGCCATCAGCACCTGGTGGCCTTGCATGCCCTGACCGAGGAGCCTCGCAGCTTGTTCTTGGGAGGAAGCACACAACTTGTTGGGGCTGAAAGAAAACCGTGAAGGGCAAAGTTACGCTGCTGATTCAGTGGGACTCAAGTAAAGAAAATAGACAATTCTCTAAAGATACAATAGAAAGTAATAGAAAAAGAAGAATTACTCATAAATATCTATTATTCTTGTTTTATTTACTAAAAACTTCGACCTTCATGGTGCTATCAGAATGCTTCAAGGGAAGACAGCTTATCCAGGGAGAAAATATACAGTATATGTCTGATGTAAACATTGAGTGGGGATTTTTTTTTAAACTTTACATTTTGTATTAAATATAACTTTTAAAAAACATTGAACATGGTGGAGTCGTTTTGACATAACTTTTGGTCATCATTCTAGTGAAATAAAATAGAATATAGATCTTATATACATTTGTACACATATATATACATATATACATTTATTCATCCTTAATTATATCTTCCAACATTCTTGGTATTAAGTCTCATGATCACAGATGTCCTCTTAACAACTCTTTTCAATCTTAAACCCTTCCTTTCTGTCCCCACCAATAGTAGAATCTATTCCAAATTATATAATATTCTGATTCATCCTTATTTGTCATCCCTAGTGTTAGTCTATCCATTTCAGCGCAAGTCAAAATTGTATTTATTACTTCATCTTCACTAGGAATTTCTTTCTCTTTCCACTTCTGGGCAAATATCATTCTTTCTGCAGTGATGACATATATTATCAAATATAACTCTTCCTTCTTATATTTTTGGTATAATTCCCAATAAGAAACATTCTGGTCTATGGTTTATTTTAAATCCCATCATTTCTTCCAACCATTTCCCAATCCTGTGCCAAAACTCTTGTGCTTTTTTTACAGCTCCACCATGCACGATAGTATGTGCCTTGTTCCGTTAAACATTTCCAACATTTTGGGGATTGATTTTTACACAACATAGCCAGCCTAGCTGGTGAGAGATGCCATCAGTAAAACCTTTTAAATAAATTCTCCTTATATGCTGTGGTGGAAATTTTTAACAGCTGAAAAATGAAATATGTATGTATGTATGTATGTATGTATGTATGTATGTATGTATCATGTTTCTAAACTGCCCAGTTCCTTCAAGGAAGGCCTCTGGGCACGATGGTCATGTTAAACCTTTTGAAAAGGAGGAAAAGTGAATAAAAGGCCGGATATGGCTTGTACTGGGAGCGAGAGGGCTGAAGGTCAGAAGGAGCCTCAGAGCGTGAGATGGGCAGCTCCAGAAAGACCTCCTGGCCAGCAAGTGTCCTGAAAATGGTCCACGGTAGCCAGAGGAGAAGGTGCCGGGATGGAGGAAGGAAGACCACATGGGGAAACTCAGAGGTGGCTTGAGAATGCAAGTATTTATAAATTTATAAAATATAAAATAAAAAAAATATTTAAAAAAATTAGAAAATGCAAATGGGACGCTCCAAGCAGGAGAGAAACAAGAGCAACACGAGGGGAGGGGAAGGTGTGAGACACAAATCCAGAAAAGGGGAGAGCAATGCTGGAGGCGGAAGGAGCTCAAGATAGAAGGTGCATGAAGCTGTGGGGACTGTCTGAGGACTGATCCGATTGCTGAGACAGATTCAAAGAGGTTGTTTTCAAATGGGATCTGATTTCTTCAGGGAAAGGTTTAAAACACGGATTAAAGGAAGTTAATATTTGGCACTCAGTTACTTCAGCCTCCATGGAAGTAGGCAGAGCATGAAGAATTTAACCCTAACCCTATATAAGCATATACTAGATTGACAATTTGAGAACCTATATAGCTTGTGAGTAAGGACGATGAAAGAATACCACAAAAGATGTGTAACCAACTGACACACTGTATGTATATAATTGGAAGATGTTTTTATGTTTTTGTCTGTATATGTTTGTCTTAAAAAATTAAAAATTAAAAAAAAAAAGAATTTAACTGGATCTTGTCTAGAAGAGCCTAGACAGTCACTTATCTGAAATAGCACAGGTTCTCCTGCTTGACTGGACTAGATGGCCTCCAAAGTCCCTTCCAGCTCATTCATTTTGCTCTATTCATTTTAGAATCATAAAAACATAAGCTGGGAGTGATAAAGGTCAATAAGCTTCACCAAAGGGTAGAGATAAAAAAAAAATCCTTCTCTCAAGTTTGAAATGCTTCAACAGTTCCTCAACTGTATGCGACATCTGCATTTAAAAGGGGGATCAAAAGGGATTTCTCTCTGGGAAAAATCAGAGAAATTATAACAGGACAAAAGTCTGAGGCAGTAGAAGCTTCAAGAGAACTTTACTGGAAAAATTATACCTTAAACCGATGAACACCTAAAAGAAAAATGATCAGTGAAAGAATGAATCATATTTAATAAACACAGAAAAATATACAGCTT
This sequence comes from Bungarus multicinctus, assembly GCA_023653725.1. NCBI lineage: Eukaryota > Metazoa > Chordata > Lepidosauria > Squamata > Elapidae > Bungarus > Bungarus multicinctus. The sequence goes on from CM042842.1 coordinate 19,985,697, forward strand.
GTTGTGTAAATTAAATAATACATTATATAGTATTGGACATTAAGGCAAAAACAATAAAAGGCAGAGATTTGTCCAGGAATTTCTTTTTTCTTTTTTGTAAAAGTTTTTATTTTTTAAAGACAAACACTAAGAAACACAAACATAAAATATCAACATAAAATCATCTTCCAAAATACAGCGTGTCGGTTGGTACATTTCTTTTGTGCAATGTCATAATATCAACAGTCTTTCCCTTCCAAACATATATTTACATTACATAAGTCAACTATACACATTATATTACATTGTATCATTATTATTAGACTCAGCTATAAATTCACATAGTTCTTATCTAGCAAATCTGAGTTTTAACAAATCTGAGAATTAATTTCATTATGTTCAATTATATAATATCAATACATCATATTATTTTGCATATTATACTCCTTTTTATAACATAATTTACTTCTCTATTTTCTTATCTAACCATTGATAAAATAAATCCCAAATTTTATAATATTCTTTATCTTCTTGCTTTCTGATTGCTAATGTCAATTTACTCATTTCTGCACATTCCATCATTTTCTTAATCATCTCTTCTTCTATTGGAATTTTTTCACTTTTCCAATTTCTAGCAAATGCAATTCTAGCCGCTGTTAAACACATTTATAATCAAATACGTCAATTCTCTACTGAATGCTTCAGGCAAGATACTCAATAAAAATATTTCTGGTTTCAAATCTATATGCTGTTTTGTCATTTTTTCAAGCCATGTATGAATTTTATCCAGTCCAGGAATTTCTTAAGATGTCAAGGATGATTCCATGTTTTGGTAAAGAAACGTTTTGTCTGTTTTCATGTGTGACACGTACCTTGCAGATGCCTCTGTAAGAAGTGAAGAGTTATTGGCAAAGATGCCAGGATTTTCCAAGTGAACAAAACGGAAAAGCACTACAGGTAAAATCTTCAACTTAACAACAGTTCATTTGGTGATCATTCAAATTTACAAGGGCCCTGAAAAAGTCACATGACCGTTTTTCACTTACGACCACTACAGTGCTTTGCTTAACAACTGTGGCAAGAAAGGTCGTAAAATGGGGCAAAATCCATTTAACACATGTCTCGCTTAGCAACAGAAATTCTGGGCTCAATTGTGGCTGTCAGTTGAGCACTGCCTGCACCATTAAAACAACCTTCACGAACAAGCAGACCGGACTGAACCTTTTTGAAAAGGAACCAGAAAAAAAGGAAAAGATAGTCTAGTCTAGCAGTGATTGATTGCACAACCGGAGATGCACAACCAATGGCTCCGTCTCCTCTGGAATCTGAAGAAGCACCACTTGTTTGCCTTTGTGTTTTTGCTAATGGGCCACAGTGGTGCAGTGGTTAGAGTGCAGTACTGCAGGTTGCTTCTGCTGACTACCCACTGCCAGCAATTCGGCAGTTCGAACCTTACTGGCTCAAGGTTGACTCAGCCTTCCCTCCTTCCGAGGTGGGTAAAAGGAGGACCCAGATTGTTGGGGGCAAGAGGCTGATTCTATTTAGAGAGGGCTGGAAAGCACTGTGAAGCGGTTTGTAAGTCTAAGTGCTATTGCTATTGCGATAGCCTAGATCGGGTGTCAAACTTGATTTATTGAGGGATGCATCAGGGTTGTGTTTGACCTGGGGGGGCATGGGGGCCTTGTGCAGCTGTGGTGGCCCGAGTGCTCTGCCAGCAAAAAAGGGCTCCCAAGTTCCTTTTTCAGCTATGACAGCCTCCTGCAACCCACTGACAGAGGCACCGATGACCCTTTGCTTTTCCAGGGGTCTCTGTAGGCCAGATCTAAGCACCCCACAGACTTTGAGTTTGACATCCCCGGCCTAAATGGAAGAAGGTATGCAAACTTTAGGGAAACTCTGTGGCTTCTCCAGGTGATTCATCCAGAAGGCTGCAGGCTACCATGATAGAAACATAAAGTGGAGGGTTGAGAATCCCAAGAACCGGGATGGAGAAGGACAGTGAGGCCAGCATGCCCACTTGAAGAGGCACCCAGACTGTTCCCATTTCAGTCACTTCTGTGGAAGAAAATAATGCAACTGCTTTCTTCTTCAGTAAAAGAGAATTGAGGAACAAATCTCTGAGGGAAAAGTAGCTATGTATGCGTAAAAACTCAAAAGAAAAGTAAAATTAGTTGAGCAAATTCTGAACTGCCTTCAGGTATATTAAAAAACAACAACTCAGGAATAATAAAATAGTTTTGAATTGAGGTTCATGGCAATTCTTCTTTAAATGACTGAATGCTGCTTTCATGTTATGTGTTGACTTGCGTGCTGACTTCATTAAAAAAACTCTAATGGGAAAAGTGAAATGTGTCCTTTGTTGAAGATTGAATGGTGGATACTTTAATACTAATGTAATTTGCAGCAGGTTTTGAAGTCCTGAACGGAGGATGTCAACAAAAGAAAAAGGAGGAATTAATCAGCTCCAACGGGCAAAGACATGTTTCAACAAGGGATGATTTCTGGAAGTAGTTTGACAACAAGAGAGGGAGGGTTGATTTGTTCAGGGGCATAATTAATACAAGAAAGGATGCGTTCCTCAGATCTCAGCCAGATAAGGCCAGTGGCAGAACAATGGCTTATAAGAGAGGGGGAGTGAAAGGGATACAGTATCAACAGTGGTGAGGACTTCACTCCTACTGTAGTTTTGATGAAAAAGCCAGACCAAAATATCAATTTCCTTGTAGACTGCAGGTGATCAATCCTGCTATTTAATGTGCCTATCTAAGGCCTAGAGTAGATGCACTTATTAGCTACCAGGGAGGTGCAAAAGTTATTTCCATCTTTGCGAAAGGTCTTGGCAGATGGAAATCAATATAGAATCGATTGAAAAGACAATGTGAGAATAACTTTTAATACTGTTCGGAATGATAATAATCAAAATAGAGGGCAAGCAGATGCAGAATGTCTTCAAAAAGATGCCAAGTTCCAGCCTGCTGCATACAAGGAGCACCCTAAATTGTGTATGTATATGTTATCATTTCACTAGTGTTCTTCCTTTTAAGAAATTAAATCAGAGCTCTTTCATCATTGTTGTTGTTTACAAACTGAGTCAGCCATGTTTGCTTTATAAAATGAGATGGGCGGCACAATACATTTAAATAAGGAAATGTTTGTGCAGAAGAGGCTAATGGAATTTTAAGGTGCAGAGTGGAAGCTTAGTCTCCAGACCACGGAAGATAACAGCTGCCCTGCTCTGCTGGCCAGGATCTGGCCCCAAAGGGATGCATATCATGGAAGAGGTCCAGGAAAGGGCAAAGAAGAAAACCAGAGATGAGAAACTCTGATCACAAGAGATGAGTGAATTGGAAATGTTTATCCTTGAGAAGTTGTTTTCGTGGTATGGAGACAATAACTTGGTCCTCAACACCAATCAGACCAAGGAATTTATAGTGGACTACAGAAGGAACAGATCAGACATCCAGCCCTTGCTTATCAATGAAGACTGAGTGGAGCAAGTGGCCAGTTTTAAGTTTCTGGGTGTTACCCTAAAAGAGGATCTGACCTGGGGGGCTCACATTGCAGCCCTGGTCAAAAGAGCCCAGCAGAGATTCTACTACCTGAGGCTTCTCAGGAAACAACAACGGAATGAAAAACTGCTGGGGACCTTCTACCGCTGCACCAGAGAGAGTATCTTAACTTACTGCACCTCTGTATGGTTTGCCAATTGCACAGGGGCAGATAAGAAAGCACTCCAGAGAGTTAATCATGGGTTGCCCTCTCCCCTCTTTGGAACAGCTTTAGAGCTCCCGCTGCCTTAAGAAAGTTCAAAACATTCTTATTAAGGATCCATCTCATCCTGTGCACCCTCTTTTTTTGAACTATTACCATCTGGCAGACAGAATATTAAAAACAAGCACAAATAAGCTGAAAAACAGCTTCTTACTCCAGGGCAGTAACTCTGTTGAATTCTACTGTATAATAGTGCAATATTAAGGCAACATCAGGGGTTTTCAATTCAATTGTATAGAATGTGAAGGAGGTGTGTTTGTGTTTATTTTCATAGTCATAAATTGTGTACTGAAGATGTACGAGGTGCAATGACAATAAAGGTGAAGAACTAGAGGCAGCCCTTCTTCAAGCAGCCCAAGGACCCTCAAGACCGGTTGTCTTCCACCACTGGGGCGGAGGGGTGGTTGGTCCACACTTTTGCCAAGTTTTCTCCCCTCGCCCCCAGCAATAAACCTCTTTCCAGAAACTCCAGCGGTGTCTGAGCTGCTTTGCCTGAAAACCCTCCTAGGGGTTCACTGAGAGGCAGCCTGGCTCTCCATCTCTTTCTCAGGTCCGGGCCGGGGATTCTGGGAGGGCCGAGAGGGGCGGCTGAGGGGGCGGAATTCCAACCAAGGAGGGTACCTGGCCGGCCTTCCTCCTGGCTCCTTCCCGAGAGTCGGGCTCCCCCACCCCACCCCGGGGTCTCCACCCTGGGCCCAAGACCCTTCCGCGCACACACCCACCCAGCCGCAGGTCCGGAGAGCGGGGAGGGCTGTACGGTCCTCCGAGGCCATAGGGATGGAGGGGAGAGTAGGGCAGAACGGCTGAGCGGGCTCTTTAAGGCCTGCCCGGCTCCAAGATGGCGGCCAACACCGGCCCAGAGGGAGCACGGCGCCCGGCCCCGAGATGGCGCGCCCGGCTTCGTGCGTGACGCGCCGTGCGCCGTGCGCACCCCGCCCTGCCGCCGCCGCCGGAGCCCTCCGCCGCCTGACCCGCCGGCCCGGTTGCGGCGCTGCCCCCCCTGCCCCGCTCCGCCCGCCGGGAGAGGCGCCATGGCGGGCCGGGTGAGCGGCGCGCCGGCCCCGGGGCTGCCGGCATCCGGGGCGGCGGGCGCGGGGCCGGCGGCGGCGGCGGGCAAGGAGAAGGAGAAGCGCTCGCTGGGGAAGCGGCTGCTGTTCCGCGGGCGCAGCGCGGGGGGCTCCTCGCTGGGCGGGCTGGTGAGCCGCGTGCTGCGGACGCTCTCCACGCTCTCGCACCTGGGCGGTGAGCACGGCAGCCCCGCCGCCCCGCCGCCCCCCCAGCCGCCGCAGCCGCCGCCGGCCCCGCCGGAGGAGCAGCCGGGACCCCCGTCGTCGTCGCCGGCGCCCCCCGCCGGCCCCCCGCCCTGCTGTCCCTCGGCCGTGGCGGCGCTGGTGCCCGGCGTGTCGGGGCTGCGCAACCACGGGAACACGTGCTTCATGAACGCCGTGCTGCAGTGCCTGAGCAACACGGAGCCGCTGGCCGAGTTCCTGGCGCTGGAGCACTTCCGCGGAGCCCCCGCCGCCCCCGCGCCGCCCCCGCCGGAGCCCGAGCCTGAGCCTGAGCCCCGCGCCGGGGAGGTGACGGAGCAGCTGGCCGAGCTGGTGCGCGCCCTCTGGACCCTCCAGTACACGCCGCAGCACAGCCGCGAGTTCAAGGTGAGCCCAGTCCGGCGCTGGCCCGGCCCCCGCAGTGCGGAGAGCGGCACCGCCGCCGCCTCTGCGGCTCCCGGCCCGGCTCGCCGCCGCGGGTGGAAAGTCCGCCTCTGGATTGTGGCTGCCGAAAAGAGCCACGGCATGGAGCAGCTGGGCGGCTTGCTGGAGACGCTTCGCTGCCGGACTAGGCAGGATTGCTGGGTGCCGGGAAGGCGGGGGACATAGAAGCATAGAAGTGCGATTGGACCCACCAGGACTTTGGTCTTCGGCGCAAAGGCTCTCCGCGTCCATAGAAGAGCCTTTGCGCCCTCGGGGTGGTTTTCTCCTTGCTGCATCCTGCATGGGGCTGTTGCCTTTTGCTGGATGGTCTGTCTGCGGCTAATCCCGGCTTCTTGGCGTGTTGGTAGCTGGCAAGGAGGGTCCCTGGTCTTTGTGTTGCCTTTTGAGGTTTTGTAGATTGTCTCTACTGAATAGCATCCAAGTGTTTATCTCTGTGTGCCTGTTGGCGGCTGAATTGGTCCAAGTGTTTCCCTTGTGTCCTTCGCAGGGCCTGGCTCTGTGCCTGCCTTCCATCCTTTGAGGGGGTTTTCCTGCACTTCTTGTGGTTTCTTTCATGGAGGAGCCCACCATCGGCTGAAAGGGGTCCCCATCTGGTTTTGGTGCTCTGACTTTTTGTGAGGCTGCCCTTGTGCATAGATGGGCCCAATTGCCAGGCCGCAGGAGGAGAAGATAGATCTGTTACCAGAGGCTCCTCTGGGTGCCTTTGAACAAACTCTTGGTTTCGAGAGGGGCCGTCTGGGTCCCTGGGTTGGGCCCCTTCCTTGGGGCGGGGATCCCAGGCAAAACAATCCCAAGGATGGCTGCCCAAATAAGGGGAGCCTCTCCCACCCCTCGGTTTTGAGCGCAGGATACAGGAAACGGGATTTAGGGTGCAGGTTCTGAGAGAACTTTAGAAAAAGCTTCCAGACAGCTCTTGCATTAGTATGTTTGTTCGAGAGATTTCAGCCAATTTCACACCTGCAATCTTCAGTTTTTACCAGGTTTTGGGCTTTTGCCCCTGAGATTTCTGCATGCATCCTGAAATCTCACAAAGTTTGGCAGTCTTTTGTGTAACGAACTGGCAAAAGGGGTGCCATTATATTGTGCCACAAATTCTGCCCCTTTGGAGCATGGTTTGTCATTGGTGTGATGTTACAATACATGTAGAAAACGATGAGGTTTCTGTTTATTGTGATGCTGCTGGTATCAGTCAGGCTCCCAAGGGACCCTGGAGGTCCTGTGAGGTTTGAAGCTTGTAAAATGGCATGGCATTGCAGGTGCCTCCCTGGCTGGCAAGAGAGTTTTCAGGCAGCAGCCAGTGAAAAACAAGCACATCTGGCTGTTGTACAAACAAAGGAGAAGTGGAAACAGGCCAGCTTGCCTGACAGAGGGGTGTAGCCATGTCTGAACGCTGTAATGAGGAATTTTCTGACAGAATAATCAACCAATAGAACATAAGTTGCCTTCGGAAGTTGTGGGAGCTTCATCACTGGAGGCTTTCACGAAGCGACTGGACTGCCATTGGTTAGAAATGGTGCAGGGTCTCCTGCTTGGGCAGGGGGTTGGACTAGATGACCCACAAAGTCCCTTCCAACTCTGATTATCTGTTCTGGTACACTCTGGTATACCAGTACGCTTGTCATTTAATTCCTGGATCACTTGTGGGTTCTGTTGAGTGGTTTAGTTGAAGAAAGTGGGCGTTTTAGAAGATCATTGAGTGAGCCAAGCTGTGCATTGAGTGAGCATTATAGGCTATGCAGACAGGAATGAACATGAAGGCAGGTCCACAGACCTCCATATAATGGGTTTCACACAATACAGATCAGGTTTCTTGGCCAATGACAAGATTAGGGCCAGACCTGCTGTTGGGCTCTGTATAAAGGCAGTGCCTTATGGAATTGGCCTCTGTTAGAGGTCTGGACAGGATGGAGAGAGTTCTGTGGGGTCAAGCAGCCCCTGACACATCCCAGTGCCACTCTGAATTGGGCTTGGGCATTCATGCAGCAATGGTGAAATAGTGGAGCTCTACCGTTATGGGTCTCCCTGTGAGTAGTGGTTTTTCTTGGTCTTATTGCAACTCCTGCCTGATCTTCAGAAATAGTCCCAAAGAGAGATTGTTGTCAGCACGATCCTCTTTCCCTTAAGCTCATGGAGCAGAGCAAGCTAGTGGGATGTTATGGCATTCAGCTGGAGGCCTTTGGTTTCAAAAGAGGGGAACTGCTAACACTTTGGAAGATAGGCCCAAGATCTTGAGAAACTTGAACACTGGGCCCTATACAACAACATTAAATTTAGTGGTAATAAAAGAAGGTTTGCATTTAGAGGAGAAAAACCAAATGCACCAGTATATATTCCGTAATAGGTGGGACCTGGCTCAGCTAGCAATTGAGAGGGATCTTGGAGTCCTAATGGACAGTCAGTTAAGTGTGAGCCAGCAGTGTGCTACAGCTGCCATGGAGGCCAATGCAGTCCTGGGCTGCATCAACAGAGGGATAGCATCAGGATCACATGAAGTGTTAGTGCTGCTTTGTACTGCACTGGTAAGACCACATTTGGAATAATATGTCCAGTTTTGGTCACCACAATAGCAAAAAGATGTTCAGGCTTTAGAAAGAGTGCAGAGAAGAGCAACAAAGACGATTAGGTAGAAGCTAAACCACACGATGATTTATCTTTGCACAGTTCACATTGGTTCAGTTAGTGGTTGGTTACTTCCTTTTGTGTCATTGGGTGCTGAGTTTAGCTGTGGGTGAGTGGGCTATGTTCTTTTAGGGTGTTGTGATGGTCTGGGTGGAATAGTTGGGCAATGAATTTGGGGATCCTTCAGATTGGGCGACTTTGGATGGCTTTGGTTGGTGTCCCTTACCAGGCCTTCGGGAGACCTGGGCAGAAATGTTTTGAATGTGGCAGCAGCTGTACTTGGGGACATTTGCAGGCACCGCTTTGTGGGTGACAGGTTGTGAGAAACTATTTATAGGCTGAGCGTTAGGAGTCAACAATCCCCATTGATTTTATTGTCCCAGCCTCAACGCTGTGTAACAACCTCCCAGGCTGTCTCCTAGGCTGGCTCATTGGCACTGGAGTTCCCCAGACTTATGGTCTTCAACCCCAATCTGTCTTCGACCCCAATCTGCCTTTGACGTGCTGGGCAAGGTCATCCGAAGACACGGGGTGAGGCGTCATTGCCTCCTCTCCAAGAAGTGTCAGCTCCTCCAGCAGAGAAACTGAGGCAGGCAGTTCCCATGAAGAGCTAATGTCCAACTGAACTTCACTCATTTCTATCCTCTATTATCGACTCTGATCCCCCCTCCCCATTCCATTTGGGGTAGCCAGGGATACCATCCTCTTCTCTTCTCTTCTCTTCTCTTCTCTTCTCTTCTCTTCTCTTCTCTTCTCTTCTCTTCTCTTCTCTTCTCTTCTCTTCTCTTCTCTTCTCTTCTCTTCTCTTCTCTTCTCTTCTCTTCTCTTCTCTTCTCTTCTGTGCTTCCCTTTCTTACTTGTTCTGCATAGGCCCTGGGAACATAGCTCCTCTGTGGAGAGATGAGCAGAGCAAATGAGAGTTATAGATAGATACAGATAGACACTGCTCCCCTGGGAGACACTGCAACCGTCATAAATATGAATCGGTCATCAAGCATTCCTATGTAAATCACGTGACCAATGAGGATGCTGCAATGGTCACAAGTGTGAAAAATGGTCATTTTTTTTCAGTGCTGTTGTAACTTTGAACAGTCACTAAGCAAACACTCGTAAGTTGAGGACTGCCTGTACTGGATCCTTCCCTCCAGGTCAGTGGGGCGATGGATTTGGGGGTACAAATGAAAGGATAGGCCTGGGAATAACTGCCCTTATTGAGGAAATAGTCTTAGAATAATTTTAAGGTTGTGATAGGCTAGTATTGGTGGAATACAGAGATAAATGAATCTGTTAAAAATCATTTATTAATCATCGTCATGCTCCTATGTTAACCAACCGTATGTGCTGTCCTATCTCTTCCCCATGTGTCATTGCTTAGTGGTGGCTGTAAAACAAAAGGAGAATAAAGGAGAAAATGCTGTAAGGAGGAGGAGAAGGAGAAGTCATGGCAATATATTTAAAGTCAAAGCATCATTTTGATCTGTCTAGAAGTATTCGAGCAGGAGCTCCTCCCTGAGGGAGACGGATGGCTTAGAAACAGGAAATATAAATAAATTAAAGATACTACAGAAGTGGGAGGAAGATCTGGGAAGAAGCAGGAAAGCCCAGGTTGGCAGCTTCAAGGTACATTAGTCTCTGGATGTCATCCCTGCTCTGAAAACAGAAATGTCACGATTGCTCAGTCTGCCACTTTCTCCATATCTCATGATTTTGTGTAATGTATCACCGGAAGAAGTAAAAAAAGCAACAACCCATGTATGTGGCTTGACCATACATGACAATTTAAAGTGGCGCTAATAAAAATATTGCCCAATTATAGAAATTGTATACAACTTTACAAAGTTGGTTCTGAAGAACTAGTGTTATCTCAGTTTCTGTGTCTAGGAGAAGCCACAAGAAAGAAGTCAACATCATCTGATGAAAAATGCTTCCTGATACAGAGGTCGCTTTGCATGCCATTGACCAAACTGGATCTAGAAGGATCCCCAACTGATAGGTCTCGCATAGAAACAGTTCCCTCTGTGGAACAGTCTGACTCCCGTCGCTAGAGATGTTTAGCTGGCACAAATACTTTGCATTTAAGGCAGATGATGTTCAATATATCAGCAGATATATTCATTGTGCCCAGAGAGAAATATCTGCCTTTATCTAGGATCAAACTTGCAGCCTCCTGATTGTGAGGCAAGAGCTGCACCTCTAAGCCACCACACCTCACCCCAATGCTGACCTGGTGTATGAAACTGGCGATTGGCTGGGTGGAACGTGATAGTAGGAAGATGAAGGTTTCTCCCCAGTTTGTTTTTCTGCTCTAATAATTGAGAACTGGGCCTCTCAAAAGCTGTTGATGTCAGCCAGGCATAGTATCTTTGCAAAATGACTGGAAAAGGAGTAGAACTTAGTTTTGGGCAGTGGCTCTGATCCTTCTTGGAAAAGTAGATTGCGGAAGATATTTCTGAGGTTATTTAGACATGGTGCCCTGAATGGCACTAGGGTGGTTTGGTCTAGGGACTACCGATATCCTCAGGAGAGACTCCGTGCATCCATCCAGCACCAGGGATGCATTTGACGTGTCTCTGTGAGTGGACTTGTTTGGCAGGAACCTTCTTCCTACCAAATTGAACAAGCATGATGCCCATCGGTCTGGTTGGTTTTATTTTTAGTTCATCTGCAGTGCCTCTGTGGTATTGGGTGTCATTATACAGCCTTGGGGTACAATTGTAGAAAGGAGAGCAGGATTTTTTAGAAAGTTGTTAAGTGTCCATCTATGTGACACCACTTACAGAGAAGATGAGAGAAGGCCGGCTCCACTGAGATGGACACGTCCAGAGAGCAGCACCTTCCACCATGGTCAAGACAGCCTGCCAACGAGAAGTCAATGGCCAGCAGTCTCATGGGTGTCCAAAAGAGATGGCAAGACACCATCAACAAAGACATGCAAACCGTGGGCCTAAGCCCCAGAGATACAGTTGACTGTACGAAGTGGCATTCAATGATCCAAAAAGCAGACCCAGCACCTGTGGGAATATGCTAGGACAGTGGTGGCTAACCTTTTTGGGTTCCTGTGCCAAAAGTTGCACGCGCATCACACTCTCGCATGCCAGCACCAGAATGCAATGTGTGCCCCCTCCTCACGCCCCCTGCGCATGCGCACACAATCCCCCCCCCCATCATCCCCTTATCTGCCGTGTGCCTCACAGCTGATTTTTCAGCTGGTTTGAGATCTTTTTCGGCCTCCCAGAGGCTTGGAAAAAGCCTCTGCAAGGTTTTTCAGGTCAAATTATAGGTCCGTTTTATCACTTCCGGTATTACAGGAAGTGACGAAGCAGGCCTATAATTCGTCCTGAAAAGCCTTGCCTCTGGGAGGCCAAAAAAGGCCTCAAACCAACCGAAAAAAATCAGCTGTGAGGCGCGCACATGTGCAGTGAGGCAAGTTTGCTTGTGGCTTGTGTGCCAGCACAAATGGCTCTGCATGACATTTGTGGCACGTGTGCCATAGGTTTGCCATCAGGGCGCTAGGAAGAAGAAGTAATTAAGTGTCCATCATAGAGTGCCGGATACTGATCTCCCCGTGTCCTGGTTTGAGCAGATTCTCCAGGAAGGGACTGCATGTGATCCTTTGGAAGAGGCCTTAAGCAGCACGAAGAGAAGGAGCTTCCCAAGGAAGCTCATTGAGAGAAGAACACAGTTGTTCTGTCCCCTCAAGCCAGTTACAGTAGCTAAATCGCTGCTCCTTCAGAAATTTAATCCATCTTGAAGTTCCCACCAGTGAATCAAGGCTTGTGGAGAAATGTACATTTGCGGCACACTTTGTCCGTATTCTCAGTTGTTGTAAACTGAAAATTCAATGAAATGTAACACAACCCAGCCCTTGGAGGCCTCCAGGGCCTTACCTTGCAGCTACGTTGACCTGCTTTCTTCCCGTCCTTGAGAGGGAAGGACTTTCTGTCAGTTTGCCACTCTTCAGCAGCAGGGCAGAGAGCGCTGGCTGCTGTCACAAGGTGTGAACCAACACTCAGAAACTGTAAAAAGAGTGGAGGAGGGAGAGGTGGTAGTGTTAGGTATTTCAAGATATTTTCTTTTTTGGAGGTGTTTTCTGGAGGCAACACAAGATTTAGCAGTAACTGCAGGTCTCTGCACTTTGCAAATCCCTGGCTCTGGTGTTGCATCGTAATATGTAGGGAGGGATGGAGAAGAAGGGCTTGGCCCGGGTGCAACCTGGGCACGGTCCACAATACATAGGAAGCAAGAGTTCCCCTGAGCTGAGAGTTGAAAAGGGCCCACATAGGAAATGAACGTGGGTGAAATCTCCAAGGAAGCCTATGAACATAAGAACTGGAAGAAGGAAGTCAGGAAAGCTAAAGTAGAAAACAAACTTAGCTTGCAAGAAAAGCTAAAAGTAACAAGAGGCCTTTTTGGCTATACTGGTAGAGGGAGGGAGGGAGGCCCTTTTTGGAAGGAAAGCTGTTCCTGTCCCCCCAGAAGACCAGCTGATCTGGGTAATTGCAGACTCCCGCCCTAGATGCTTATTTGGGGCAGAAGCTGGAACAGATAATTAAGTCATCAGTCTTGGCAGCCTTTCTCTGAAGATGTTCGTTCCCTGGGCCTTTTAAACTTTGCAGTTGTTCCTTTTAACTATGCTGTTATCTGGTTTTTAGCTTTGTTTCTAACTACAGCTTTTATATCATTTTACTGTTCTGCCTGTGAAATGCCCAGAGAGATGGAAGTGTGATGAGCAGTACAGAAATGTGGCAAATAAATAAATAAATTTAGCTGTGCTAGATGCTAAAGGCTTGGCTTGGCAGAATTAAGCCATGTCAAACTGACCTAATGTACATTTTATGACGGGATCATTTTAGTTGACCAGGGAAAGAGGTCACTATCAGCAAGGGGCTTTTTTCCCCTGAGATTCCAGTGGAGACAATGGCCACCCTGGGCGGCCAGCAAGTGGGCACTTGACTAAGGTAGGTTGGTGGCATCAGGTTGAGGAGAAAAGTGAGGTATTGCAGGCTCTGTTCTGCATATGTTGGAAATGACCTGTCTGAGGGCTTAGAAAATGCAGCTTTTTGATTTGCAAGTGATACAAAGATTGGGGAAGCTAATGGGCAACATCTCAGAGGACAGAATCAAGTTTCACTGGGATCCTGACAAGCTGGAACAATGGGCAGAAAGCAGCAAGATGAATTCCATCAGAGATGGGTGTCTTGCCTTGGGGTAGGGGAGATGAAAGGCAAGGGTCGGGGCGGGGGGGGGATCCTAACGTGAGCGGCAGTAGATGCAGAAAGGAATTCAGGGCGAAGGTGAACCAAGGTGGTGGTGCAGCTGCAAAAGAAACAAGCAGAAAACAAAACAAAAGCCACCCACCCACCCCCACCCCTAGGCCACAACAACAGAACAATCTAATGCCGAAATTAAGAGGACCCTTTGTTCCTCTCCATCCTGCATTAATCAGAATTCACATGCGGAATTCAGCTCTGGACTGTGCATCTTGGGAAGGACCCCGACAAACTGGAGCAAACTGGTAAGAGGTCTGGAAGGAGAAAAACCAGTGAGGAACCGTTGGGGATTGATTGGGATAAATCAGAAGAGAATATTTTAGGGTGACACAATAGCTGCTTCCAAACAGATGTTGTTCAGAGGTGCTTTAGAAGGTGGGGCATGAAATGATGGTCTAAATTGCAAGGACACGGATTTGGTTGGACATAAAACCAGAATCCAAACATAAGGCCTGTTCCATGGTGGCAATAGCAATAAGACATATCATTCCACAGTGCTTTGCAGCGCTCTCTAAGTGTTTTACAGAGTTGGCCTCTTCTCCCAACAATCTGGGTCCTCATTTTACTGACCTCGGAAGGATGGAAGGCTGAGCCAACCTTGAGCTGGTCAGGATCGAACTGCTGGCAGTGAGCAGAGTCAGCCTGCAATACTGCATTCAAACACTGCGCCACCAGGGCTGCCAAGGAAGTGGTGGACTCTGTTGGCTGGAAGGATGGACTTGGTGCCCATGTGTCCATTGTATAATATGTGTGGTAGGGGCTTCTTGCAGTGGGCAGAGGGTTGACATAGATGATTCCCACAATCACTCCCAACTCTTAGATTCTGTGATGCTCTGAACTAGGCAGGGCAATCTGGCTCTGGTGGGACATTCCTTGAGTGCATCCCTTTTGTGTCCTGGGAACACTGTAAGTTCTGGCAATACTGTTTGTGTGCCAAGTGCCAACCCCAGGTTACTTATGTAGCTGTTAAAGTGCAGGGGGGCACTGTAACGTTGCTCTCCAAGGTAGTAGCAGCATATTGTGTGGTTTTTTGTTTTGCTTATTAAACGTAAACTTGTGGCTTTGGGTAGCAGCAAAGTGGCACCTATTTCTTAGCCTTCCCTTCTGTGCCAGTTCATTTTAAGGCCTTGTAGAATGTCCCCTCGGTGGCTTTGGGTCTGGGGTCTTTCAGCCATTCCTCCCACAGTGAGTCCATGAAGGCTTCCCGGGAGCTCTTGGAAGAAGGCTCGGTGGAAGGTGGGAAACCAACATGGGAGAGAGGAGCATGGACGGGGTGGGGAGAGACTGTGCCTGCCATCCTCTTAAGCCTTCATCCTCCCCACCTTCACCACCCCCCCCCCCCCGGCTGAAAAGCCTTTCTGGGCCAAAGCCAGCCATTACGACCATCGTCAATGCTTGCTAAAGAAAAGCTCTTCAGTGCTTGAGAAGAGTGTTTTGTTTCCATAACCTAAAAAAAGGTTCTGGATATTTTAACAGTTTCTGACCCTGTTTAGGCTGGCGTGTCAAGAGCTTCTCCCTTTGAAAATCAAGTGCTGCCTGATTCACAACCAGGCGGGTTATATTTATCCTGGTGCAGCAGCTCAGTGCAGAAGGAAGGCTGCTGTGGGAGGGTTTTGGGAGCCTGGAGCAGACGCAGCCAGACCTTCACCGAGGGTGGGAGCTTTCTCAGCCTTTGTGTCCCTAGAAAGCCCTTTTGCATTAGGTAGGGTGTGTGCACTGCCTCTCTCCAGCCACCACGGGGAGAGAAGACCCGGACAATCTCAGCCTAGTGCAGGGGTCTCCAACCTTGGCCACTTTAAGACTTGTGGACTTCAACTCCCAGAATTCCTCAGGCAGCAAAACTTGTGGAATTGAAGTCCACAAGTCTTAAAGTAGCCAAGGTTGGAGACTCCTGGTCTAGTGGACTTAATACTTAAGAAAACAGTTAAGAAAGGCACTTCTGCAGTGGATCTGGGGTCCAGGACTCTTCAATATCTTCATAAATGACTTAGATGAGGGAATAGAAGGGGAACTCATCAAATTTCCAGAAAGCAAGGTTTGAACCTGGGCAGGAAAAACCAAAGATACAAGTACAGATTAGGGGAGACCTGGCTCAGCGGACAAAGGATGGAGAAGATGGTTTGTTTCCAGAAGAAAAGGGTGGATTTCTTTTCCTCTTTCTCTCATTTCAAGTTCTTGCCTTCTCTGGCTGCTCAGATTGGGGGTCCCCAGGGCCTTTCTTTTTCCCATAATAACCTCCCCTTTTGCCTTCCACCAAATCACTCCAAATGACGGCACTGTCATTACTCCAGAGATGCCCCATTTTGAGAGCAGCAGTCAAGAAAGCCCCAATTCTCTAGCCGTGTTTAAAAATGCCAACATTGGCAGATGTCCATTACAAGCCAGGAGGCCTGTGTGAACTTCCCTTTCACCTGAAGATGATTCCGTTGGATCTCTGCTGCTTCAAACGGAACGATCTTTGCACCAGATCTTTCAGCCAATCTGAAGGATCCGATCCGATCCAATCCAAACTCTGGATTCGTTGGCAGCTCTTTGAAGACAATTCAGAATTTCAGTGGAGTTTCTGGTTGCAGGCAGTTGTGGCTTTGTCCTCACAGCTTTCCTGCCATGTGTGGATGAAGCTGAAGGGAAGGTGGCATGATGAGAAGGGCCTTGGGGTGCTGGAAGGCCTCGTTGGCAACTGGGATCTCAGTGTTGGGTGCTGTTTGTGTCTCACTCTTCTGCCACTGTTTTTTCAGGCAGATTCACCAGAAGGAACTCTGGATTATATAGTAATGAATATCTGAATGGGGGAGTGGATTATGGATGGGGGCATCTTTCTGATGCTCAGAGTGGGTAGTGCTTCATGTCTCCACTTTGCTTCACTTCTCTGGTTCCATGGGAGGCCTGGCAGCAGGAAAGAGCCGCGTTTGGGGCCCGGATGAGCAGCCAGCCTCTTCTCCAGACACCCCATGGGGCCCTGAGCAGATGGGACTGTGATGGGCAAGGCACAGAGCGTTGTGGTGAGGAGGTTGCTGTGCAAGAGGGACTCTGGCAGAAGAAATGGCCAACACCAGGCAATGTGGCCCCTGCCAGATGTTTCCATGCCAAGCTGGCCCTAAGGTATTTGCTGGCAGCTATAATGCCTCCAGGGGAGTCTCTCTGTTGCTGGTGTCGCCTGGTAGGGCTGCTTAAGGAGGTGGTAGCTGGGTCCCGCACTTGGTTGTGTGGTATCACACCGTGTGATGACCCAGGGTGTGGCACAAAGGCAACACAGTCGGATAATCAGTAGGAGTCCCTTTATTACCTCCAACTTTGCCCCCAATGTCCTGGTTACCTTCTGGGCTGGCGAAAAACTCTCCCAGGAACAGCCTTGGGCTATAGAGATTCAAGTCCAAAACGTGGTCAACAAAAACTAGCTATAAGTCCAAGCCAGGCAAGATGAGGTAATTAGTCCGGCAGGGCAGGAGAAGAAATTCCAAATGTGAAGGTATGGCAATAACTCAACGAGGTTGGGAGGATAATGCAGATAAGCAAAGTCAACATAAGATAAACTCAAGTTTGCTCCCAGCAGCTGCTACACTCAGCTTGCATCTCTTTTAAACTCTCATTCCCAGGTGTGGCTAATGAAGGGAATCAGGGCCCTTTCCTCCCCCATAAGCCATGCAACCCATGTTGCTCTCTTCTTTGTTCCTCCCTGCCTGCCCTAGGATGAAGAGGGGATGCGCCTGGGTCTTCCTGTGAACTCCCTCTCCCTTGTTCTCCCTCTTCCCTGCTCTGCCCAGCCGGACTTTGCCCTTCCCCAGTTTCCTCCACAGCCAACGGAGCCACACTCCTCCTTCCTGTCAGCTGTTCGTCTTCCTCCTCACATTCAGACTCTGACGGGGAGAGCAGAAGGATCTTGGTTTGAACTTGGGAGCCTTGTTTAAAACACCAGAAATCTGTTCTCAGAAGGCGCAAGATGCCGTATTTGACTTTTCCTAACTTCTCCTAATTTTCCTGCCTCTCAGTGCTGTCTTCTCATCCTGCTGCAACAGTTGGAGCAAGAGGGGGAAAACGCTATTTGTCGTGTGTGTGTGTGTGTGTGTGTGTGTGTGTGTGTGTGTGTGTGTGTGTGTAAGGGGGAGGAGACAGTGAAATGATAGGGAGATGAATAAGCAGCTGGGCAGCTACTGTGTCTCCTTCCCCAATTAACCTCCGGGAATGGCCTGTTTGATGGCCACCGGCTGACATTTGATGGTAGGCAGTTCCCTTAGATGAGCTGTTGGTGCCCCACGAAGTGGGCAGAGAAAAGCCTCTGGCCAAAGGCCCCTTGCCCTCTTTCAGCCTCTTCCGTTGATTTCTGGGGAGTTCAAAGGGCATGCTCAGCCCCTCAAAAATCTGCTGCTGGGTTGCACAGCTGCTGTGGGGCTCCCCTTTCTCTACAATTTGACCTCGCAAATCAATTTGCCTGTCACATTTGTTCTGATCACGCTAACTTACACGTTGCAGGGATGAGCGCAGCAAGCCGCATTCTTCCGTTGCTCCCTGGGCTTTCAGGGGGTCCATCTCTCCTGGCTGAGGGGCTGCGCTGGGCCTTCTTCCCTCTGGGAAGCAGGTGAGTCTCCTGCCTACCAGCCTTCGGAGGGCTTTTATTCTTGCCCAGAAAAGCCTCCAGGGCTGCGTATCTTAAAAAATGGTCTAAGTTCCTTTTGTTTTCAAATAACTTGCGTGTTTGGTCTAAATGGGGAGGCAGAGCTGAGAACCCCAGGTTCTTCTAGATCCAACCTAGAACTCAGGAGAAATTTCCTGACAGGGAGACCAATTAACCAGTGGAACAAATTGCCTTCAGAAGTTGTGGGTGCTCCATCACTGGAGGCTTTTAAGAAGAGACAGACAGATACAGATGATCATAGTTGGAAGGGACCTTGTGGGTCATCTAGTCCAACCCCCTGCCCAAGCAGGAGACCTACACCATTTCTGACAGAGGGCAGTCCACTCTCTTCTTGAAAGCCTCCGGTGATGAAACTCCCACAACTTCCGAGGGCAACTTCTGTTCCACTGGTTGATTGTTCTCATTGTCAGGAAATTTCTCCTTATTTCCAGGTTGAATGTCTCCTTGATCAGTTTCCACCCATTATTCCTTGTCTGGCCTTCAGATGCTTTGGAGAATAGCTTGACTCCTTCCTCCTCTCTGTGGCAGCTCCTCAAATATTGGAAGACTGCTCTCCTGTCTCCCGTGGTCCTTCTCTTCACTAGACCAGCCAAGCCCAGTTCCTGCAACCATTCTTCGTATGGATGGTCGCTTGTCTGAAATGGTATAGGGTTTCCTGCCTGAGCAGGGGGTTGGACTAGAAGACCTCCAAGGTCCCTTCCAGCTCCGATAGTCTTACGTTCTGCTTTTCAAAAGCCCCAGATCAGCCCTTCATGCAGATTGAAAGGCAACGTCCAGGAGAGCTTAATTTAAAACCTGCCTGTGGCCTCCTTTGGGAAGTGGGGGCTATTTGCACTTCACAGGGGCACCTTTTCTGGGCTGCTCCCCCAGGAGAGCTCACCTATCCAAGGCATCCTGGGAGGGGGCTGGTTGCTTGCTCTGAAGGGGACAAAGTAGGAGGTCTCCCCAGATGCCAGTGGCTTTATTCCCTTCGCCTGCTTGTAATGGGAGGTGCAGTTTGTGCGTTTTGTGCCTCTTCCTGGGCTGCATGCAGATCTTCTGCCTTCGGTTCTGTCATCGGCCACCTGTTTGCAGACTCCTCTCCTCCAACCTGCCCCGCCCTCACCTTGGCTTTTGCTGTTTGGTCTGATGAAAACTTTGTCCTAAATTGCAATTTGAGCTTTGCGTCCTGGGGAGCTTTGTGCATTTCTCCTCTGTGACTTAACTTTTAATAGCACAGATGTGGGTCAACAACAGAGGGATGACCAGGCAAGGGACCCTCCGTGGTGGTCCGTGGGAGAGGCAACTGCCCCCCCCCACCTCTCTTCCCACGGCTGAGCTGACATTGGAGTTCAGGGCCTTGACATCCATCCTCTCTTGAGCTTGGCTGGTTGTGGTGCTCGGATCACACACACGCACACACACACCAGCACCCCTCACTCAGCTGAGCACCCACGGCTGATGGGCTGGCAGGCTTGGAAAAGGAGTGGGTGGGTGATTTTGGCCCTGGGTGCAAGCAGGCAGGCAGAAGCCCTCCAGCCTATACCAGCAGAGGGAAAAGTGATTGAGAAAAATATTTGAATGTGCAGAGATGGAAATTAAAGAAAAAGAAGAAACTGAATATTATATGATATGGGATTTATTTTATCAATGGTTGGAAAATAAAACGAGTTAAAATTGTATAAAATATATAAAGAAAGTTAAGATGGTTATAAAGACAAGAAATATAAGAGGAAATGACTTACAATTTACAGATTAAATAAGTTATATTGGTTAAAATATTAATTATGATTGTTAGCATAAGATATATATACCCAGTCGACGCATTTATGAATGAAAGATGGAATTATTGTAACTATTAAAAATTTTTAAAAATCTTATATATAAAAAAAGAGTCCCTCTAGCCCTCGAGCAAGCCAGGATCCACTCGGGGTCCTGTGCAGAGTCAGGCTTAAAGGCCCCTAGCCCTTCAGGAGCCACGCCCAAGGCACCCCAGCATCATTTTGCATTTGGGAAATAAGAACAAGGGAAGCAGCCTCATAAGGTGGAACCTCAGGTCGCGAATGCTTCTGTTCGCGACCAAATCGGGTTCCGACCAAAAAATCCACTGTCAGGACTCCGGCAGTTACTCCAATTAAATCATAAGCCTCAAGCCACACTCCCAAAACTTCAGAGGATTTATTAGCAGTTAATATGTCGGCATTAGCCTGGGCGTAGCCGACTCTGAGATACGTAATTCACTGTCACCCTTGATCCTGGTTTCCCACCCCCACCCCTCTGGGTGTATCATCCAACGAAACGTCCATAGCTAAGCGGCAGAAGCTTCAGTCATCTAATCAGTCTCTGAAGAAAATATGAATGGAACGTACTTTCGATTCCACACTGCCACCTGCTCTTTGAAACTCCCCCCCTTCTTTCTGCTGACCACCATAAAACGTGCATACAAAATATTTTATGAGTTGACATCCACCTGATTTTTGAATCGGATCACGATTCAAAAATCGGGTGGTGAACAATCCCGGCCGTGGCAGATTCCCTTTCGGCACAGGTTTCGCCTTCCACGCATGTGCAGTCCACACAATGTTTTGTCCGTGCATGCGCAGTCAGTTGTGCTTCCGGTCACGACCAAATCGGGTTGGGACCTTAGTCCTGGGACAGATTACAGTCACCACCCAATGTTCCACTGTAGTTCTTAACTTACGATTGTTCACGTAGTGATTGTTCGAAGTTACGACCGACCCGAAAAGGGGATTCATGACCTGGATTTGAAATTCCGACAGTCAGGCCCCCTTGGCGGACAGAACTTCACGGCTGCATTTTTGTCAGTTTCCAGCATCTGGCGGTCACATGACAACATTTTATGATGGTTTTTTCAAAAAATAGGCCGTTGCAGTTTAGGCGAAACCATGCCCATACTGAACCATTGTTTCACTTAATGATTGCTCCCAAAATATCCTAAAATCATGTGACTGACCTGTTTTATGACCATTGTGACATACGATCATAATGGGCAGGTTGCATTAGTGCCATATTGAGGACTTGCCGTAGTTCAGTTTAATAGATTTAATAATTTAGGGATAGAAATGTTCCTCTGTTTCGGTTTCTCTCGCCTGCCTCTGGCTGCCCTTTCCTGTTGCTGGCCGTTGGGTGGTGACTGTTTTCTTCCTCTCGGACCTGGCCCCTTATTTTCCATCTTGAAAATGGCCAGAAGTGTTGTG
Source organism: Bungarus multicinctus (assembly GCA_023653725.1). Classification (NCBI taxonomy): domain Eukaryota; kingdom Metazoa; phylum Chordata; class Lepidosauria; order Squamata; family Elapidae; genus Bungarus; species Bungarus multicinctus. The sequence goes on from CM042842.1 coordinate 20,006,878, forward strand.
GCCATCGCAGTGGAGCAGGAACTCTTTCCTCGCCAGGCAGGAGCAGAGAAGAAACAGTCCCAGTTTTTTCCCCTTCTAAATGCACCTCTCTTACTGAAATGCTGCAAATGCCTCATAGCATTACGAAGGATTCACGCCACAGATTCATAATTAATGAACATGCCATTCTCTCCAAGTGCAAATGCATTATAAATAAGTTATAATAGTAATGAAACAGACCAGGGCATTGGGGGGGGGGGCCAGAGCATTTCTGCCCTGGGGATGCATGTTGATGGTGAGAGAAGGGAGGGGCATAGTTGGCATTGGCATCAAGCTGGTTCCGAAGCCCATCCCTGCCTTGCCCCACCTCTCAACGGTTCAGTGTGTTTGCGCATTTCCTTTTGTCCATTGGGACAGGCGGTAAACTCTCAGGCTCAAAAGATCAGGGCCACACATGAAGTTCCAATTAAACTGATTTATTACTCAGCCTGCCTATGCACAAGAATCTGCTCAACTGATGGTTAGCGCTATCTTGGCGCAGTGGAATTCAGGAGGGGCTGTTCCGTTTGTAGCTACCTAGAGATTCCAGGCTGTTTCCTCTTTTGACTCCTCCCCCAGGCTCTGCCCTTTCTGCCCCCCTTCCTCCGTGAGCTGGTCTTTGCTAAACCTGGGAACACGCTCAGCCTGGCGAGCTCCCTAGAGGAGGGGTCTCCAACCATGGCCACTTTAAGCCTGGGGGACTTCCGCTCCCAGAATTCCTCCAGCCAGCTCTAGAGCTTTATAGCTCTCTCTGGGTGGAACTGTTGATTTCCTGTTCTCTGCCCCTTTCCGGGGGGCGCTGCGGGTGGGAGTCTCTCCATTTCCATAACGGTTCAGTTGTGCCAGACCATTCTACTAAAAGAGGCCTGCTTTGTAGGGGACCATTGCTGTGGTTTTGAAGGCAGCCAGTCTGGCTTCCTTGGATGGCCACAGTCTGGCCACTTGGGGCTGGCGGGGAGCAGCTCTGAAGTCTGCAAGGGAAAACCTGGACTTGTCCTCCTTTTAGCATTCAGGAGGAGCCTGGATTCCCCCCCCCCAGTTTGGGTTAGAGTTATGGTCATTCTTCCACCCCTGGAGCACATCTGCCTGCGTGTTGGTGATGGGAAGGGCCAAGGAGCTTCCCTGAAAGACATTTGGGGGCCAGTGGGGCAGGTTCTGCAGGAGGGCGGCTGCTTTGGCTTGTGCGAATTGCAGGGGAGGGGGAGCGTTTGTTGCCTGGTCCCTGACTTCACAAGGACTTCTGGTCACTTACAGTAATCCATAAAACGGATCGATGGAAAACAGATTGTACAGTTAGGCAACCATCAGTCCCTCCTGGTGTTTCCAAGACTAAGGGTGTTCTAGATATTGGGAGCTGTTCCATCAACCCCGAAGGTCATCAGAGCGGAGGGTCATTGGATTGTTTAGGGATCCATGTGGATGGGTCACAGCCCTCCCCAAAACCCATGCCTGCTCTCCCCCGTGTTCCAACCCAGGAAGAGAGAACTGGGCTGGTGGGTTGGCCTGAAGGAGAAGGCACAGTGATACCTTTTCCAAAAATACCGCTGGATGGTTTCTGGTGGTCTGGAGCGGGGGAGGGGGAAGCATCCTGAAAGCGGGGTGGGAGTGGGGGGGCTTGTGTCCCCAGGGTGGGGCTCCTTCCACCTCTGTGCTCTTCCTCCACAGAGCATCGTCTCCAAGAACGCCTTGCAGTTCCGAGGGAGCTCGCAACATGACGCACAGGAGTTCCTGCTGTGGCTCCTGGACCGAGTCCATGAAGATCTCCACAATTTAGTGAAGAACAGCGATGGGAGAGCGCCTGTGAAGGTGAGGCCCTCCGGCTCTGGAGCCATTTGCTCCTGGCTTGGCTGCGAAGGAGGCCCCGTGGAGAGAGAACGCTGGGAGGCCAGGAGCTGAATTCCTCCACTGGGTTGTCTTGGGTCGTCGTGTACTTTGCTGCGTGTCCTGCTGGGATCACCAAAGGCCTGTATGGAAAGACGAGCTTGCTGGGGGGCTGGCCTTCGGGTGTTTCCGTTTCACCAGGGTTATCCTTGTGGACTTAGTCTAGGCTTTCGTACCGTCCTTGGGGCTCCCGTTGCTGAATCCCTTCCTGAATGCCTTTTGTTTCAGCCACCGTTAGAAGAAGATTCCCTGATTGAAGGAAGCCTCCTGCCAGTCAACAGCACCTTCGTTCAGGAACTCTTTCAGGCTCAGTACAGGTAAGGGTTGTCCCTCCTGCTTTTTGCTCACCTGTCTTCGCCCCGAAGAAAGAGCACCTCAGAGCCGGCAAGTAGGGCTCTTCCAGGTCTGCGCTACCTGGCCTGCCTTGTCCTGGGTTCAGCTTGCCCATCCTGGGACTTGCAGGCTGGAAGGCCGCTCGAGCTCTGAGAGGGAGCGTGGGCGGCCTTGGTTTCCTCAGCCTCCTCTAACTCCCACCCCCGGAAGCCGAGGGGGCAGCTCTCCTGGCTCTGCCTGCCCTGCATCTAACAAGGTGGGATACTCCTGGGTAGGAAAGGAGGCTTTAATCTCCTTATTCTTTGGGTTCGACATTTACTTCCCTTCCACTGTCAGAGGTTAATTGTGTTAAGAGTTTGCAGCAGAAATTCAAATCCAGAAAGCACACACAGGTGACTGATTTAGCAGAATTCATTAACTCCTTTATACATAGATAATAACACACAAAGTAAAGTTTACAATACCAACGTAGGTTCTTGCAACAGGCAAAACACAAGCAGAGGAGAGAACAGAGAACAATTTCAGTTTTGATTTAGAGTTGCAGACTAGAATGCAGCTTCAGAACTCAGAACTTAATACAGAGCCATGCCCAGGCTCCTTACAGTTTCAGTTTCCAAACAGTCCTCATTGGCTGACCTTGTTACCATGCCTCTTCCAGTTCATGAATATTCTGACAAATTGAGCTTTTGGCCACAGGTAATGGTGGGGTGGGAGCGGTTCTGGCCAACCCCCCGATCCCCTCTCTGGCTTTAAAAGAGGCTTTTCTTGTCCCCAGGTCATCCTTGACATGTCCTCATTGCCAGAAGCAGAGCAACACGTTCGACCCGTTCCTCTGTATTTCTCTGCCGATCCCACTGCCTCACACACGGTACGTCTGCAGGGCCGAGATCAACCGGCGGTTCCTACAAACAAGGCAGAAGAAGCCTAGCAGGAGCAGCTCTGAGGGGACTGAGGAGAGGGAGCTGGGTGGTCAGAGGGATGCGGCCCTCTCAGCAGCCTGTTGTCAGGGTGTCACCCCCAATTAAACCATGAGCCAAACTTCCAAACTTCAAAAGATTTTTTTTGGAGTTAACATGTCTGGTGCTGCCTGGTGTAGCTGACTCTGAGATGTATAATTCACTGTCACCCTTGACCCTGGTTTTCCCCCACTCCCTGGGTGTATCATAATTCATATTCTCCAATGGGACACATCCAGAGCCAAGAATCATCAATCATGCTCTTCAGTTAGAATTTTGCATGGCTGAAACTTCAGTCACCTAGTTACTATCTTTGAAAACATTTATGGGATGCACTTTTGGTTTACGAGCTTCCCCACTGCTCAACCCTCCCTTTCTGTTGGCAACTCTAAAAAGACCAGAGAAATATTTTATGAGTTGACACCTGTCTGGCTCTCTCCAGCCCACTCTACGTGACTGTGGTCTATCGAGGGAAGTGTTCCCACTGCATGCGCATTGGAGTGGCCGTGCCTTTGTCTGGAACAGTGGCCCAGCTGAGGGAAGCGGTGGCCAGGGAAACCAAAATACCTGCCAAACAGGTAAGCGAGGGGGGAGGGTATCTGGGTGGCTCTCACCCCCAACCGGACTGTTGAGCCTCTCGTGGGTGAGCAGATGCTCAGGGCTGCCTCTCTTCCCTTTCCACCTGCTCGGAGCGCTTTCCAGATGATGTTAAGTCTCCCTAGGAAAGGAATTGTGATGACCCAAAGGGGCCTGGCATAAAGGCAAGACAGTCAGATAATCAGTAGGAGTCCCTTTATTAGCTCCCACTTTGCCCCCAATGTCCTGGTTACCTTCTGGGCTGGAGAAAAACTCTCCCAGGAACAGCCTTGGGCTGCAGAGAATCAAGTCCAAAACGTGGTCAACACAAACTGTAACTAAAAGTCCAATCAAGGCAAAATGAGGTCACTAGTCCGGCAGGGCAGGAGAAGGAATTCCAGACATGAAGGCATGGTAGTAATTCAACATGGTTGGGAAGATGCCAGGAACACAGATAACTAAAGTCAACACAAGATAAACTCATATTTGCTCCCAGCAGCTGCCGCAGTCAGAATGCATTTCTTTTAAACTGTCTTCCCAGCTGTGGCTAATGAAGGGAATCAGGGCCCTTTTTTCCACGTAAGCCACGCAACCCATGTTGCTCCTTTCTCCATTCCTCCCTGCATACCCTAGGATGAAGAGAGGGATGGGCCTGGGTCTTCCTCTGAACTCCTTCTCCCTTGTTCTACCTCTTCCGTGCTCTGCCCAGCCAGACTTTGCCCTTCCCCAGTTTCCTCCACAGTCAACAGAGCCACACTCTCACTCCCTGTCAGCTGTTCGTCTTCCTTCTCAGATTCAGACTCCAACAGGGGCATGACAGGCATGGACATTAGATGTCCCTCTTCATGATGCCTTTACAGCCTTTATGTCTGGAGCCATCCAGCATAGTCCATGACCACCCACGATGTTGGCTTAATTATGGTACGAGACAATGGCAATAACAATAACTTGTTTATCTCCCTGGGCGGTTTACAATGAAGAAGCATTATTTGCATATTGCCCCCCCCAATCTGGGTCCTCATTTTACCGACCTCAGAAGGATGGAAGGCTGAGCCAACCTTGAGCCGGTCAGGATCGAACTCCTGACTGTGGGCAGAGTCAGCCTGCAAATGCTGCATTTCAACTACTGTGCCACCGGACATTCCTAGAAGAGGCACCACAGCCATCTCCAAAACGGCTGCAATAGTGGACCAAGGCCGTGCAGCTTTTGGCCTTTCCCGAGAGGCGGCATTTGGTCAGGCCGATCTAACCCTGCGCTACGTCTTGGTGCCTCTGGTCAGAGCAGGGGTGTCAAACTCAAGCCTGCAGTCCGGATGTGGCCCGCGGGGTGCTTAATTCTGGCCCGTGAGAAACGGCGAATGACTGGCCCGCAGTGCCTCTGCCCAGGCACTCCAGAAGCTGCATGCCCTCCCCCCACCCCCCACCCCCCTCCCCAGTTCCGTTTTCCCTTTCAGAAGGCTAGCAAAACAAACAAAGCAAAACAAGAGGAAGAATGTTTCCCCTTTTGCACTTGAGCATGCAAGAAGGGACAGGAAAGGAGGAAGGGAAAGAGGAAAGAGAAAGAAAAACAAGGGAAGATGGGAAGAAGCGAGGAAGGAAAAAGAAGGAAAGAGGGGAAGGAAGAAGAAAGGAGAATGAAGAGAGAAGGAAGGGAGGAAGGAAAGCCCTGCTTTAGCACTTGGCCACCAGCAGACGGCAAGGCTGCTCTGGAGGACAAAGGTTTGGCGCTTTCCCTGTTAGTCTCACCTTCCTCTGCTGGAGACAATGGTTCTCCCCAGCCTCGCCTGGGCCACCACCGCTGCTCCCGACACGAGTGATATTGAGCTGGCCAACCTCACCCCCCCCCCGAGGTCAAGCACAACCCTGATGCGGCCTGCAATGAAATAGAGTTTCTGAGTTAGAGGAAGGGAGGTGCTGGAGGAGGCGCGCCTGAGGCCCTGCCCTGTGCACTCCTTTGCCCTGGCCACGTTGCAAGAGAGACACGGTTGTCCTCTGGGCTCCTGCAGATTGTGCTCACGGAGATGTATTACGATGGCTTCCACCGCTCTTTCTCTGACGTGGACGACCTGGACACGGTGCAAGAGAGCGACTGCATCTTTGCCTTTGAGACTCCGGAGATCTTCTGGCCAGAAGGGATCCTAAGCCAGAGAGGTAAGTGGACGTGTGAGTCTGGGCCCTCCGGACAAGCCCTTCGATGGTTGGGAGGGCTGGGTGGGGTCCCTCCTGCTTTGGCTTGTGGTTTGGCCTTAGCTCTCCGGGCTTCCGTTTGTTAGAATACAATAGAATTATTTATTGGCTAAGTTTGTCTTTGATGCAAATGCTCTCGGTGTACATTAAAGAAAAGAGACATTCGTCAAGAGTAAAGAATCATCAGGTACACCACTTAATGATAGTCATAGGGTATAATAAGCAATCAAATCATACTAGGAAACAGTCAATGTAAATCGTAAGGATACAAGCGACAAAGTTACAGCCATACAGTTACAAGTAGGAGGGGATGGGTGATGAGGAGTGATGAGAAGATGAACAGTAATAGTAGTGTAAATAGTTGGACAGTCTTGTGGGAATTATTTGTTTAGCAGAGTGATGGCGTTTGGGAAAGAACTGTCTTTGTGTCTAGTTGTTCTGGTGTGCAGTGCTTTATAGCGTCGTTTTGATGGAAGGAGTTGAAACAATTTATGTCCAGGATGTGAGGGGTCTGTAAATATTTTCACAGCCCTCTTTTTGACTCGTGCAGGATACAGGACCTCAATGGAAGAGAGTGTCATGCCCCTGGTGGAGACTGACTCCGAGGGAGAGGAAAAACAGCTGACAGAGAGTGGAAGTGTGGCTCCGGAGGTTGTGGAGGAGGCTGGGGAAGGGCAGAGGCCAGTGGGTAGTCAGAGGAGGACCCAGGCCCATCCCCTCTCCATCCTAGGGCAAGCAGGGAGAGGATAAGGAAGAGATGTGGTCTATGGGGAAGGAGAGGGCCTTGACCCTCTTCATGGGCTGCAGCTGTGACAACTGAATAAAAGAACGGACATGCCTATGGGTGAACGCTGGAAACAAAGTGTGGAAATATCTCTAGTTTATTGTTCCTCTCTGAGTTTGGCGTCCTTCCCAGCGTGTGTTATCTGTGGACGTCCTCCAGCCCTTATCTTGCCTGGTTTGTGTTGTTTTTTTCCTTCTTTGTGTAACTGTGTGGGAGGATTTTTTTGTCTTCCATCAAAGATATTCGGAGCGTGGAAGCAAAGTGAAGGAATAAAAGGGGCTTCACCTGTTTTCTGTGACTGTTTTGTATCCCACCCTGGGTCATCACAGGGAGGTTGGTAGCAATTGTTTTTTCTGCAGTCCTAATTATCCTCTGGAGTCTGTGTCTGTCCTGTTGGGTTGCAGAACCAAACCAGACAGTTATAGAGGTGCAGATGACAGACTCAATCCTTCCTCTGTAGAACTGGATCAGCAGCTCCTTGGGCACTTTGAGCTTTCTGAGTTGGCGCAGAAAGAACATTCTTCGTTGTGCTTTTTTGACGATGTTTTTGATGTTAGGTGTCCATTTTAGGTCTTGTGATATGATAGAGCCTAGAAATTTGAAGGTCTCTACTGTTCTAGAGAAGGCTGCGTCTTGGCCTTCCATCCCATTCCTTAAGCTTTTTCTGTCCAGTCCAGATTTGGGAAACGGAGCTGGGTCTTCCGCTCTGGGCATCTCTGCAGGAACTCTCCTTGCTCTCTTCCAGGAATCCATGCCAACAGCAATCTGAACCACTTGAAATACAGCCTCGACCATGCCAAGTCGCCCACTTATGCCCAGGCGAGGCTGGAAAGTGGCAGTGTCCGGACAATGGCAGCAGCGGCTGCCCTGAGCGATAAGCTGGTCATCTTGGTGTGTAACAGAGCCTGCAGTGGACAGCAGGGAAAGAGGTAAGCCGGGGGGCCTGGCTCTCACCTGGCGCTCTCTCCTTTACCTGGGTCTGAACCTGTCGAAGGTGGCACAGGGCCTGGTTGCTGACAGTCCCTTCCCTGCCCGGCCACTCCTATCCCAACACCTGTGGGGACTCCGGAAATGCGGCTTCTTTCTTGCAGCACCTGCCCTCTGGAAGGAAGTCTCACCCCCGAGATTTAATTGACAGCCCCCCTTTCCCTTTTTTATTTTTTTGGCTTTATCATTCCTACCATCTTTATTCTTTTTTTTTTGCTTTGTGGTTTTTCCTTTTTAAAATGTTTTTAGCGATTTATAAACCACCCAGAATCTTAGGGAGGTGATGGAGATCTCCATTAGCAGTGAGTTATCTTGTTATCATTATGCTGAAAATGCCCGTCCCTGGCGAGTCCTCATCACGAGGGGGCAAGAGTTCTGATTCTGGATTCCTTTGGCACGTGGGGCAGATCGGACAGAAGGGTCTTTATGCATTTAGTGGTGAGCCCAGATGGGGCCAAGATGCTTAGCCGCAGGGGACGAAGCCGTCCAAAAGTTGATGGCTGTGTGTTGTGTTAGTAGAAGCCGTCAAATCAGGTTGGGCCCTGGAGGGTTCTGGGTGACTTTTTTAAAAAAGTACACTGTCCCACCAGCCCGTTCTCAGAAGAGTTGAACCAGGGATAGACAGGCAGTCCATGACTTACCATGGTTGCTTAGCTGTCAGCATTCCAGAAAACCTCCACTCCAAACAATAACAACTCAGAGACAGGCATCTTCTCAAAAGTTTTGTTTATTTGGCTAATAAACTGGCACATCTGAGGAATCCCGAATCTGAAAGTTCCGGGCTTCCTTGCAATAAGTAAAAACTACAAATCCACCCCCTGCACCCATCATCGCATTACATGCCCCAATCATCCATCCCAACTTGAGACTTCCCCTCACTTATGCACAAAATAACATGACCTTGAATTAGAAAAAGAATGTTGTTATGTTTAACTACATACACTCTAAGAGATTCCCATTTCCCTAGGGTCAAGAATGTGGCAGTGTGGAATATGGCTTCCAAAGCTGACAGGCATCCCCCCTTGGAAAAAATCACGTCCTGAAAAATACAATAAACAAATCACAACAAGAGGTTAATGCATTGTCCCCTTAACCCCCTCTCCCCCACTCCAGGGGGACCCTTTGGCTTGTTGGGGAATTTGTCATGAAATTGTTTAATCTATCTGCGTGTATATCCCAATTTTTCACCCAAGTAGCTTCTGACAAAAGATAGTTTTTCCAGAGCACTAAATATTGTAATCATCCTCAGTGTAATCTAAAATCAAGGATTTTCTTTATTTTATAATGTTGTTTTGTCCTGTACTACCAGAGGTTTGGGGGGAGCTGCCAGTACAGGTCGTCGATTGGAACCATTCATAGTTACGATGGACCCCGACCTGGTTTCAGAGTTCTGATGTCCGGCTCCCTTCCGTGATCACATGGCTGCATTTTGGCAACTGGCCCAAATTGATGGCTCCTCAAAAGCCACACAACTCTGATTTGCAACACTTTTCCCCAGAAATTGCCATTGACTTCTGGTTCCCGGCAAAACAGCCCCCCCTACAGATCAACGGGCTTGCTTAACAACTGTGGCACTGCAAAAAGGTTATAAAATCGGGGTGGGGGGTCATGTGATGTCCCATTTAATGACTTTCATGATTTACAACCAACGTTTTGGTGCCAACCAGTTGTTTTGGCAGGGACTGTGGTGGGAGGGGGCAGGCCCATTTCATCTGGGGAGGCTGCAGATCTGTGGCCAGGGCTTTAGGATTTGCTTCCAGTGGGGGTGGGGGCACCACTTTCCACTGCTTAAACGCCCTTTATAAAATTTCTTTCTTTCTTTCTTTCTTTCTTTCTTTCTTTCTTTCTTTCTTTCTTTCTTTCTTTCTTTCTTTCTTTCTTTCTTTCTTTCTTTCTTTCTTTCTCTCTCTCTCTCTCTCCCTCCCTCCCTCCCTCCCTCTTTCTTTCTTTCTTTCTTTCTTTCTTTCTTTCTTTCTTTCTTTCTTTCTTTCCTTCTTTCTTTCTCTCTCCCTCCCTCCCTCCCTCCCTCCCTCCCTCTTTCTTTCTTTCTTTCTTTCTTTCTTTCTTTCTTTCTTTCTTTCTTTCTTTCTTTCTTTCTTTCTTTCTTTCTCTCTCTCTCTCTCTCCCTCCCTCCCTCCCTCCCTCCCTCCCTCCCTCCCTCCCTCTTTCTTTCTTTCTTTCTTTCTTTCTTTCTTTCTTTCTTTCTTTCTTTCTTTCTTTCTTTCTTTCTTTCTTTCTTTCTTTCTTTCTTTCTTTCTTTCTTTCTTTCTTTCTTTCTTTCTTTCTTTCTTTCTTTCTTTCTTTCTTTCTTTCTTTCTTTCTTTTCATAAAATATTTCTCTGGTCTTTTTACAGTTCCCAGCAGAAAGGGAGGGGGGAGCATTGCAGCAGCTTGCAAACTGAAAGTGCATTCCATAAATGTTTTCAAAGATAGTAACTAGGCGACCGAAGTTTCTGCCATGCAAAATTCTAACTGGAGAGCCTGGATGGACTCTTGGCTATGAATGTGTCCCACTGGAGACTATGAATTATGTACACCCAGCGGGTGGGGGGAAACCAGGGTCAATGATGACAGTGTATGATATGCCTCAGAGTCAGCTATATCCAGGCAGTGCCGGACATGTTAATTCCCAATAAATCCTTTTGCAGTTTTGGAAGTTTGGCTTGAGACTCATGATTTAATTGGGAGTAACTGCCGGAATCCTGACACTTTCATTCATTCAGTTTGAATATCCTTCCATCTCAGCCAGTGATTCTGAGTTGTGAACACTCATAAAAACAATTAAACAGCTAACGCAAAAGAGAAATTAAAAACAGCAACCAAGAGATATTACACAGTAGTCCTCAACTCACAACAATCGGTTTACTGACAATTCGAACTTACTACGGCACCGAAAATGACTGATGGCCATTTTTCACACTTACCACCATTGCCCCATCTCCATGGTCACGTGATCCAAATCCAGATGCCTGGCAACTGGTTCATATATATAACAGTCACAGTAATCCAGTCAGAAGGGGGGCATGAGTGATGGTGAGCAAAGCCCCCCCATCCGGGAAGAGGTGCAATGGGTGCATGGTGGCCACTGCTCTTCTGACAGGGACCAGGAGTCCAGGATTGGGCGTTGGGTCTCCCTAACCAGCTTTTTCCCCTCTCCCATCTGCTCCTTTCTCAGGTTTGGCCAGCCCTTTGTGCTGCATTTGGAGAAGACCATCCCTTGGGACCTCCTGCAGAAGGAGATCCTGGAGAAGATGCAGTATTTCCTGCGCCCCTCAGCGTGCATTCAGGTAGGGGGGGCATCCTCCCTTTGGCCCTGGTGCCTCGAGCAAGGAGGGAGTGCTTGTCTCGTGGTCACTAAATCCAACAGGACTGTTTCCCGTTTTAGTTGGCATTACTAAATCACCCTCTCTCCCTCCTTCCTTCCTTCCCTCCTCCCTCCCTTCCCTCCCTCCTTCCTTCTCATTCCAATCTCCCTTGATCCTTTCCTTCCTTCCTTCCCTCCCTCCCTCCTTCCTTCCTTCTCATTTCAACCTCTCTTTTTCCTTCCTTCTTTCGCATTACAATTTCCCTCCCTCCCTCCTTCCTTCTCATTCCAGTCTCCCTTGATCCTTCCTTCCTTCCTTCCTTCCTTTTCCAATCTTCTTCCCTCCCTCCCTCCCATTTTTTCTGCAACCATCATTAAAAGGTGTACCAAGCAAAATGCAAAAGAATGAAAAATCCATACCAAAATGTTGGGTTGGAGATTTGCGTAAGGCATTGTTAGAAACCACAACCTGGGGGGGGGGAACGCGGGGGGGGCTTAAGAGTCTTGCTCAGTGCCTACGAGTCCTGTAGGGCCCCTAAAGGAAAGGAGCTTTATGACACAGCGAAAGGGCAAAAGAGTGGGAGGTGTGTGCAGGTGAACCTCGACTTGCACCTGCAATTGAGCCTGGCCATTTTTGCTGGAAACTGGAAGAAAATGCTGCTTTCTGGCAAAAACATCGGAAGGCCTGGTCGTATGACTGCAGAAGGTTGCAGGCGGCCATAAATTCAGGCCCGTTGCGAGCGCCCAAAATGTGGACATGGGACTGCGGGGTGTGTGTGTATGTGTGTGTGTGCTCATTTGTTGGAACTCTGAAACTGTGTTGTGAGTCGCTTTTGGAGGTTCTGTGGTAACTTGAGGACTACCTGTATCTTTTGGGGGGGCCTTCTGGCCATTCACCTTTGGGCCGTGTCCCCTGAGACATCTGCCCTCTCCTCCCCTTCCACGCAGGTGTGTCCGTTCAGCTTGCGAGTGGTCAGTGCTGTGGGCATCACGTACCTCTTACCTCAGGAAGAGCGGCCTCTCTGCCATCTGATGGTGGAACGGTGAGCAGGACGGAGTTGGAACTTGGGATCTTGTAGGTCATCTAGTCCAACCCCCCCCCCAAGCAGGAGACCCTACCCCATTTCTGACCAAGGGCAATCCAGTCTCTTCTTGAAAGCCTCCAGTGAGCTCTTGCCTCGGGCTAAGGAGCAGCTCCTTCTCCATGGGGAGCCATTCCGGGTGTGGCTCTCGTGGCTGCAAAATTGTGGGGGGGTCTGCTGAGGCTTTCGCCCGTCCCCCGTCTTTGGAGGATCAGGGTCTCTGGGGCAGCAACAGCAGCATGGCAGAGCCCAGCTGCTTCCCCAGAGGGACCTGCCCTCTTCCCTCCAGTCCCGTGAGGGGGCTCTTTCCTTAGAGTATTCTGTTCCCCTTGCAGAACCTTGAAGTCCTGTGGGACAGGCGGAACCCCCCACGTGAAGTTGGTGGTCGAATGGGACAAGGAGACAAAAGACTAGTAAGGAAGGGCCGGGCTTTTGGGGGCAGCTGGCTGCAGACTCCAATCAAGGAGCCTGGATCAGTTCTGCTCTGCAGGGCTTCCCTTGCTCCCTGAAGCGGCTGCTGGCAGGGGCAGTGAGGCGGGAGGCAAGCCTGGGAGGCATCAGCCGACCTTCCAGAGGATGTTCAGGGGAACCCATGAACCCAGGAGGCCTGCCTTTTCGGTGGTGGCCCTGTTCTGACCCAAACCTTGTTCCAAGGAAACCAACACCAAACAGAGGGAACAGCAAAACCTTTTAATGATTCTTGACAAATTCTGTTCCTTCGCGGTTAAAAGGCTGTTTCAAACTAATTGTCTCTGATAAGAACGAGCCTTGCCAAGGTGGTGCAAGGCTGCCAAGAACACTAGATAAAGTTGCCAAGAAATATTTCAAACACAAAGAGTCTCCAAACACCAACTAAGATATTCCAAATGTCCACAAAGCTTGAGTGCAAAAACTTCTTTGCTTCCTGCAAAGAACTCTGGTTTCTCAGCTAGCTTTTATCTCTTAAGGAAGGGGCCATCACCCTGCAGCCTTACTCCCGAGTTGCCCGTGCTGCTGCAGCGGCTCTTTCCTTCGAGCAGCCCTGCACGCACTGGGCACGGGCTCCTCGGGGTCCTCTTTATCATTGCTGCCAGCCTCCACAACCTCCGAAGGCAGCCCTCCACTCCCTGATGGTCCTGGCCCCATCCCTGCATCACACATAGGCCCCTCGTCTGAGTCCTCGCTCTCTGAGACCTCAGCTGTCTACACCTGCTGCCAGCGAACCACAACAGGCCCCTGCCCTTTGGACCAATCTACACCCCCCCACCCCGATATACCGTCAGCCCCAATTCTGCAAAGGCAGCTTGCAAAGGCAACCGAAACCGGCTCGTTCCTGGGTGGAGCCGCCCCGTTGGAAAGAATTGGATGTTCCCACCCTGATTGCCCTTGAGTTCTCTCGGGCTCTTTTCCTTTCTCTCGGCTGCCCAGAGTGTCGCTCTTTCAGCTGGGCGACCATCAAACAAAACGGGAGACAAAATGCCCCCCTTTTCCTCCTGCCTGTTGCAGCTTGTTCGTCAACACCGAGGAGGAGTACATCCCGGATGCCGAGAGTGTCCGCCAGCAGAGGGCGCTGCACCAGCAGCCGCAATCCTGCACCTTAGCCCAGTGTTTCCAGCTCTACACCAAAGAGGAGCAGGTCAGTGGCCTCAGGGGTCCTTTGCCGCCCCCCCCGCCCCCCCCGGCTGTAGGGAAGAAGGCCGCTCTCTCCGTTTGAAGTTAGGGATCACGCTGCCTGCCCCCCAAAGCTTTCTTGTGTAGTCCTAACCCCCTTCTCAGCTTTCTCTGATTTGCTACAGGAAATAATTTGTGCTTTGCAGCCTGGATAAAGTCAGAGGGAATGGGGGGGGGGAGGAGGACCACATGGATATTACTCCAAAGCCCCCCCCCACCCCCAATCTCCTCTGAAGCGCTGGGAGAAACACTATGTCAACTCATAAAATATTTCTATCGTCTTTTTAGAGTTGCCAACAGAAAGAGGGGGGAGGGAAATGGAAAGTGCATTCCATAAATAGTTTTTCAGAGATTGTAATTAGGTGACTGAAGTTTCTGCTGCGCAAAATTCTAACTGGAGAGCATGATTGATGACTCTGGGCTACGGATGTGTCCCATTGGAGAATATGAATTATGATACACCCAGGGGGTGGAGGAAAACCAGGGTCAAGGGTGACAGTGAATGATGTGTCTCAGGGTCGGCTACACCGAGGCAGTGCCAGATATGTTAACTCCCAATAAATCCTTTGGAAGTTCTGGGAGTTTGGTTGGAGACTCATGATTTAATTGGGGTGACTGCCAGAATCCTGACACACGGCAGGGCTGCAAGAAGGGGCTGGGCCGCTCTCTGCCTGCTAAGCTGGCCACAGCTGTGCTCCGCTCACTGCCTTGCTTGGAGGGAAGGGCATTGCAGGGAAGGCCAGGGAGGGGCTCCTGCTGTGCCTCTGACTGCCCCCCACCCACGCTTCCAGCTGGCCCCCGACGATGCCTGGCGCTGCCCGCACTGCAAGCAGCTGCAGCAAGGAAGCATCAGCCTGAGCCTCTGGACGCTGCCCGACGTGCTGATCATTCACTTGAAGCGCTTCCGACAGGTGAGCGGGGCTTCGTCGGGCCTCCTCTGTGGCCAGGGCCAGTCAGGGAGCTTCCCCCCAGGTCTGCCTCGTGCGGGGCTGCTTGGTGATGCCAACCACCCCCCCTTTCCTCCCTCTTCACCAGGAAGGAGACCGGCGCATGAAGCTCCAGAACATGGTCCGGTTCCCCCTGACTGGCCTGGACATGACCCCTCATGTGGTCAAGCGAAGCCAGAGCAGCTGGAGCCTGCCCTCCCACTGGTCCCCCTGGAGGCGCCCCTACGGCCTGGGCAGAGACCCTGAGGACTTCATCTACGACCTATATGCCGTCTGCAACCACCATGGCACCATGCAGGGGGGGCATTACACAGGTGACCGAGCTGCTGCAGCCCTTTGGCATCATGGGTGACTCTTCCCCTGGGAGGGCCTTTAGTGGTCAGGGCCCCTTCCCCCCCCTTCCCGTCAACCCCCACCAGCTGGGTCAGTGCTCGGATCCCTTTGTCTCCCAGCAGAGCCTTCCAGGGTCCTTCCACTGGGTGGGGGGGTTGTTCCAAAGTGGGGTGCTCTTTGGCTCCTTTCCTCCCCCCCCTCCTTTGGGGGGGCTGTGCCACGTTGCCTTTGGGGCCTGGCTGTCTCTGATGCAGCGCTCTCCTGCAGCCTACTGCAAGAACTCGGTGGACGGCCTCTGGTACTGCTTCGATGACAGTGAGGTCCAGCAGCTGGCCGAGAACGAGGTGTGCAAGCCCACTGCCTACATCCTCTTCTACCAGAGGCGGACGGCCATCCCCGCCTGGTCGGCCAACAGTTCCGTGGCAGGTAAGAGCAGGAACTGCTGCCGCTCTTCCCAGCCTTCCTTGCGGGTCAGACGGTCAGAACTCTTCCTTCTGATTCTCGGCAAGGCCTCCTTGGCCCTTTGCTGTCCTGCGCTGACCCCAAAGCCGGGTTTGGGCCCCTCAAGCTGCCCCCTGCCTGACCGGCTGGCCTTTCCCTCTGGCAGGTTCCACCAGCTCCTCCTTGTGTGAGCACTGGGTGAGTCGGTTGCCGGGCAGCAAACCGCCCAGCGTGACCTCTGCGGCCTCCTCTAGGCGCACTTCCTTGGCCTCCCTCTCGGAGTCGGTGGAGCTGATGGGGGAGCGGAGTGAGGATGACGGTGCGTACATGGGGGGGGGGAGGGGAGACAGGGGTCTTGGGGGCTGGCTTCCGTCCCAGCCCCTGCTGCTCAGTCCTCTGCGAGGGGAGCCGTGCTGGCCACAGAGGTCCTGGAGAGCGAGGAGGGCACCCGGCTCCCTGCGTGGGGGAGACCAAGGCGATGTGGTTGAATCCTGTCTTTGTGCCTTGCAGGAGGGTTTTCAACCCGGCCCTTCGTGAGGAGCGTCCAGCGCCAGAACCTGTCTTCCAGATCCTCAGTGACCAGCCCTTTGGCCACCAATGAAAACGGGATCCGCCCATCGTGGTCCCTCTCCGCCAAGCTGCAGATGCGCTCCAACTCGGCTTCTCCCGTCCATGGCTCCTCTGCCACCCTGGAGAGAATCGGAGAATCGTCCGATGACCGCGTGGCCACCTCCTGCTTTGGCAGCCGGCGGAGTCTCTCCGGCAGCCCCCTGGAGCCCAGGGCAGCGGGAAGCAGCCACCGTGGCCAACAGGACTCTCGGACACTCGGCAGGGCCCCCCTGGCGGTCATGGAAGGGGTCTTCAGAGATGATGCCCCAGCGTGGAAAGCCCCTGGCAAGACAGGCCCGCAGGTGGACAGAAACGCTCCTCTGGGCCCCTTTGACAACAACAACCAGATCGCCTTTGTTGACCAGAGCGACTCTGTGGAAAGCTCTCCGGTCAAGGATGGTCAGAACTTTGGCTGGACGGCCAAGCCGGATGCTGGCAGCCCCCTCCAGCCCCCTCCCTCCCAAGAGAGCCTTGGGCCGGGCAGCAGCTTGAAGTTGGGCCGGGCAGCCTTGTCCAGCCAGGATTCCCTGACATCTCACCGGTCGGTCGCATCCCCTCCTTCCTCCAAAGCCTTGCCGAAGACCCCCCGTTCCCGGAGCAAGCTGGACTCGGTCAGGGCCAGTGGGCGCCCCGGTTCTCCTGCAGCCAGGCCGGGCAAGAAAGACGCCGGTGGGAAGGGCCCCGAGGCCTCCTCGGCCCCCTCTGCCCAGCCGAAGCACCGGCCGGTTTCCTCGCCGTCTTCTTCCTCGGCGGCCAGAAGGAGCTCTTCCGGGGGCTCTGGGCGGGGACACCCCCCCTCGGGCAAGAGCCGGACTTCGGAGCGCGGCCTCAGCAGGGAGGGCTCCAAGCTGAGCATGGGCTCGGAGAAGATGGGCGGGGCCGCGAGCCCACGCACAAACTCTCCCCGGCTGGGCCAGGTGCGCGGGGAGGGCAGGGCCCCCGAGAGCAAGCACGTACGCAGCACCTCCCTGGCCAGCCTGCGCTCGCCCGGTCCCGGGCCCCGGTCCAGCCTGAAGAGGGACAGCAAGTCGGAGGAGAAAGGCTTGTCCTTCTTCAAGTCCGCCCTGCGCCAGAAGGAGACCCGCCGATCAGCTGACCTGGGCAAGACCACCCTGCTGGCCAAAAAGACGGGCGGCGGCTCCTGCAAGGCTGCGGGGAAGACTCTCTCGGAGGAGAAGCTTCCGGAGAAGGCAACCCTCCCCAATGCCAGTGTGGCTGCCAAAGACCCCCTCCTGCCCGCCAAATGCTCCCTGCTGACCGCTTGCAAATCGCAGTCTTCCCAGCCAGGGGGCAGCCCCAAGTCCCCTGGGGGGGGCAGGCCGGCCATCAACAAGGCTCTGCCCAAGCTGGCCCCGGGCGTCTCCTCCACCTGCACATCTTCCATGTCGCCGTGATCCGCTGCTGCTCGGCTGCTGCTCCTCAGCTGCCCCGAATGGGCGGCCACCTCCTCCTTTCCCATAGATGGGGGAACCTCACTGCTCAGGCCCCTCCCAGTTCTGTCCGCGTGCCAGGTGGCCGTGGGCAGTGGCAGGGCTGCCCAGGGACCCCGCAACCCTCTACAGCCTGCCCTCTCGGAGTGCACAACTGTCAGCCTTGCCAGGCGTGCTCTCTGGGGGCCGGCCAGGGCAACTGGTGGCCCAGCTCTGTGAGCTGAGAAGGCCCCAGGAGACAGCCCGGGGCACGAGCGGCCCCCTGGTTCTGCTGTGCTCCCCTGCCTCCTTGTGTGTGTCCCCCGTCCTCCCCCCCCCCGTTGCAAGCTTCGCCAAGGGCAATATCTCAGCGCTTACATTATTTCTCAGGTAAATGCTCAGCCAGAACTGGGAGGAACCGAAGACTCTGAGAAAGGTGCCTTCTCTCTCTCTCTCTCTTTCTCTCCTCTCTCTTCACATTCTTTTCATCCTGAAAGGTTTCTGTTTGGGGGGAGGGGCTGTTGCTGTTTTTACGGCCTGTCCTGCCCAGGGCCTCCTTTGCCCCTCCCTGCCCTTCAGGAGAGAGGGAAGGGGAGCCGAGGGCAGGATGGGACCATCCAAGAGGGGGGGCCGGGAAGGCAGGGTTCGTGCTGTCCCTGGAAGTGGGGCCCAACTCCAGCCCCTTCAGGGCTTCTGCAGGAGGGGCACTCTGCTTTGGGGGGCCCAACGGGAACAGGCGGTTTGTGTCCGGGGGGTGGGTGGGCTTTTTCAGGCTCCCAGGTCCCCGTTCTTGCCCCAGCTCTCTCTGGAACCAGGATCGGGTCTTCCTCCCCTCGTTTTTCATCTTGTTCCCCTGGCAGTCCTGGGTGCTCTGGACTTCCGACACCCATCTTGTTCCTTCTTGCTCAGCTCTTCCCCAACACCCTCTGTGTCCGCTGGCTGGGTACAGACGTGCAGAAAGGAAGGATGCCTTAGATCCTCTCCTATTCTGGATGGCAGCCCCCTCCCCGTGCAACGTAGCAGCAGGAGCTGCCGTTGTCTTGCTGCCTCTGCTTTGCAGGTTCCCCCAGAGGAACTGAGCCCCCACCCCCTCTGTGGTTGACTCTCTAAGCTGCTCTTTGGCTGCTCTGCAGGGGGATCGGTCTTCGCCCTGGTAGCTCTCGCAGGAGGCTTTTGACTGGGCTTCGTGCCCCCTCCTTGGCCTCGATGTCTGTAAGCAAGAGTTGTAAAGGAGCCCCTCGCTTGCTGCTCCCCTTTGGAAAGCAAGAGGGAGCTCCTTCACACGTTAAAGGAACTTCCAGGAAGGCCTCTCCTGCTCTGTAGGGCTTGGCCCCTTTGGAACCATCTTATCCAACTAGCTCCATCCAAAAACATTGGGATCAAATTCCCAGAATTCCCAGCCCCCATGCTGAATTCCCAAATCCCAGAAACCCCAGAATTCCTAGCCCCATGCCGGCTGCTTCTGTAGAAATGAGGATGAACTTCGATGCTTCAGTTTGGAGAATGGCAGCTGGCTCCTGGGTGGGGGGGGGCAAAGAGTTGCAGGCTGGTCTCTTGTCTATGTTGTCTATGGGGATGTGGGGGTGCATGCACGCACATGTATTTGCTGTAGAGGCAGATTATAGAGGTGCAACAAGAAGGAGGAGAGCCGGTGGATGTAGGAGTCCACCTGACTCTTGAGGTGTCTGTCTTTTTTTGTGGAGTAACACCAGCTTGCTTGGAGCAACCTTCTAAAGCAGGGGTCTCCAACCTTGGCCACTTTAAGACCTGTGGACTTCAACTCCTTCAACTCTGGCAGTTGAAGTCCACAAGTCTTAGAGTTGCCAAGGTTGGAGACTCCTGTTCTAAAGCTCTTTGTGGCCGCTGTTTGGAGTCTCTTATGGTGGGGGCTTCCTCTTGGTTCTCCCCATGGACCTCCTTTCATTGGGAGGAAGGCCCAGTTCTTGAGGTCCTCCATTGCCAACATTGTCATCTAGGACTCACGGGGCATCTGAACAAGTTGGCCTAAGAATCAAGGTGTTGTGTTGATTGTGTGACACCGGAACATCCTGTCTAGAAAGCTTCTTGAGTTCTTGGGGTTGGGTGGGGTGGGGGGTCGGGATTGGTAGCAACTAATTCTAGCATCCTTCAAAGAGGATGGGAACCACGTTCCTCCTCCGCGGGCATACTTCTTCCTTGTGTGGTCATCCTTCCAGTGCAGAAGAATCCAATTCCTCATCCCAGAAGGCTTTCTTTTCTTTCTTTCTTTCTTTCTTTCTTTCTTTCTTTCTTTCTTTCTTTCTTTCTTTCTTTCTTTCTTTCTTTCTTTCTTTCTTTCTTTCTTTTTCTTTTTGTCTGATTAGGTTGGTGTTAATTTGTACCTTTTTCTGTTCGGAAGAGGTACACCTTGAACACTTCACGTTAACTTGTGCTCAATACGCCACACGAAGCCTTTGCAACTCACTTTGCAGCTCTCGCTTTAAGTCAGTGTCTTTACACACAGATGAGGCTTGGACCAGCTCAGAGAAGTTGTTGGGACAGGGAACCTCCACGCTCCAGCAGTGACTTCATCCTGCAGGCAGTTTTGTGCTTGGCAGTCACACCTGGAATGCTGAGCATGGCCAGTTACTTTCCCCCCACTACTGAAGTTCAGTTTGCATGGTATCTCTCAGCTGTTCCCTATGCATGCCCATATTAAGTATGCAAACAGCTCTTGCAAGCTACAGTAGAATACACTACGGCAAGGATAGGCTCCCCGTTTCCCTTCTGAGGTTTCTAAGTTGCCTCTCCAGCATCCCTCGCCGTGGGCCGTGTCCCCTCGGGATGGTGGAGTGCCGTCTGGAGGCTGCAGCTCAGGCATCCTGGACTGTGTTTCAAGAATTTGAGGTGGGGGGATCTTTGTCCAAGCTGGAACTGGATGCATCTGAGGATCCCCCAGCCTTTGTTCCTTGCCTGGTAGCCCCCACCCGACCAAAGCTTCCTTTCTGTGATCCTCGGTTGACTTCTGTGGACATAAAACTTAGCTGTGAAGTACTTCAGAGAAAGCAGGCAGTTCTTATTGTCAGCTATGTTTGTCTCTATAAGCAAGAGAACCTATGCAGCTTTTCCCCCAGAGCCCTCCTGACCCACTTTTTGTCGCGTGGCTTCATGAACATTGTCAGCTCCTGGCAGGTCCTGCGCTGGGAATGCCAGCCCCTTCCCCACGGCCCAGGAAGGCAGAGCTTCGTCCTGGCCAGGGGAGCTGGCTGTTGGGCTACGGCCTGCAGGGCCACTTAGGAGGGGCCCTAGAAAAGGCCCCAGGCAAGCCCATCAGGCCCCCGGTGCCCAGGACAAGCCTGGTCTGACTTGTTCAGTGCCTTCTGCTTTAGCCATTCCGGGGGAGGGAGAGCAGAAAGCGTTTGCGCTTGGAAATTCCAGCTGGAATTACATTTGTGGGGAAAATCTTTCTTTCTTTGTTTGCTCATTTCCCAATTAATCTGCTGATGGGTCCAACGTAACTGCACAAGCAATCAAAATTTAGTTTTAATCTTGGGTGAGTCAACGCCAGGGGTTTTCTTCACCGGGAAGGGAGGGGAAGACATGCTGACCCAAGAGCCGAACTTGAGAGACTTAAAAGAGGAGAACGGAGTTTGCCACATGTGGAAGTTGTGGGAATTCCGAGGGTGCCGGAAGCATTTGTGAGCTCAGCCGGCCCATCTCGCCTCTGATTTCGCCGTCTCCAGAAGGGGCAGCCGGAGAATCCAGCGCCGTGGAGCCCCGGCTCACCCTGGGCTAAAACTAGATGCTCAACCCGACGAGTCAACCCGAGTTGTGTGTGAGGAGCTGCCTGCTTTCCTCCCCTTCCTGCTGCCGACTTTGATACGTGATCAGAGTTTCCGTCTTTTTTTTAAATCTCTACAATCCGCTGGGGGGGAGGCTGTGTCTCCTTTCCCAGAAGGCGTTTTAACTTATTTCGGGAGCAAGTGCATGAGAGTGTGTCAATGCCTTTTATTTATTTGTATGCACTTTTAATATGCAGAATTTATATTTTTATGTTTTGAAAAATAATTTCCTTTCCTGAAGAAGAGTTTGGATACAAGGGATTGGATGATTAACAGTGAAAAAATGTAATAATAGTTCAATAAATTTACAGTGTACAAGGCCTGGCATGAGGGAAAGCGTTTTTCTTCAAACTTTACACGTACACACACACACACACACACACACACACACACATACACGTAATGGCAAAATCTCTTGTGTGGAGCTAGAATTTGGTCATAGCACAGATACATCCAGGTCGTGTTTTTAGCAATAAGATGAAAACGATTTACCGCTGTTTCCTTTGGATGCAATTTTTTTCAAGTCCCCAGTTCAAAATCACCAAACTCAGAACGTCTGACTGGGAGCGCCTGGGGCCCAGTTTAATCCAGCTCCCCACCCAGTGCAGCCCTGAGACTTCCATGTCCTCCAGGATCAAACCTGGTTACTCCTGGGCTTCCCAAGTCCCTGAGAATTATCCATCTGCCTGGAGAAATGGATTGAAGAGTCTTTCCTAAAATGTGGTTCTACCACATCTAAACAGATAAGCTCTCTCTCTCTCTCTCTCCTTCCCTCTCTCTCTCTCCTTCCCTCCCTCCTTCCCTCTCTCTCTCTTTCTGAGAAGATTGCTCAAAGGCAGAGAACCTGCAACCAGCACATCATGGAAGTTAACAGAATAATTAGAGCAGGAAGGGACCTTGGAGGCCTTCTAATCCAGCCCCCTGCTCTAACATTCCAGAGTCAGTGGCTATCCAATCACCAAGCTCTGCTGAGTCACTTGAAGAAACAAAGCCCAGAGTGCCTTTCAGCCAAAACAAAATCTGGGGAGATTCAGGGAGGATTTCAGAAGCAAGTTGGGCAAGGATTGTGTTCTGACAAAGGCTTCCGGAGACCATAATTAAGCACACGCTTAGTCAAAGTAACACTTGTTTTATTTCAATGATGGGAATTATGTTCATTCCCAGCCCATAATGAATCCCACACAGTCCCTTGAGATAAGCATCCACCTTTCTCGAACTGCTGCCAACAACTAAAGTGCCAAATTAACTATAAAAAAACCAACTGAAGTACAAAGTCCACACACAGCTTCAAAGATTAATCCGAACAGAAGGAATGACTTTGCTTCCTGCAAAGGTTTCTTCATCTTTGCCTTTATCCCTTAGGGGAGGGGCAGTCACTTCCCAGCCTTACTCCCGAGTTGCCCTTTTGTCTTAGCTGCTTTTGCCTTCTGGCAGCTCTGCACGTAGACGCACTGGGAACAGGCTCCCCCTGTTCCTCTGCCTCACTGCTGCCAGACTTTGGAGGCTCTGGAATCAGCACCCCAGATGGTCCTGGCCCCATTCCTGCATCGGACGCAGGACCCTCATCTGAATCCTCTCCAGACTCCCGGACTGGTCCCTCTTCTTCCCCACTGTCCAATTTCACTGCTGTCTGCACAGGCTGCTGGCGAACCACAACAGATTTTTTGCCTCTTCTCCCCCTCCTCTGCAGGCCTGCCCCCCATCTTCTCAGCACTTTCCCCCCTTCCCTGCCATCTCCAGCATCCCCCAAAGACCCCACTCCGCTTTGTATTCCTCCCACCTTTCAAACCCTGCTGGTTTCTGCAGAAGGAGCGTAGATGCCTTTGGATTGGGCACAGCAGCTGCTGTGTGCACACAAGGAGTTTTTGCCTCTGGACTGGTGGAGTTTCTCCAATGCTCTTTGCAGTCCTCGGCTCTTTTTAAGTGCCTGATGCATAAGCAGGTTCCAGAATTCTGGAGAAGATCCTGTCTTTAAGCTTAGATTAGGCCTGGGAAAGCAGTAATTTCCTGTGACATTTTCCAGGATTGTAAAACCACACACACACACCTTTTTTTTTAACCTCTTGGTATTAAAATAGACTCCTGCAGCGCACAGGATCTTCCTTTCTTTTATATGGCAACAAGTCTGTATGGAATACAACTAAGTTTTTCTCTTGGAATTTCTAAGGGGAGTTTCTTGCTTCTAAGAGTGAATTTTCTTCCACATTTTATTGTCCATCTCTCAGTACAAAGCCTTTCCTCTGTAAGGAAGTTCCAGGGTTTGCTTACCTTTTTAATAATGTATTGAATATTATACAGATAAAACTAATGCTATCTAGATCAGGGGTTTCCAACCTTGGCAACTTTAAGACTTGTGGGCTTCAACTCTCAGCTTTGCTGGCTGAGGAATTCTGGGAGTTGAAGTCCACAAGTCTTAAAGTTGCCACGGTTGGAAACCCCTGATCTAGAGAGTATACAGTACATAAAAGAAAAATTGTTCAAAGGGGAAAACTCCCTTCCTCACCAGCAAGTATAATCAATCTTAATAACTTATCACTATCTCTTAAAGTAAAACCAAGCAACTTTTCATCACTCCATTCTATTTAACCAATCTCTAAAACTTTAGCTCGTCATATTAATCTGTACAAATCCATTAAGGGTTATAAGAAATAAAGTACAAACTATATCTACTAAACCCAATTTGAATACTTTTTATATTTATACCTCCCTTTCTATTTAAATGTAACCCCCCAGTACCTCTTCAAAATCTTTAAAGCATACAGTCCCAATCAACAAACCATTAAATATTTCCAGAAATCGCAATCCTTTTATTTTAATATTGATCAAATCAACTGATTTTATAGTCTTCTTCAGCAATCTTTAGATCTCTGAAACTTCTAACATATTTGTCATGCACAAAGAGTCTCTTCTCAGAATCCTTGGGGTCGTTATCAAGTTCCTTGTATAATTTCCAATAGAAAAAAAGTTACCCATATGACTTAATATTTTTGCTGTCTTTTCTCAAAAAATTTGACTGATTTAACAAGTCCCTCCTGTAAATCCAATGTAGAGAAATTATCCACATCACTCTTAATATTTGTATGTCTTTTCAAAGTACTAAATCATCCAGTTTCATTTGTAAATCCATTATTTCCATTTATTTCTTATAGGCTATCACATTCAAACCAGTTTGAGTTTTATTCAGTGTGGCTAACATCTAAATTGTTTTAGTGTAGTAATAACTTTATAATTTCTCGAGCAGATTCATCATACAATCACTCTTAAGGTATTTATTTCCTTCTAGTGCCCTCTAGTGTCCAAAGTTCAAAGTCATCTTATCAGTTGTTTCCAAATATAAGCACAGACATTTTCCATGGAAAGAATATTTTCAATTGACTTCAAAGTCTTAAATCGAGTCCAGGTAAGTCCTTAATCCATTTAAAACTTTCAGAAGCCAACATCAATCATCCTAAAACAATAAAGAGCGGTGGTGGCACAGTGGTTAGAATGAAGCATTGCAGGCTTATTCTGCTGACTGACTGCTATTTTCCTTAGACCTGTGTTACTAATTCTGCATAGGGTAGAAAATACATCCTCTCGCTGGCATTGCCCACCTAACCTCAGGAGAGAAGTAGCAGCAGATACCAAGAGAACTAAGCAAGAGAATGATCCTCAACATCCTATGAATAGACTTTTGTGCCCCAAGCCCACCGGCTCATCCCTAGGAATAGCTTTATGATAAGAACAAACATTCTTGAGAGTACATAAGGACAAAATCGAATTAAAAGATGAAGGAAGGAGACCATCAAGCAAGGAATAATATGAAAGGATATGGCTGAACGATTTGACCCCCCCTTATACACTACTTGGTGGATCCTGAATAGCTTGAGTTAGAGTCCCTAAATGTGAAACCAGGGACTGGACAGCCACGTGTCTGAAATGATCGAGGATCTCCTGCTTGAGAAGGGGGCTGGACTAGAAGAACTCCAAGGTCCTTTCCAGCTCTATTCTGATTCTAATTCTGAAGTGGAAGCTCTTAGCGGATAACAACATGCTGGGTGAATGTGGAGAGACGCAGAGCCCGGCCCATCCACATACTTTCTGGTATGTCGATTACTACCAGAAACATGTACTGATAAGGACTTGTTTTTGGCCAACGACCAAGCCAAGAGGGTGGCTTCATTCTGACAGTTTAAAGTTTGATCAAGACAGCAGCCAAGGCACCCATGGCAGTTTGGGAAAGTGCCTTGCTGAGTTATTGTTCACTTCTTTCCAGCATCTCATTCCAGGAGCCTCTGTGGCGCAGTGGTTAGAATGCAGTACTGCAAGCTACTTCTGCAGCCAGCTGCCTACAGTTTGGCAGTTCAAATCACACTAGGCTCAAGATTGACTCAGCCTTCCATCCTTCCGAGGTGGGTAAAATGAGGACCCAAACCGCTTAGAGAGGGCTGTAAAGCACTATAAAGCGGTATATAAGTCTAACTGCTATTGCTATTGCTATCTCTGCTTCAAGGACAGAATGGGGTAGGACAAGGGTCTCCAACTTTAAAATCTGTGTTCTTCAACTCCTAGAATTCGCTGGCCGAGTGCACAAATCTTAAAGTTGCCAAGGTTGGAGACCCCTGGGGCAGGAGACCTCTGCTTTGACAGCCCTTATTATTATTTCTGCATGGAAATAGTCACCACAGCTGTGCTGTTAAAGTGCAGGGTCATCACTCATTCATGGGCAATTGGATTACCACTCTCTTAATCTTGCCTTAGGCTATGCCAGATTAGATGACGTGCATTGTTATTTGTCACAGAGGTCAATATTTTCCCCATTTTGGAATGCTTTCTTGCCCACTTATTGGATTGGAAACTGCGGGCGGAATGAGAGGACCCCAAAGAGGCCTTGCGGGCCTTTGAGTTGCAATCCAGATCTGACAGATGTCGTTTCATGAAGGTAGCGTTGAGGTTGACAAGAACAAATAGGTCACGCGGAAGGCTGAGCATTGATTGCAATGGAACAGCTGTGCAGCTGCAACAGTGAAGCTTCTTGCAAATAGGACAGAGAGTCCCAACCTTGATAACTTTAAGACATGTGGACTACTACATGGCTGGCTGGGGAATTCTGGGAACTGTCTTTAAGTCTTAAAGTTAACAAGTCTTAAAGTTGCCAAGGTTAGGAAATCCTAAAATAGGACTTGATCCCAGCACTGCTTTTAGCAGGTGGTTGTCAGTTCCCTGCTGGGGATAAGGATTGCCTTCTCTCCTCTGGAAGCAGCAATTCTGGGTTTGCCCCAGGCCCGTCATTTAAATGTGGGTCTGTTCAGCCCCCTTTCATCCAGCCCCCATGTTCCTTCACCCTCTTCTTTTTCCACTGCACACTGAAAATACCTGTTCCACTTTCTGGCTTTCTCTTCACTTATCCAGCCTTTGCTTATATCCACATTTGCAGATCTTGAAATTTATCAACCCCTTTTTTTCTATCTTTAGTAAAGATTTTATCAAGGTCTGCATGTTCCATCAGCCTGCTGAGGGTTTTTTGTCCCTTACATAGAATTTGCAACTATTCGACACACATGCCTTAGTCCTTAAGACATTCATGTTTCGCTGTTTCTTGTGTGGTGCTGTCTCTTCTGCTGCAACTGGGAAGCCACACGGTATTGTCAGCGTATAAAAACATGTACTTTTACAGCAATGTAAAGCATTTGTTGTGTGCTTAACTACAAATGCACATCCTTGTCCTTTTCCCTGCTCAGCATTGCATTTGCTAAGCATTCATTTTCATCCATGTAACTTCATAGGAGCATGGTGGCCCATGTGGTTAGGATGCTGAGTCGGAGGTTGGCCAGCCCGTGTTTGAGACCCGAATGCTGCAGTGGGGCAGGATGAGCTCTTCTCTTTGGCTCCCGTTCCTGCCAGGGACATGAAAGGAGACCCCAACTGAGTGTCCATCCCCTGGGCAACAATGATATCATTGGCTAATATTTTTAACCTGGAAAGGCCTGGAGGCTTCTGACACAAACGTAATATAACTCCATCACACTGTACAGAGTTTTTACTGCATTCAGCAACCAAATTTCAACTCCACCCAACTACTTCAAAATGTTGATTGGTCAAACTTTCCTACATTCATCAATGAATTGCAGAGGAAAAAAAATTTCCAGTCTGCCCTTTTCTTGACAGTCACAAAGCTGTACACCATGTTAATTCCTGCCTGCAGGCACAAACTGTTTGCAACAAAATTCCAGTAATGTTAATCATTCCATTGGTTAAGACAACAAAAGAGACTACTGGGATATCTTTTTTTACCTAGAGCAGGGGTGTCAAATTGCAGGCTGGATCCAGCCCACAGGGTACTTAGATTTGACCCATGGGGCTGCCCTGGAAAGAAGTGAAGGATCAGCCTGCAGTGCTTCTGCCAGTGAAAATGGGCTCCCAAGCACCATTTTCGGCTGCCATGGCCTCATGCAACCCTCTGCCAGTGAAAACAGAGCTCCATTTTCACTGGCAGAGAGTTGCAGGAGGCCGTGGCAGCTGAAAACGGAGCCCATTTTTGCTGGCACGGTGCTCGTGCCACTATAGATGCCCCCAACACGAATGATGTCAAGTTGGCCATGCCCACCCCAGCCCCCCGAGGTCAAACACAACCCTGATGTGGCCCTCAATGATATTCAGTTTGAAACCCCTAACCTAGAGTACAACTTTACTGAAAATTCCATGTGGGTATAGAAGCGGAAAAGCCAATTCTAAAAATTTGGCACACTAACAGCCTAAGAAACTGCCCTCCCCCACCCCGGTCCTCCCCTTGTCCATTTGTCTTCTAGCCAATCAGTCACATTCACACTGTTTTGGGAACAGTCTCTCCACCCTGGACTTTCCCAGCCAATGGTCTTGGGGTGCAGGATTTGTCTCAGGCTTCAAGCCAGCAAACCTTTACCCTCCCCAATACCCCCCCTGCCTTTCCAATGCCTTCCCTCCTCCCTCCCATTGTTGATGTCTGGTTGCGAGCAGGGTTTGTGTAGAGCAGGAGTTGCCAACCTTTTGGACCTCAGGAACCACCAAACTCATAATTTTAGATCCCAGGGACCACTAACTGGTTCTGTGGGAGTGGCCTAATTTGTGGGTGTGGCTTGGTGTTCATGTGACCGGCTGGGCATGGCTTGTATGTAAATATTATAAATATTTAT
Source organism: Bungarus multicinctus (assembly GCA_023653725.1). NCBI lineage: Eukaryota > Metazoa > Chordata > Lepidosauria > Squamata > Elapidae > Bungarus > Bungarus multicinctus. Next base: position 20,035,326 of record CM042842.1, read on the forward strand.
ATAAATATTGAATTTTTTATAAAAAAGAGCAACTTTTACCCAAAATCAGGCAAAGCAGGCAGGCAGATTGAGTTGCTCACAGAATCAGATTCATTCAGAAATCTATCTATCTGCCATCGGCTAGCTCAGTCTCTCAAATTTGCTTGCCGTGAGTCTGCACTGAATTTGCTTGCAAACAAATCTTCAGTCCTAAGGGAGGTTCAGCTTTGTTTAGCTAGAAACAAGAAATCCAACCATTTCCTGCTTCCTAGCTAATTTAAATCTCCCGGTGCAGCAGAACAGATGATGGTCAGAAAAAGGAAAAATAGCAACTTAGCAGACAAGTTTACCAGGTAAGGAGTGAGTGGGCAGGGAGGGTTCCCGTGGGCCACATGGGCTGAGCAGCCTTCTTTTTCTGCACAGCCTGGATTAAATGCTTTGGGAGGGTTGCTCTGCGGGTGAGATTTCTCTGCGGCCCACCAAAATTTTCTCGCAGTCCACTGGCCCACCGGTTGGCAACCGCTGGTGTAGAGAGCCAACCACGACAAGCAGTTTAACACACAGCTGTCCCACACTTAAGATTTTGTCTCTGTCATCCTTTGGGAATACTTGCATTCCCTCCTTCCGGTTTTATCCCAAATAATTTCACTGCTTTTATTTTTATTCCCACCTACTCTGCAGGAGACTACTTGGTGGCTTTTGCACTCAGTGCCAAAGCAATTGTCTTATTTCTTTTCTCATCCATCTTATACCTCCCATTAACAGACATCAGCCTGTTAGTGTTCCAAAGAGTGTCCAGTTTTCTTAGATCCACTTATGGTCGACCTTTGGGAGATTAATCTGTATTCACATACATTTTCTTCCTGTCATTTTATGGCCTTGTATCTTTCAATTGTGCTTTTGACTACTCTTCACTCCTTTGCCGTGTGTGTCTGTGTGTACACACACAAATACATGAATGGACTGATGCTTTCAAGCCACTTGCCAGTTCCCAGTCTCATTCAACGTTGGGTTTCTGGGGCTAGTAACTTCTCTGTGTAAGAGTCAGAACACTGCAAATTTCTTCCCCCTCAGAATTGATCCTCCAACAGTCACTAGAACATATTGTGCTGCTCTACCAACCTTTGATTCCCATTTTCTTTCACACTCATAACAATCTAGATGTCGCTAATTGAAGCTCAGAAGAGCAGTTCTAATGGGAAAAGTTGTCCAACCATGGACCAATAATGCAACTGCAAGTAACTGAACCAGGTCAGACAAGTGTTTTAGACTTTAAGAGAGTTAACTTCAACAAGCTAAGAGAGAGACTTGGGAGGATTCCGTGGATGGAAGTCCTAAAAGGAAAAACAGTTCAAGATGCTTGGGAAACCCTGACAAATGAGATAATGAAGGTCTAAGCAAAAATAATACCACAGTGAAAGAAAAACAAAAGACCAGCATGGTTGCAAAAAGAGGTCTCTAACAAATTAAAGGACAAAAAAAGATCAAATATAAAAAATAGAAAGAGGGGCATATAACTAAAATAAAATACCAGCAAAGAGCCTGAATCTGCAAGGAAGAAGTCAGGAAAGTTAAGACCCAGAATGAGTTAGGACTGGCAATAAATGCCAATAAAATAACAACAAAAAGCTTCTTTCAGTATGTAAGGAACAAGAAAAAAGTCAAGGAAATGATACGTCCACTAATGTGAGCAGATGGCAAGAAAATGACAGCAAATTTAAAGCAAGAATTGTTTTGCATCTTTTTATGCAAAAGAAAGGGAAAAAAACCCCAACCCATCAAAAGCAGTAGCAAAGGAGGCAGAATAGGTATACAAGTCAAAATAGACAAGGAATTAGTTAAGAGAATACCTATGCACGAGTACAAATCACCTGGACTACATTTTGCATCCCAGGATTCTGGAGGAGCTGGTAGATATAATCTCAAAGTCACTGAATGTGATCTTTCAAAACTTCTCTAGCAAGAGGACTAAAAAAGAACTGACGTGGTGCCCATCAACAAAAAGGGGAAAGATGGATCCAGGAAATTAGAAGCCAATCAGCTTGACATTAATATCAGAAAATCCTGGAAAAGATTTGTGAGCATCTAGAAATAAACAAGGCGATTACTAGAAGCCAGCATGGTTTGTTAAAAACAGATTATGCCAGACAAAAAATATTATTTTCTTTAACAAAGTGATTAACTTAGTAGACCAGTGAAATGCTGGGGATGTAGTTTATTTGGACTTGGGGGAGGAATCTGACAAAGTAGACTACAGCCTACTTCTTAGCAAGTTAGAAAAATGTGGGTTAGACAGCATCACCAGCAAATGGATTCACAACTGGCTGACCAACCACACTCGATATATAGTCCTCAATAGAACTATATCTACATGGAGCGAAGTATGCACTGGGGTATCCTCCCAAGGTTCTGTCTTGGACCCAGTACTCTTTGTTAGGAATCTGTCCAACAATTAGTTGGGTTGGCAATATATAAACCAACAATGTATGTTTGTAGCTTTAAGACCAGTTGTAGCTTTAAGGCCGGATTAATTCTGTTTAATTTGTTTTTAACTGTATATATTGTTCATTTTTAGTAGGCTGTACACCGCCCCGAGTCCCTTTTTGGGAGAGGGGGCGGTATAAAAATTTAATAAATAAATAAATAAAAAATAAATAAATAAGACAAAATCACTGTAATATTCCGATTGGTTGATTGTATTGCGAATTGCCATAAGAGGGAGCTAGAGATCGTGGCTTGCTCTCTCTGACATTATGTATCTCTGAGATTCTTTTGCTATCTAAGGTTCTCTGTTGTATACTTTGATTTTTTAGTTTATTGTAAAAGACAAAGGCAACCGGTAAGAAGACTTTGTAATTGGATATTCTTTGGACTGTTGAACGTATATGACCTGGACCGTTTATTGGACTGTGCTATTTCTTAAAGTCAACTTTAACTCAATTTAGTGTATCTGTGTGTGGCTGAATAATTATTCATAACTACTCTCATAAATGTTTCCATGTGTATATTCTTGTTACTCAAGGATTATTTTGTACATATCATAACACTCTTCAACATCTTCATGGCTGATTTAAATGAGGGGATAGAACACATTTTCAGATAGCAATTGCACTTAAGACTTATATGTCGCTTCACAGTGCTTTACAGCCCTAAGAGCTTTACAGAGTCAGTCTCTTGCCCCCAATAATCTGGGTCCTCATTTTACCCACCTCAGAAGGTTGAGTCGACCTTCAGCTGGTGAGGATCGAACTGCTGGCAGCCAGCAGAAGTGGCCTGCAGTACTGCATTCTAACTACTGCGCCACCACAGCTCTTGACACTAAGCTGAAGGGAATTGCTAAGGGAATTCGGAAGATAGACTAGCAAGGTCACACTTGGAATATTGCACCTAGCTGTGGTCCAGATGACACAAAAAGGATGTTGGGGCCTTAGAAACAACGCAGAGAAGAGCAACAAGGTGATCAGAATTTGGAGGCTAAATCTTATGATGAATGGCTAAGGGAAGTACCTATATCTAGTCTAATGAAGACAAGGTCTAGGGCCAGGGTCTCCAATCTTGGCAGCTTTAAGCCTGGAGGACTTCAACTCCCAGAAATCACCAGTAAGCTGGCTAGGGATTTCTGGGAATTGAAGTCCTCCAGGCTTAAAGTTGCTAAGGTTGGAGACCGCTGGTCTAGTGGGTGACCTAATGGCATCTTCCAATATTTGAGGGGCTGTCACAGAGAAGAGGGGGTCAACTTATTCTCCAAAGCACCTGAGAGCAGGACAAGATGCAATAGCTTGGAGCTTGTCAGAGGGAGATTCAACCTGGAAATAAGGAGGAATTTCCTGACAGTGAGAAAAAGTTCAATCAGAACAAAACAATCAGATTGTCAGAATTTCTTGACACTCAGTTCCCGAAGTTCTGGGTGCTCCATAGCTGGAGGATTTCCTGAAAAGTTTGGACAGACATTTGTCTGCAATGGTGTAAAACAGTGGTGGCTAACCTTTTTGGGCTCCTGTGCCAAAATTTGGTCGCATGCTTGTATGCTCGCGTTCCTGTGCCAGCACCCAGAAGGCAATGCGCGCGTGTGCAATTCCCACCCCCCCATCCTCATCCCCCTTACCTGCACTGCACAGCTGATTTTTGGTGGGTTTGAGGCCTTTTTTGGCCTCCCAAAGGCTTGAGGAAAGGTTCTGCAGGCTAAAAACTAGCCCTGTTTCGTCACTTCCGGTATTTTTGGAAAAACAGGAAGTGATGAAACAGGGCTAGTTTTCGGCCTGCAAAGCCTGCAGAAGCCTTCCTGAAGCCTTTGGGAATCCGAAAAAGGCCTCAAACTTGCCAAAAATCAGCAGTGAGGCACGCACATGCGCAGTGAGGTAAGTTTGTCAGCAGCTTGCGTGCCATCTGTGGCACACGTGCCATAGGTTGGCCATCATGGGTGTAAGGACTCCTGCCTTGGGAAGGGGTTGGACTAGATCACCTCCAAGTTCCCTTGCATCTGTTTTATTTTTAGCCACAATTTAGCCACAAACCGACCCAGGTCGGTCCCACCCAAGGAGGCGAGGTAGGGTGGAAGGGGGAGAGAACCTGTTGCTCTGCGTCTCCCGATCTGCTTCCCCGCCTCGTGGCTGCCCAACAGGCACAACTGACCACCCCGACCTCTCCCGGGCATTGCCTTTCTATGGCGGGCAGAGGTTGCGCTGGGAGGCAGCCGTCTGACTGGAGCTGCGGGCAGAGGAGCAACCGGCGGGACTTGGCTACCGCCCCCCACCCCACCGATTCTGGATGCCGGACCTTCGGGCCCTCGGGGGCAGGAGCTTTAGCTGCGCTGTCGGCCAGGCTGTCCAGGTGCCACCGCACCCCCTCCCCTCCCCTCCAATGGGACAGCGGAGTCCCTGTGGGGCGGCCCCAGGGCATGAGAATCGGGGTGGTGGAGCCGTCACCCCCCCCCCCCCCATGAGCTCCCGGTCCTGCCCCCACAGGCTTCGGGCACCAAAGGGCGAGGTTATGCTGGTGCTCGCCGCCCTGCCTGGCTCCCGCGATGGAGGGCAAGAGAGAGAAGCGGCGCGGTCTCCGAGGGATCGCCCTCGCCTTCCTGTGGCCCTTCCCCAGAGGATCTTGGGACGGCCCCCTTCCCTCGGCTCCGCTGTTCCTGGGGGGACTCAAGAGACCGGGGGATGCCTGGCACGGCCACCCGGGGGAGCCTGCGAGGTTCCTCCCAAGCCGCCGCAGCGCCCCCTATAGAAGAGCCCTGGGCTGAGTCCCTGGGGGGGAGGGCCGCGGGGGTCTTTGGGTTCCACCCGGCTTTCTGTAGTCGGGATGACTTGGAGCTTCCCTCAGCCCCGCCCCACCGACACGCAGGGAGCCCCCAACCTGAGCCCGACGCCCCTTGGAGGTGGGGTGGGGTGTGAATCAGGCGGCAGCCCCTCAAAGGCTGCGCTTCTCGGCCCCGGAGTGGCGTCGGCTCTTCCGTCTCTGGCTTTCTGCCTTATGCCGCCCTCCTCTGCCGCTCTTCCTTTCCCCCTTTTCTGCCGCCCCCTTTTCTCACACTTCCATGCAGGGATGCTGCTCGCAGGCAGCAGAAGGGGCTGAGACTGAGTGTGTGTGTGTATGTGTGGGAGGGAGGGAGAGAGGCTTTTGCGCTGCTGCTACTTTGGAAAAGTTTCCCATCTTCCCAATAAGTCGCTGGCGGGTGGATGCAACCCTATGGGCTTCAGTCGCGGAGGCTGGGTGGAGCAACTCCCACCCTGCGCCCTCCTGGCTGCTTCAAGTTTGCAACCGCGGAGCGTCTGTCTTAAGCGCAGCCTGAAATCCGAAGGTGGAGGAGTGCATTTCAGCCCAGGGAGCAGACCTCCTTCTGGAGGGCGGAGCCAGTGGCAGGTGCGGCAGGTGGCCAGATTCAGTTTGGAGGGAAAGGGCCAAGACGGTGATCGGAGGAAAGAGAGGATGGGTCTGCAAAAGAAGAAGCAAGGGTCAGCTCCTCTTTTCTTTACTGCCCTCCCCTCCCCTACTCTGAATCTTAAACCATCTTGAGAAAGTCCAAACCCCTCCCCCATGGACTACTGTCGGGACCAGGGTTCTCCAACCTTGGCAACTTTAAGATTCGTGGTCTGGACTGTCCTGGCGCACCAGCCTGGGGGGTCTGAAATATGAGCCCCTCCAGAGAGCAACAACAATGGGGGAGCCATTTTTGTTGTAAAAATAACACATTTTGGTGTGTGTGTGTGTGTGTGAGAGAGAGAGGGGGGATTCTGGTGAGCCTGGGCCTGCTTTGGAGCTGCTCTGCTTGGGTAAACATCTCCGCTGGCTTTCAGGAAAGAGATTGGGCTCCCCCTCCTGCTTTTTAGGCTGCCCAGAGCAGCTTCGGTGGCTGATGGGAAGATTTGAGCGCCGGAATATTCTTCAGCCTGTGTATCGGCTGCACAACAAATGCAGCTGTCAAGGGCTCCATTTTAAAAGCCTAATTCCTCCTGTGAGCGGTTGAGGGAGGCCCAGGTGCTGCGGCTTCAAAGCTGGCCTCATCATTTTTTAATGCGTTGCAGTCTTGTGGAATATTGATGCCGCTCTCTTCTGGATCAAACACGGCAAGCGCCTTGGTAGGAGGCAGCTGGCTAAGGTCTTCCTTGGGGGCAGCCTGGCCCCACCCTCGCTTTTCCCCTTGGCATGCTGGTGCTGCATGTTGGGTGGTCTGCAGGCAAGACTGGTGTGGTGACCTTGGCTGCTGCCAGAGTCAAGGAAGTCCGGTCTTGCTCCACACAAGCGGAGAGCCTTTTTCACCAGAAGGACCCCCAGCTGGAACTGACATTGGGGAGCCCAGGGAAAGGGGCCTTTGTTCTCCCTCTGGGCCTGGCAGTAACAACAATAGCAATAACGCTTAGATTTATATACTGCTCCACACAGTGGTGGGATTAAGGTTTTTTTACTAATGGCTCTATGGCATGGCTTGGTGGGCATGGCTTGGTGGGTGTGGCAGGGGAAGGATACGGCAAAATTCCCCTTCCCTCCCCACCCCACTAACCTGCTTTCCAGCTCCGTTCTCCTGTGCAGGGCAACCAAAGGAGACCCAGCCAATCAGCTGGGACTCAATGGGAGGTGGAAAGTAGATGGGGCTGGCGGGGCCAGTCAGAAGTGGGATTTACTGGTTCTCTGATCTACTCAAAATTTCCACTAACGGTTCTCCAGAACTGGTCGGAACCTGCTGAATACCATGCCTGGCTCCATAGTGCTTTACACCAGAGGTCTTCAAACTTGGCAACTTTAAGACTTGTGGACTTCAACTCTGGAAATTGGTCCACAAGTCTTAAAGTTGCCAAGTTTGGGGACCCCTGCTTTACACTGTCAGCATATTGCCTCCAACAATCTGGGTCCTCATATTACCGACCTCAGAGGGATGAAACGCTGAATCAACCTTGAGCCGGTCGGGATCGAACGCCAGGCTGTGGGCAGAGACAGCCTGCATCACTGCATTGTGTCCATTGTGTTCACCAGGGCTCCTAAATTCCAAGGTGGCAGGCGATGCCTTGGATATCAAAACCTCCATGCTGTTTCCAAAAGCCAAACAGGCCGTTCCTTCTCAGGAGGAATTCGGTTCTTTAAAAAATGACCTCAAAACATGAGTATCCAGATGTTTCCTTTTTAATTATATATATAAAAGCGAAATACCCCTCAAGCATCATCACAAAATCTGCAGAACTGTAAGGCCTACAAACTTGAAATTTGGCACATGTGTTCCTCTTGGCTTCTAGGTGCTCACTAAGAAAGGATTTTTCAAAATGAACACCAGAGCATTAGCATTTCCTATATAATTATTATTAACATGCTCTCATGCTAAGGAATTCTACTCCCCCTCCCTACCTGAAAAGATATCTCTTCCAAAGGCAAAACACAAGCAGAGGAGAAGAGTTTCAGTTTTAGTTTCAGTTTCACAGCACCAAGCAGCTTTAGTACAGAACAGTTGAGCTAAGCCACGCCCAGGTTCCTTGCTGTCTCCTTCTTGCTCATATAACAAATACTATTTCAGCCCTCAACTTTCTCACACATTGACGGGATGCTACCCAGATGAATACCAATGGATGCTGGTAGGCAGAGGCAGAATCCCCCTTATTTTCCTCCCCAAAACCTAAGCCAACCACATAGTTTCATAGTGAAGCATGGGTATCAAGCTAGTTTGTTTATATAGCAAATTTATTTGCTGTCTTAATCAGAGAACTCTGGGCAGCTAACAAGATTTTGAAACAATAAAGATGCCAGATGAAAACAATCAACTTTCAATTCATGGCCAGCAACGTGCGCAACTTCGCACTCGCATCCTGACTCTAAGGCCTGAGGCCAGGAGCTAGTCTTTTGTGCCTTCTGTGAGGCCAGTGGAGCCATGACCAGCTGGACCTCAGGACAGAGGGGCTGCCAGAGAGAAATCATAAATGTCTCGTTCATTTATTTATTTTGGGTGTTTTTATTTTTAATATTTTTAAAACTGTAAGCCACCCAAAGTCACTGATTAAAATGGGCAGCTAGAGACATTGAATAAATAAATACACACTTATTTTACCTACCATAAGGCAGAGGTGGCATTCAGCCGGGTCGAACCAGCTCTGGAGAACCGGTAGCAGAAATATTGAGTAGTTCAGAGAACCGGACAATACCACCCCTGACTGGCCCCGCCCCATCTATTCTTCACCTCCCGAGTCCCAGCTAATCGGCTGGGTCTCCTTTGGTTGCCCTGCACAGAAGAACGGAGCTGGAAAGCAGGTTAGTGGGGTGGGGAGGGAAGGGAGATTTTGCAGTATCCTTCCCCTGCCATGCCCACTAAACCATGCCCACAGAACCGGTAGTAGAAAAATTTGAATCCCACCATTGCCATAAGGTGACCCCTTCCTGTAGAAAGACCTGGAGGCAGGCGTTCCCAGGCTTTTCTCGAGCTTCTTGGCCTGGAGAATGGAAGTCTTCAGAGGGACAAGAACTGGATCAGGGCAGAAACCAGCTCTGGAAAAAACAGGGACCTATGGAATCAGATTAACAGCGGTGGGCCTTAAATGTCCCCTTCCTCCCTCCCCCTCCCTGGGGTTTTGTGTGTGTGTGTGTGTGTGTGTAAAGAGGCCCTTTTTCTCAGCCTCTCCCACTGAGAGACCCAAAGGCCACCTGAAATCAGGAGTGGGATTCAAATTTTTTAACAACCGGTTCTGTGGGCATGGCCATGTGACTGGATAGGCATGCCTTTTTGTTTTGCAGCACCACCACCCCTCGCACTCCATTTTTTGGCCTCCTGGGCCTCAGAGAAGCCTCCTGGGTGAAGCAGTAAGTAAGTGAGGGGAAACCTGGCACAGCTGATCATCGGAACAGCTGATCATCAGGAGGAAAAAAGACAGAAATACCTTAAGGTGTGACTGGGCGGGGGAGAATGCAGTCAGCGATGTCATGCAAGCATGATAAGGACTGACTGGGCAGGGAGGGGAGGGGCAGGCAGAGAGGAGAGGGGCCAAGCAGGGACACGATTTGCCGGTTCTCCGAACTGCGCAGAATCATAGCAACCAGTTCTATAGAACCGGTCCAAACCGGTAGAATCCCACCCCTGCCTGAGATCCATTTTTCAGAACTCAGGAACATTTTCTAGTGTTTATTTATTTACATACTGTGCTGGTTGGTGTCATTTTTCCCCCCTGGGAACATTAAGAGCCTCTGTAATGTTAAAGCCACACATCATAAACCGAGAGGGGTGTTAAAGGCTTTTGGCAAAGCTGCTGCTCGCTGAAGCCAGTTTTAAGCCTTGGAATATTTCCTCCCGAGATTTCTCTTTGGTAATGAGCTGATGATAAACTCTTCTTGAAGCATATGGATTATCTGTTAATGGCAGTCCTGGGAGAAGCATTCACAAAGGACTTATTGCAAGAAACAGATTTAATTATGCTTAATGGGAGAAGTTAGTGCCTCCAAAATGCTGGTATAGCCAGCAGCTGAAGGGGGCTTCTGTCAGCAATGGAGGCTGCTTTAGGTTCAGCTAAAGATCATCCCAAGGGCTGAAATAAGAAGGAGATGAGAGCCTGCCAGAAAGTTTCCACATTCTCTCTGCACATTCTTGGGCACAGGTTTATTTTTGGGGAGTGGGGTGGGGTGGGGTCCATAGGCGCCTGCTTTGTGGGGCTTGAAAGCCGCACAACAAGAAGGGTTAAGCAGAAGCTGGATACTTCTGCACCAGAGGTGGCCTTCAGCTGGTTCTCACCAGTCCTGGACAACCGATTAGCGGAAACGTTGAGTAGTTTGGAGATCTGGCAAATCCCACCCCTGACTGGCCCCACCAACCTCATCTTTTCTCTGCCCCCCATTGAGTCCCAGCTGATCGCCTGGGTCTCCTTTGGTTGCCCTGCCCAGGAGAATGGAGCTGGAAAGCAGGTTAATGAGGTGGACGTTGATGAGCCACAGAAACAAACCAGAAAATAGAAGAAGCATCTGGATTGGAGAAGAGGAGGAGGAAGAGCTGAACAAACAGCAAAAGGGGATTCCTGTCTTGTAACCACCCCAGAGCAGCTGCAGGTCCTAGTTTTCATGACCTGCTCATCAATCAAGAATAAACCATAGTTTGACCTAGTGGAGCAGGTGAATTCCATGGGGATGTATGGAAGATTTTTTATTTTGGGGTCCAATGACTTGTAGGGTACTTCCCCTCCAGTAGACCCAGGGGTTGCTTCAAGATTAGTGCCACCCACAAGCCCTCTCCGCTGCCAACCCTTGAAATGACTCATAGCCGCACCATTTCTGTTCTGAAGGTGCTGTGTGTGGGGGTGGGGGGGTGGAGGGGGGGCAGGGAGGCCAGTTTCTGGTTCAATTCTTATTTTGGGGAACAGACCTCCCAAGTTCCCTCTAAAGGGGAGGCCTTTTCATTCTGCTCAGTGTCCAGAGCCACTCATTGAGGCGAATGGTCAAACCATTTGGATGAATGAACAAACCCCTCTGGAGAAGCCACACAGGTGCCCTGGGGCTGCAGAGGCTCGCACAGATGATGGTCCCTTCCTTTGCCCCCCACTGTCCCCCCCAATCCTGGCAATGACAGCTTTTGGGCCCCTGCTGAGCAGGAGATGGAGGCGGTGCAGGTGAAGCCACATTGATCTAACCGGCTTCCAAATGAAAACCAGCGCTTGGACTTATTGCTTTCCAAGCTCGAAATTTGATTACATTTTTCTGCGGCTGTAAATCTACCTCTTTTCCGGCAATGTTATTATTGAAGCCGCTGCTGGATTTATGTGACGATGGTGGTGCCAACGGGGGTGGGGGAGTGGGGGAGGAGTCATATGTAAAATTTCAATGCTGCCGCTGACATTCCAGGAAGTTAAAAAGCAATTACAGGCTGTGCTTTTTTGCCTCGGGACAGGGTGAGTCACGCTAGGCAGCAGCTTCTTCTCTGCCAAAGAACAGAGGGCTGAAGCGGGGGGAGGTGGGGGGGGGCGCTGGCGGGGGGAGGCAGCATTATGTCAAGAAGCAAAGGTCAATGATATTGGAAGGGAATCTATTCTGTTTTTTAAATATTTTTGCTTACATTGCCATCCTTTCCCAAACAAGCAAAATAAACTTCCACTTCTATGTATTTGTGGCGTAATAAACTGCCCCCCACAAATGCTGGCAGGGTGAAACTCCCCTCTCCCATTGCCTTTCCTAGCTCCAGAATGAAGCCTGCCTGAAAGTCCATCCCTGGGGCAGGACTCCTCGGGCACCTCTGTAGACACCTGGGGCTTCTTCTGCCAGGCCTGCCCTAGAAAAAATGGGACTCTTCTCTGCGGGGTGGGAGGGGCAGCTCTTGACCAACTGTGCCCAGGAGGTAGATACAAACTAAGGAGGGGGCACTTCTCCTTCTGCCTGGAAATGATGCAGGGCCAGGCAGGGGCAGTAATGCCACTGGGGATGGGGGGGGAGGCTGAAGGTGTTGTGGTTCGTCAGCAGACGGCGCAGACGGCAGCGGAATCAGACAGTGGGGAAGTGCAGGAGTCTGGAGAGGATTCGGACGAGGGTCCTGTGTCCAATGCAGGGATGGGGCCAGGACTATCTGGGAGTGGGGTGCTGCCTTTGGAGCCTCCAGAGTCTGGCAGCAGTGAGGCAGAGGAACAAGGGGAGCCTGTTCCCAGTGCGCAGAGCTGCCAGAAGGCAAGAGCAGCTGAGACAAAAGGGGCGACTCCGGAGTTAAGGTTTGGAGGTGACTGCCCCTCTCATAAGGTATGAAGAAAGTGCAAAGGTAGAGAAACCTTTGCAGGAAGCAACATTGTTTGTTCTGTTCGGATTAAACCTTGAAGCTCTGTGTGGCCTTTGTACTTCGGTTGGTTTTTTACCGTTAATTTGGCACTTTAGTTGTTGGCAGCCATTCAAAGGAGATAAAGGTGGGTGCTTATCTCAAGGAACTGTTGGGACTCATTACAGGCTGGGAATGAAAATAATTCCCAGCATTGAAATAAAAGAAGAGTTGTTTGGACTAAGTGTGTACTTAATTTTGATCTCAGGAAGCCTTGGTCAGAACAGAAGGTAGTCCAACAGCTCAGCTCCAGCCGTGCCGCTTCCTCATAAGGTAGGATGGAGACAAGAAGCTTGGAGTGGGGGGGGGGGGGGGGCAGCCGAGGGGCCTCTTCAAGGGGGGCTGAGATCCTGGCATGCATGGGGGCACCCCAGGACAGAGTGGCCGGTGCTGTACAGTGCTGGTTAAAAGTGAGTAAAGACTTTGGATTTTCACTATTTCTGCATAAATATCACTTAAAGCATGATCTGTGCCCTCCACAAGTCCTAGAAGTAAAGAAAGAGATCTCACTTGAAGAAATGAGTCAAAAACAATATAGTTCCTTGGTTTTTTGAGGAAAATGATCCAAAGCTTCATATTTGTGTGTTGTAAAAGCATGTCAGCTTTTGCATTCAATAACTGATTGGCCCCATCAAGCAGCAACAATTGCCTAACTAAACAGTGATAAACGCTGATGAATCCTGCACGTTTGCTTTGAGCAATTTTAGCCCTTTCCTCCTCCTTTCTGAACAGCTTTGACTCAGGGAGGTTGTGAGTTTCCTCACGTGAACCACCCATTTCAGATCCTTCCCCAACACCTCTGTAGGATTAAGGTCAGGATTTTGACTTGGCTATTCCAAAGCATTAATTTTCTTCTGCTCTATCCATCCTTTAGTTGTAACTCGTGTGTTTTGGATCATTGTCTTGCTGCATGACCCACTTTCTCTTGAGCTTCAGTTCACAAGGATACGTCCTGGCTTTACCTGTAGAATTTGGGGACGCAATTCAGGATTCATCGTTCCATCAATGGTGGAAGTCATCCTGGTCCAGAGGCAGCAAAGCAGAACCAAACCATGATACTGCCATGTTTGACATACGGTATATGATAAGGTGCTTATGCTGGAAGGCAGGGTTTGCCTTTCCCCAAAACCTGACAATTTTAATTCAAGCCTAAAGCTCTATTTTGATCTCATCCATCCACAGAATCCCTTTCCAGAGGTTGTCTGGCTTGGCAACGGGGTCTCTTCTCAATCCGTACACAGCCAGCAGCCGCCTCCTTGGGGAGGAGTGGCTTTCTCCTTGCAACTCTGCCACGCACACCATGGTTGTTCAGTGTTCTCCTGGTGGTGATCTCACAAACACATCTGCCAACGCAAGAGAAGGCTTTTAATGCACTAGACAATATCCTGGGCTTCTTTGAGATGTCTTCTTTTTTGGTATGATCTTGGTTGATCAACCTCTCCTGGGGAAGGTAACAATGGTGTTGAATTGTACATGATTCCCATTTATATACATCACAGTGAATTGATGGTCCAAGGTTCCCCTCCTTGGCAATAATTTTGTCACCTTTTCCAACCAGGTGAGCATAGACAGCTGTTTTTCAAAAGTCCTCGGAAATCTCCTTTGTTGGAGATATACATTTCTGTATAGTTTGTTTATGGCTATTTTATGTGTTATTGTATCTTTGTGAGCTGCCCAAGGTTGCCAAATACAAGATTGGTGCAAAAGAGACCTGTCGGCTCAGGAAGTGTGCTCTCTTCCAGGAATGATGCAATGGAAGAGTTTGCAAGACTGTCCATTGGCTGACAATGACGCTTCCAGCTGAAGCATGTGGGGACATTTAACCCAGGGGAGAAGAGCCATAACTGCACTGCCTCAGATTTAGAAACTTCTGGAAGGAAACTGATGATCCTGGGCAGGGGTGGGATTCAATTTTTTTAACAACCGGTTCTGTGGGGGTAGCTTAGTTGGTGGGTGTGGCTTGGTGATCATGTGACTGGCTGGGCGTGGCCAACTCAATATCCCTCACATCGAGGCACGCATCTCCTCGCCTGGCCTCGTGACTGTGGGGATGCTGCAACAGTCGTAAGTGTGAAAAATGGTCATAAGTCACTTTTTCCAGTGCCATTGTAACTTTGAATGGTCCCTCCACACAAGCAAAATACCAGCAAAGGAGGGGAAAAAAACTCCAGAGAAGTTCCTGAGACAGGAAGTCTAGTCCTGCCAAGAATGTAATAAAGGTTAACAGAGAGGCAGTTTCTGTAAGCAACACCAGAATGTTTCCTTCCTGCCTTCCTGACAGGATTAGGCAAGTCATTTCTTCTAACAACTGGTTCTTCAAACTGCTTAGAATGTTAACAACTGGTTCTAGCGAATAGGTGCGAACTTGTAGCATTCCACCCCTGGTCCTGGGACTCAAAAGTCCTCCCATCCACTGGCCTACTTCATGGAGAAGGACCACAAGGAGAAAGAAGGTTGCAGATCTCTGAATGGTTGTGCCAATGGCTTATAACCTGTTAGGCAAAGGTTTAGACTCTCCAGATGATGGATGCTGGCCCAGGAGGAGAAGCCCCTCCCCATGAAGAGGCTCTAAATGTGTTTGGAAGAGTGAGGCTCTTTTATTGGGGCTGGGCTGGGAGGGTGGGGGAATTTCTGAGGCTGCTGAGAGCTCTAGACAGCTGTCTTCTGGTTTCTCTTTCTGCTGTGATCTGTTCATTCTCGCGCCTGGTGCAATCAAGGCTGACTCTGATTTGGGATTATTATGCAATTTGGATTGGCAGATCAATAGCTAAGTAGATTCTCCGGAAGGATCTTTGCTGCCTTTGCCTAAATCTGCTTTATTTTATGCAAACGGTGAGACATATTGTGTTGGTGCTCTATTTCCCTCCCTCCCAAGGGAAACATGGAACCCTGCAGACCCACCGGTGCTGTCCCTTCTGCAGCAAGCAAAGTTTGCCTTTCCTTGGAAGGTCAGAAAGGGACCATTCTGGTCCTTCCAATGTCCCTTGAAGTGCAATTACGGAGGGAGAGCCATGGGCTGCACAAGGGACATGAAACTCCAGCCCTTGGGGTGACCAGTGGCCCAAAGGAAGGGGTGGTGATGCCTTTAGAAGGTTGCTAAGTCCAACTTGCCCAAAGAAAGAGGGAAAAGGTGCTGGGAGTGTTGCCCTCAGGGCATGAGGGGAGGCCCCATTAGGAAACAGGGGAACGAGGTCCCATGGTCTGGAGAGGGGACCCATAAGTAACCATGGTGAGTGTAGTCTGGATTCCCGGGAGGGAGGGGCTGCCTTCCAGAGGGCTAAGTTGAGGCGGTTGGGAGAAGGAGAGTGAAGAAGGCTCTTCCTAGCAATTCTCAAACGATGCAATTAGATGCTTTAGCTTGGTAAGATTTCGGTCTATAAATGAGGACCGTCGTAAGCCTACCTGTCTTTCTTGGCTCCTGAGATCTGATATGCAGGCCCAGTTCTGGCAAGGATGGAATCCCAGAGCCCACTGCCTGCTCTACACAGCCCAGTGCAGGCAGAAAGAGTAAGGGCTCCTAGTGACTTGGGCAGGCAAGGCGTGTTAGTTCCTCTAGCCCTGCACAGAAGGTCTCAGACCGATCGCTGGCCAGAGGTCATTCTGGAAGGAAATCAGGATTATTCCTTCTCTCCAGGCATTAATTCAGTAACATGAATCCTTTGCTTACATTAAGAGAGGCCGGGGATGGGGGAGAGACGAGGGCGATGGCTGGCAAGGGCGTCTCTGTTCAGTCAGAAGTCTCCTCCTCCAGCCTCTGCCATTTCCTCTTTTTAACTAGAGGGGGAGGGGGGTTTGGAGCTGTGAGGGGTCCCCCAAGATAATTCTCCCAATACCTGTGTGAGCCAGACCAAGGGTGTTCTCTTGCTTTGGCCCTGAGGAAGGTGAGCCGCTGCAGGAGACCGGAGAACCAGGCCCCATGGTTTTGATCCCCACAAAGACTGGGGAGGGTCTTTCCTTCCTCCAGGAACCATCTGGAGAGATCTCTTCTGGCCCCCTTCCCTCTCCCAGCACCCTCCGCCTCAAGTAGCAGCATCACTCGGTGCAGTGGAGTGTCTGGGTGTATGGGTCAATCTTGGGTTCCCCATTTCGGGTGTTTCCCATGAACGATTTGGATGACGAGGTGAAGGGGGCGTGCATAAGCGCACCAACGTGCCTACCGTCTCTGTCCTATTGTTTCTTTTTATTTTTCTTATATGTACCCATTTCATGTATTCATAACTATGTTTATCCTTATACCTATTATCTTGTAAGTGATTGACAAATCAAATAAATAAATAAAATAAAGGGAATGCTTATCAAAATTGGGTGGAACAGACATGTAATTAATAAGACTTTGGACAGTTTAAAAATAATAGGTTGAAAATAAGAGGACAAATTTACAAAAAGAAGTGCAAAGAATTCCACATAAGAAGCAAATATCAAATGCGTAAATTTAGTAGCAGGGATACCTGCACGATAATATGCAGTGCTTATGAAACAGATCTTTCAACAATAAATGACTGCAAATGGAATGTGAACCAGCCACGTGATATGGTTTCAGAGAAGGCAAATGCAGTCTGAGGCTGCATCAAGAGATGTAATTCCCCAAATTTCAGGGAGTAATCACTGCTCTGCTTTCATTGGTCCACCCCGCACTACCATCTCATTTCAGAAGCTGAGTCTTTAAAGCCACAGCAATTGTGAAAAGGAGAAGAGCTAGTTGTTCCAATGATTGTGAAAAGTAGGCGTGTTGAGCTGTGCTCCAGAGGCGCTGAGGAGTCCCGGTTCTGAACAGAGGGGATCCCATCAGTGTGCCTCTTAGGGAGAGCCCCACCTGCCCTGCTTGTGGAGAAAGGAGCTTCTCTCCTCTGGAAGCCCTCTTGGCCTCCGTGGGTGAGGTGAGGGTGAGGGAAGAGAAGAGAAGGGGGGCTTTCTTTTGACCCTCTTCTTGTGGCTAATCTCTTGGGCAGAGGGAGGAGAGCAGCCACACAGCGCTGACTGTGATGGACTCAGGATGTGCCAGGCAGGAGCTGGAGGGGAAGTGAATGGATAAGGGAAAGGTGCTTGATCTGGGCTGGGGG
Source organism: Bungarus multicinctus (assembly GCA_023653725.1). Classification (NCBI taxonomy): domain Eukaryota; kingdom Metazoa; phylum Chordata; class Lepidosauria; order Squamata; family Elapidae; genus Bungarus; species Bungarus multicinctus. Next base: position 20,052,618 of record CM042842.1, read on the forward strand.
CTGCAGAGGTGGTTCTGACCAGTTCTGGAGAACCGGGAGCGGAAATTTTGAGTAGTTCAGAAACCGGCCAATCCCACCTCTGACTGGCCCCGCCAACCCCATCTCTTCTCTGCCTCCCATTGAGTCCCAACTCATTGGCTGGGTCTCCTTTGTTGCCCTGCCCAGGAGAACAGAGCTGGAAAGCAGGTTAATGGGGTGGGGAGGGAAGGGGGAGGGAAGGGGGATTTTACAGTATCCTTCCCCTGCCACGCCCACCAAGCCAAGCCACACCACGCCCACCAAGCCATGCCAACAGAACCGGTAGTAAAAAAATTGGAAGGAAGAGAGGAACAAAAGCAGAAGGAAGAGAGGAACTAAGGGAAGGAAGCAGAGATGGGATTCAGCTGGTTCTGACTAGTTCTGGAGAATCAATAGTGGAAATTTTGAGCAGTTCAGAATCCCACCTCTGACTGGCCCAGCCAATCCATCTCTTCTCCGCCTCCCATTGAGTCCCAGCTGATCGGCTGGGTCTTCTTTGGTTGCCCTGCACAGGAGAACGGAGCTGGAAAGCAGGTTAGTGGGGTGGGGAGAGAAGGGGATTTTGCAGTATCCTTCCCCTCCCATGCCCACCAAGCTATGCTCATCAAGCCACGCCCATCAAGCCACGCCCACAGAACCAGTAGTAAAAAAATTTGAATCCCCCACTGGGAAGCTGCCTTCTTTCCTCATCCTGGGACCTTCCAGGAATCCTGCTTGTCTTTGCACCCTCCACCTGGAAGCTTCTCACCTTTCCTCCCTCCCAGCCACTTCTCTCCAACTTCAGCATCTGTCCTCCTACAAAGACAAGTTCCAACATTTGCACCACAGGGAATGTTGCAGGCTTGCATTCCTGTCCATTGGAGAAGGCCAGACAATGCTGATAAGAGTTGCTTGAAATGGGTTGGATGCAAGTTGTGTGTGCTTCGCTCTAAAACGGTCAGAAGGCCAGTGTGAGTGGTGATTCTGAGCAGATCCTTGGACGAATAAACTATTCACACATCAGCATGGAATTCACATCCTAATGGGAGCCATTGCGATTAAAAAGAAGGAGAAGAAGAAGAAGAAGAAGAAGAAGAAGAAGAAGAAGAAGAAGAAGAAGAAGAAGAAGAAGAAGAAGAAGAAGAAGAAGAAGTAGTAGTAGTAGTAGTAGTAGTAGTAGTAGTAGTAGTAGTAGTCAACCAATTCTCCAAAGCAAGACAAGAAACAATAAAGGAGAGAAGCAACCTAGAAATGAGGAGAAATTTCCTGGCAATGAGAAGAGTTAACCCGTGGAATGGCTTGCCTTCAGAAGTTGTGAGTGCTCCATCACTGGAGGCTTTTCAGGTCTTCTGTTTGGACTACAAGACCTCCGAAATACCTTCCAACTCACAGGTGGGATTCATAATTTTTAACAACCGGTTCTGTGGGTGTGGCCTAGTTGGTGGGTGTGGCTTGATGGTCATGTGACTGACTGGGCGTGGCCAACTCAATATCACTCACATCGAGGCACGCATCTCCTCGCCTGGCCTCTTGTGACTGGGGATGCTGCAACAGTCGTAAGTCATAAGTCACTTTTTCCAGTGCCATTGTAACTTTGAATGGTCACTCCTCACAAGCAAAGTACCAGCAAAGGAGTGGAGGAAAAACTCCAGAGAAGTTCCTGAGACAGGAAGTCTGGTCCTGCCAAGAATGTAATAAGGGTCAAAGGAGAGGCAGTTTCTATAAGCAACCCCAGAATGTTTCCTTCCTGCCTTCCTTACAGGATTAGGCCAGTAATTTCTTCTAACAACCGGTTCTCTGAACTGCTTAGAATGTTAACAACCAGTTCTAGCGAATAGGTGCGAACTGGTAGAATCCCACCCCTGTTCCAACTCTGTTATTTTGTTATTCACTTGCTCAATGTTCGCATCACTTCATTTCTGAGATTGTCCTAATCATATTTGGGCACACAAGAAACACAAGAAAGGGACCAATCTGCCTCCTTAGGAGTACTCATTTATTTACAACTAGCTCTATACCCATGCTTTGCTACAAAACTATGTGGTTGGGTTTAGTTTTTGGGGAGGAATATAAGGGGGAAAAAAATCTGCCTCTGCCTACCAGCATCCATCAGTATTCATCTGGCTAGCGTCCTGTCAGTGTGTGAGAGAGTTGAGGGCTGTTTGGAAACTGAAGCCGTATTTACTATGTGAGCAAAGAGATAGCAAGGAGCCTGGACGTGGTTTAGCTCAACTGTTCTGGACTAAAGCTGCTTGGTGCTGTGAAACTGAAACAGAAACTCCTCTGCTGGTGTTTTGCATTTGGAAGAGATTTCTTTTCAGGTGGGGAGTAGAACTCCTTAGCATCAGACTGTGATGATGATGATGATGATGATGATAATAATAATAATAATAATAATACCAATAGCAATAGCAATAACAACAACAACAACAACAACAACAATAATAATAATAATAATAATAATATAGGAAATACTCTAAATGCTCTGGTGGTCATTTGGAAAAATCATTTCTTAATGAGCACCTAGAAGCCAAGAGGAACATACGGGCCAAATGTCAAGTTTGTAGGCTTTGTGGTTCTGGAGATTTTGTGATGATGTGTGAGTGGTCTTTCGCTTTCATATATATAGAAGATAAGAAGTAGAAGAGAGCCAGCTTGGTGTAGTGGTGAAGGCTAGAAACCAAGCTAGAAACCAGGAGATGGTGAGTTCTAATCCCACTTTAGGCATGAAGCCAGCTGGGTGATCTTGGGCCAGTGGCTCACTTTCAGCTCCAGGAAGGAGAAGGAGGTGATGGCAAACCACCTCTGAAATCTTGCCAAGAAAACTGCTGGGTTTAGTCCAGGCAGTCTCCAGAAGCCAATACTGGCATCGAAAAACAAAACAGCAGAAGAAAAGAAATCTAGATGCAGGGAAGGCGACTGACTTGGAGAATCTGCCTTTGAGTCCCTGTAGATAATTGCTTGGAAGAGAAACTTTGTTCCTATCTCCCCCCACCTGCTCTGAGCATCAAATTCCATGGTTTGAAATGTATTTGTTTATTTAGTCATCAATCAAATTTAAATGGCTGCTCATCTCGTGGATGTAACCCTGGGAGGCATGCAATCAAACCAACAATTATGGGTTCTTCAAAAGTCATTAAAAACAATTACCCGTACAAAGAAACAAAGTCATGAGATAGAAAGTGTGGCACTGTTTGTGTGTCAGTGTGCACCAGCTGTCTCTTGAGCCCACATAAATGCAGGAGCAGAATTAGCCACATAACATCACATAACACACAACACAATAACAGAGTTGGAAGGGATCTTGGAGATCTTCTAGCCCAACCCTTTTGCTCAAGCCAGTATGGTTAGTCTCAGGATTGGGACTTAATAGTCCCAATGAACCATGGTGGTGCAGTGGTTAGAACACAGGCTCCTTCTGCTGACTGCCAGCTGTCTGAAATCTGGTAGTTCGAATCTCACCAGGCTCAAGGTTGACTCCACCTTCCGTCCTTCCGGGGTGGGTCAAATGAGGACCCAGATTGTTGGGGGCAAGAGGCTGACTCTGTAAACTGTTCTGAGGGGGCTGTAAAGTGGTATATAAGTCTAAGGGCTATTGCTATTGCTTTTTCAACCGGCAACATGGCTGCCTTAGGAAGGCATATGGACCGAAAAGACAAAACCAGCATCTGCTCTCCTCTCATCTGTGCACTGGGTTTTAATCCCACCTGCTGGCGAGTCTGTTGGTTGAAGGAACTCCTCTCACTGCCCTTCTGGAGTGGCCGTGGGGCTGGGTTGAAGTAGAAGGAAGGATTTGCCCTCCTGTGTTGCGTTCAGCTGCTAGTGGGAAAAGAGGGGCTGAAGCTCAGGTCCCCCTCTGCCTCTGTGGGGGGCTCTTCCCCCAGAGCTCATAGAAGAAGGCCTCCTCTTGAAAGATGCTTTTGCTGGCTGTGTGCTTCTTTACAGCCTTGGGGGCTCAGCTTCCGATCGATTTCAGAACCCATTAAAGTGTTTTTTCCCAAAGAATTTTGTGCTATAAGCAGCTTTTTGTGGTTGCTGCTAAATCCAGCCCAGCAGCCGAGCTGAATTTATGCAGCCTCTGAACCTATGTGGCTTTGGGAGGGGGGGGGGGAGAATTAGATCTGAAGTTTTAATGTGCTGATATTTTTATGACTCACACAGATCAAATTAATTTGGTCCTTGTGCTTGAAGGGGGTCTAAGTAATGCAGCAGGGGCTGCCATTTTGTTGGAAGGAAGCTTTCCCTCCTCCTCCTCCTCCTCCTCCTCCTCGCCTGGTGGGAGAAAGAAACGGAAGAGCAGCTCCTGGTCCTTTGGAGTCCTGGACCAAATCAGAGCCATGCATGGGGAACATCAATCCTTCTGCCTCGGTGTTCCTTCTGCTCCAGCCATCAGATGTGGATACTCTGGGACGGGCACAGAAGAAAGATAGCCTGACTCATCCTGTCAGCATGCCCAACAATCCTGTGGGAGTCAGTAGGAGTCACAAGAAGAGCTTCTGGCTCAGCAGAGCCCAGGGTTGGTATTCAGCCGGTTCTGACCAGTTCTGGAGATCCAATAGCGGAAATTTTGAGTTGTTCAGAAACCGGCCAATCCCACCTCTGACTGGCCCCACCAACCTCATCTGTTCTCTGCCTCCCATTGAGTCCCAGCTGATTGGCTGGGTCTCCTTTGGTTGCCCTGCCCAGGAGAACGGAGCTGGAAAGCAGGTTAGTGGGGTGGGGAGGGAAGGGAGATTTTGCAATATCCTTCCCCTGCCACGCCCACCAAGCCACACCCACAGGACCGATGATAAAAAAAACTACCTGGGTCAGGCAATTGTAAATATGGGGCCTCCAGCTGGGTTGCTTTTTCAGGACAGCCTGGAATCCCCTCTCTGGAATGGATGACGATCTCATCATTCCGGCTCCCCGTCCCAACATTTAACTGTATTTTAACTTTTGTCAACAAATGAGCTGGAGGGATTTGCTGGGAATGTTCCTTTGCTTCCTTTCTTCGTACCTCACTCCAGCCAATCACCAAATGCAAAAGATCTCCAGATTATTCTGTAACACCGTGAAATAAAACTACCCTTTATAGCTTGCTATAAAATGTAAGATGGTTGTGAATAATTCATAGCTCCATTAGAGGTAAGAAAGACAGACAAAGAAGGAAGATTAGACAAAGGTGACATCTTTTTAAAAATAAAAAAAACAAAAGGGAAAATGTATTAGAAAAAGTTCTGGGTGCATTTTGTCTAGATCTTGCTGACCTAGTTGAGACATTTTCTGGGCTTAAGGAGCAAAAGAGCAAGGACATCAAAGAGAAATATTTTCCAGAGAACTGTGTTGTGGAGACCACAGTCAATTCCAAAGGAAGTTTTATGGTACTTTGGAAGGGAAGCTTGCTTTTCTGCCTGAAAAGAACCCAAATTAGATCTATCAGATATGCAGACTTGTGTCCTTCGTGTGTGCTATTAAAATGCAGATGTGTCACTGATGATGTTTGAGGAGTTGCAACACCTCAGGGAACAAGAGAAGTTCCCAGACAGGTTTGGGAGTTCCTCGGCGAGGGGATGAAGACTAAGGATCATGAACAGGAAGAGCACTGGATGGGCAGCATGCAGAGAAGCAAGGCAGTGTGGAGGGACAGTGCCAGTGGACCTGAGCAATGGCTCTCCAGCTCTCAGACTCTAGAAGACAATCCACATCCACTTGAGCAAAGACCACCAACCCCAGCTTCACAGAACAGGATGGGCCCTCAGACTCCAAGGATCAAAGAAACCCACTTTGAAGAACAAAGCCATGTTCTTCAGTGATGGGTGGGGAATGGATGACCCTAATCCTGCCAATTCTAGTAAAGAGGGTCTGCTCCAGGCCCCTTGCACCCAACAGTGCCACTTTGTTGGACCCGGAGTAGTGCCTTCTCTGTGGCAGCAGCTCCCTTGTGGAACAGACTCCCTACCTCCTCCAGAGATTTGAACGGCCCCAGCCCCATTAGCTGTTGCAAGGCATTAAAGACCTGGCTGTTTCCCCAGGCTTTGGGGCCAGGTGGGCAGATGACCTCTGCTGTGCTTCATATGTTTTTTGGCAGGTGGAATCATGGTTTGTACCGTGGGATTATATCAGGGGTGGGATTCAATTTTTTTGCTACCAGTTTTGTGGGCGTGGCTTGGTGGGCATGGCAGGGGAGGGATACTGTAATATCCCCTTCCCTCCCCACCCCATTAACCTGCTTTCCAGCTCCGTTCTCCTGTGCAGGGCAACCAAAGGAGACCAGCCGATCAGCTGGGACTCAATGGGAGGCAGAAAAGAGATGGGGGCGGGGCCAGGCAGAGGCGGCATTCCAAACTACTTGAAATTTCCGCTACCGGTTCTCCAGAACTGGTCAGAACCTGCTGAATACCCACCTCTGGATTATATGTGATGAGTTTCCTGTGTTTTAATCTTTGAAAGCTTCCCAGGATCACTTAGAAATCAATAAAGTGCCTAATGAACACTGAGATTCTGGTGGGAAGACCTCATGCGACAGCTCAGGAAGAATGTTGTATTCCAGGCACCCATTTCTGGACAACTTCTCCTTCAAATCCAGCCATGATGACCCCTTCCTACTGATTCCTGTGTGTATGAGCAGCTTTTCCAGAGAGTTACTACAACATTACCTCCTCTGTAAAATCTTCAGAAGGAAATGGACGGTATCACAGGGCTCTGAAATACTCAGTAGAGGTCATTGCACAACTACTAGGTGTAACCTTTGAGAGTTCCCAGAACAGCTGAGGATCAGAGGACCAGGGAAAACAGGTAGGCCTCAACTCACAACAGTTCACTTAGTGACCAGTCAAAGATACAACAGCACTGAAAAAAGTGACTTACGACCATTTTTCACACTTGTGACGGTTGCAGGCAGCATCCCCATGGTCACAAGGCTTACATTCAGATGCTTGACAACCAGTTCATATTTATGATGGTTACAGCGTCTCAGGACCATATGATCTCCTTTTGCAATCTTCTGACAAGCAAAGTCAAAGGGGAAGCCAGATTCATTTAACTACCATGCTATTAACACCAGCACTAGCCCTGAGACTTCCCTACCGCTTCACGGTGCTTTTATAGCCCTCTCAAGAGGTTTACAGAGTCAGCCTCTTGCCCCCAATAATCTGGCTCCTCATTTTATCCACCTCGGAAGGATGGAAGGTAGAGTCAACCTGGAGCCTGGTGAGATTCAAACTACCAGATTTCAGGCAGCTGGTAGTCAGCAGAAGTAGCCCTGCAGTACTGCACTCTAACCACTGCACCACTTTGGCTCTATTAATTTAACAACTGCAGTAATTCACAAGAAAAGTCATAAAATGGGGCAAAACTCACTTAACAAATGTTTCACTTAGCAACGTAACTTTTGGACTCAACTGTGGTCGTAAGTCGAGGACTACCTCTACTGTTCCTATTCTCAAAAAAATGGAAGGAGATCCCAGGAAACGACAGTCTTGTCAGCTTGACACTTATTCTTGACAAGGCCGTCAATCATGTTATTAAACAGCATGCAGTGAAAATGGGATGAAATGGAGCAACCTGAGTCAGCAAACAAATTGTGCCACATCTCCATTTTTGACTGAGCTCCTGGTTTAATAGCTTGGGGGAATGACGCGGCCGCAGTATAACGTGGACCAATAAAGAATTTGACAGGTTCTCATGACACCCTCCTTAATAACAAACTAGTCAAATGTGGGCCAGAGCAGAGTTCCTCAACCTTTCAGCGTTGAGAACCGATGGGTGGGGGAGGGGGAGGGTTCCGTGCGAACTGGCCGACAAGTGCATGCACAGGGCGTGCCCTCTGCTCATGCAAATGGAGCACACGTGCACGCACTCATGCAAGTGGGGATCCGCATGTGCGCAAGTGTGTCTGCCATTTCTGCAGCCCGGTTGCAAAACAGCTCATGGCCCCAACAGCAGGCTGTGGCCAAGAGGTTGGGGACCCCTGGGCTAGAGACTGCTATGATTGGATGGACTCACAGTTGGCTGAACAACAACAGAAGTGGCTCGATTTAACCTGGATGGTCCTGGGATCTAGGCTGTATTTTGATCAATGTCTGTCATGCCCCTGTCGGAATCTGATTCTAAGGGGGAGGCTGAGCAGCTGACAGGAAGTGGGAGTGGGGCTCCGTTGGTTGTGGAAAAAACTGGGGAGGGGCAAAGTCTGGCTGGGCAGAGCAGGGAGGAGGTAGAGCAAGGGAGAGGGAGTTCAGAGGAAGACCCAGGCCCACCTCCCTCTTCATCCTAGGGCACATAGGGAGGAACAGAGAAGGGAGCAACGTGAGTTGCATGTTTTACGGGGAGGAAAGGGCCCTGATTCCTTTCATTAGCTGCAGCTGGGAACACAGTGTTTAAAAAGGGAATTTGCACACAGCAACTTGTTGGAAACAAATCATGTATTATCTTGTTTTGTTGAGGTTTATCTGGGTTCCTGGCATCTTCCCAACTGTGTGTGTTTTGTTGGCCTTTGAAGTCTGCAATTCCTTATCCTGTCCTGTCCAGTTAATTGCTGCAGTGTGGTTTGTGTGGATTTTTATTTACAGTTTATATGTACTTTGTTTTCAGGCTGAATTTTTTCCACTTAAAAACTGTTCTTGGGAGAGTTTTTACTCCAGCCAAAGGTAACTGGACATTGGGGGGCAAAGTTGGAGGTATTAAAGGAACTTTTTTTACTTATGCGACTGTGTTGCCTTTGTGCCACGCCCCTTTGGGTCATCACAATGTCTTTGATGAGAGAATTGAAGGGACCCTTAGTAGGTTTGCAGGTGTCAGGAAAGACCAGGAGACGTGGCTAATACTTCAGATGAAAGACAAAAGTTTAAGAAAAATCTAGGCTGGCCTGAGCAGTGGGTTGAAATGAATCGGGTACAGTTAACAAAAACAGATGCAAAATGCTGCATCCAGACAGGAAAAATGTAAGACAGAAGTATCAGAGAGTGAAATTCTGGTTTATCAGTGGTGCATGTGAAAGGCTTGTGGGCATGTTTGTCGATCACAATTTAAGCACATGCCAGCAGAGCAATGCAGATTCCAGACGGACCAAAGCTATTTGGGATGCTGTAAACATAATGTATGCAAAGATTCAGTCAACTGATTGACAAGGGTCACAGTAGGAAGATGATTGCTGGGGTGAGCATGCACAGAGCACCCCAGGATCTGAGTCCAAGGTCTTGTAGCACGCATAGAAGGTGCTTCTTCTGGATCCCCAAAGATAGCAACAATCCCAGGCTGATTTCCCAGCTTGATCTCCAAGGAGTAGCACAACCTGTCCCCATGCTGATTGGAGGAGAAAGGAAGGAAGGAAGACCCTGTAGTGTTTCTTACCCTTGGCAATTTGGAGATGTGTGGACTTCAATTCCCAGAATTCCTCAGCCAGCAAAGGAATTCTGGAAGCCAAAGAAACTGCCAAGGTTGAGAAACACTGCTGTAGGCAAATTGTTCTCTTATTACTGTTTAAATTTGTCCCTCCTTATTTTTATGGCAAATTCTATTTTTAATGGCAGCTTGAAAAAGGTTCAGGTTATTATTCATTATTAGCATAGCTAGAAATAAACTGAAAAAAATCATTGAGTATTTTGGGGCTGGAGCATAATGCAAACATCTAGACAGACTGCATTCTGCTTTTATAACTTTCCTTGGAGAGAGAGAGAGAGAGAGAGAGACTGTACGTGTCCCCCCCACATCTGTTCATCCCAGGTTCAAGAGGCGAGGGTTCTAGCACAGCCTTTGCTAGCAGGAATGCTTTTGTAGGTTTCCAATGCAGAACTGATTCTCTTGAGATGGTGACAATTGTTGTGTTTCCTATAGGTGAAATAAAATGGAGAGTCATTTTCACTTCTACCTCCCAAACATTTATAAATTAGACAAAATTCTAGCCAAACCCACAGGAGTTCTTCAAAGACCTTCAGTCAGTAATAAATTATAGATCATAGCACTGTGTCAAACATTAGCTGCTTTCATAATTTCTCACTAAAAAGGACTTAGGCATCAATTATTTCTAAGCTTCTGCAAATATAAGCTTCCTAGATTCCTCTTTACTGAAACCCAAGAAGGCTTTCTTAGGGCAAAGAACTTCAGCAAATGATTCTGCTTTCTTGCCACCAGTAGAAAGATAGATAAAAATCCAGATAGATTTTTTTTGAATCCCAGTGGATATGGAAACATTTGCCTGGATCAATCAGGCAGTTCCCCAAACAGGGAAATAATTCAAGGATTCTCTTGGCCCTTTATAACCCATGTTTCCTCTTAACTCTGACTAAATCTTTATAACTCCAAGCCAATGGTGGTTTATGGGGAAGAGGCCAGGGCCACAAGCCAAGCCACTTTGTAGATACAGATACAGATTAACAGATTTGGAAGGGACCTTGTAGATCATCTAGTCTAACCCCCAGCCCAAGCAGACCCTACACGAGATGGATATAACCATCTTAGAATTCTGACCTTAATGCTCTTCCCCACCCATATGGCACAGGTACTCTGTCCGAGAGCTGAAAGGGGAACGAGGAGACTCTGTTTTCTTGGTTTGTTAGAGTTTCTGGAGCTTCAAGGTTGACCCAACCTTCCATCCTTCCGAGGTCGGTAAAATGAGGGACCAATATGCTGACTCTGTAAACCTCTTAGGGGGGGGGGGATGAAAAGCTCTGTGAAGTGATTTAAGTCTAAGTGCTATTGCTATTGCTACATGGATTTTCTGATCTGGTTCATCCTGATGTGGATTAGAAATTTGGAAAACAGATGCCTCCACTTGCTTCTGACAAGGCGCTATCCTTGGTGCTGAAGGATTAGATTGGCGTTTCTCAGCCTTGCCAATTTTAAAGACATACTGGCTGGGGATTTTGGGAGCTAAAGTTCACATGTCTTGAGGTTGCCAAGATTGAGAAATGCTGCATTAGATAATGCTGGTCTTGACTAAATGGGACTCTCCTAAATGGGGGGCTTCTGCCCAAATAGATGGCCTGAGTTGTCTGTTGCCAATACTGATACAAGCATTGGATCCATTCTAGGCACCCCTCTTTAAGGACGTGCCAGAGAAAAAAGTTGGACAGCATTGAGAAATAATCTGACGAAAGCAGAATTAAGTAGAACAATTTTACTTTCTATTGATCATGGCTGTAGAAGAAGAGTACTTTTTAAATCATGTGTTTCAGTCCATTTATTTTATAAATTCCCCAAACTGACTACTCACTCAACTCTTTAGCTGGGAAAAAGTTAAAGAAGTTAGGTTGGCTTTCTTCATTGCTGGTTAAACTATGGTGAGATGATTTATTCTACAGAAGAAGAATATAGAGAATATTTACAAAGGATGAGGACAATTTTGTTCTGGTGAGGATTTTGAAAGAGCCTAAGCCCTGAGTTATGAGAACGAACACTATAGCTGAATGTAGATTGAAAATTTGCGCTGCTGATCAAACAATTAATAATCATGTCTCTGAAAGGCTAAGTTGGAACAACTTGTGTGCTGCCAGAGTTGCCTTGAGTGGGATGGGCAGCTAAAGTTACTTGATAAAAAATAAACTCCAAATCTATGCAATTTATTATTCTGAATTAATGGAAATATCTCAGGAACTTCAATTAGAAGAAATCCATACTTTCCTGGATGAAGAGTTAAGCAGGAGTATGGATAGTTTTTGTTGTGGATACAATCTAAACTTGATTTCTTTAAACAACCTCCTGGCCTATCAAATTATGATTAGGGGGCCTCCATCCTTGACTATTTTTGTTTAGAAAAAAAAATTTGGTGCAATTTTTAAGAAAAAACAGAAAAAACAACTTACAACCAAGAAAAAGAATAACAGCAAACAATTGAGCAAATTTAAAAAATAACATACAACTATCTAATAGTTAATCTAATTATTATATTCTATTAACAAAATAAATGAAATAAAAACAAAATACCCTAAGAATTATTAGCAAAAGCTCAAATTATCCATTAAATTATGTATTCTTGTAAAAAAATTGTCAAATGTATTATTTTTGATTTGTGGGGAAAAATAGTGTTTTCAAAAGTAGATAAATTACAGTTTCTTTAAACCAGTCCTTGATGTCTGGAGTAGTAATACTTTTTCAGTTTCTCAATGTAATTCTCATAGATATTCTCCATAACAAAGTTCCTAAAAACAGTCCATTCCTACCATTTTGAAATATGATTTACTCATTAATCTACTTTTATATGCTATAATGTTATTTTTAAAAAGATTAATTAATGGGAAAGGCCAAATCATATAAATTCCCAAATTTCATGTATTGCCAACAAAGAAAAACAATGGTTTTTCTAATGGGTATTCAAAATAAAATTTAAAAAATCCTTGATAAATTAATTTCAACGACAAGATCCACATCATAAATATCAAATGTTTCAGTTTTAAAGTTTCCACTACAGGTATGAAATCAGTTTGATTTCAAAAGCAGACTCCATAAAAATAAGTCATTTCAGTTTCTCTAAAACAACTAAAACATTAAGCTTTTATTGAGCTATCAAAGGATCTTTGAGTTACTATTATAGTTTATTAGGCTGTGTGTGACTCTGTGTGTGTGTGTGTGAGAGAGAGAGAGAGAGAGACTGTGTGTGTGCATGTGCCTAATACGCACCTGCACATACACAATCATTAAAATAATAATTACAAAGTAATTGATTTAAAGTCCCTGTTTCAGATTCAACCCATACCTTTCAATGAAACGTCTTCCCACTTATTTTTAAAGTAAAATTATTTCACTAAGTTAAATATTCATGAGATGGAGCAAGAAAATGTAATCTGTGTCCCAGTTGGGTCCAGATCTGTCTGGCTGCTCCCAGACCAGGAAATGAAAGATCCTTTTTGCTATACGCTGATCCTGGTAATTGCTAAGAACTTAACCGAAATAAGTAATAACCTTCCAATAAAGCCCATAAAAGTTGATATTCAGCTGTTAAACCCTTTCTCTCTCTCCCCCTCTCTTTCGCCTTCCCTCTCTCTATCAAGAAATAAAGGCTCAATAATACTTTGGACAGTCTAGTAAATTAAAACCTCCATAATCACGAGGTAGTCTCAGTTTAGCTGATGGAATCCTCAGTAGCTTTTCTTCTAAGACAAATTTCCTCAATGGCCTATTTGTCTGAATAAAATATCTATTCAGTATTTAACATGAGAATGCCCTTCATGGCATAAATCAAGTGGGGGGGATATTTCTTAAATATTTTTTTAACCATACCAACTTAATAGAATTTTAATGTCTCTATGCTTAGCACATGCCCAGTAATTTTAACAATAGCAAACATTTCCACATGTTTTGAAATGTTTATATGTATTTATTTATTTAACGTGTCCCATGCAGACTACAAAACCCATCCTTTTATACTGAGCTTTTAAAAAATGGGAAAGCAACCAATTTGGCTGAACAAGAATTTTCAGGAAACCCAAAGGAGGAAAAGTAAAGATAAATGGAGCAGCGCAGAAGAATTACAGAACAACAGAGCTGGAAGGAACAACAGAGCTGGAAGAGGTCATTTAGTCCCACTCCCTGCTAAAAGGAAGAGTCCTTATACCATCCTGGTCTAATATTTCTCCAATCGGTTCTTATAAAACCTTCCAGGGATGGAGCACTCACAACTTCTGGAGGCAAATTGTTGCACTGATTAATTGATCTGGAATAATAGAATGACAAGAGTTGAAGGGACCTTGGAGATCATCTAGTCCCACCCACTGCTCAAGCAGGAGACTCTAGACCAGGGTCGCCAACCTTTTGCACCTCAGGGACCACCAAACTCATAATTTTAAATCCTGTGGACCACTGATATGAATTTTGACTGACGGTGGCTTGCTGATATTGGTGGGAAAGTCAGTCCCATATTCCAGAGCTGCAGGAGTCACAGGACTGGGCCTTTGGTCATCCCGGAGCAGCTCCTCCAGTCCATGACAGGCCGGTGTACCCAGGTGGAGGAGCAGCTGCTCCGGGATGACCAAAGGCCCAGTCCTGGGACTCCTGCAGCTCTGGAATATGGGACCAACTTTCCCACCAATGTCAGCAAGCCATCCCAGGGTGGATTTCCCTCCCCCGCCGTTGGTCTTACCTTCCAGTTCTAGCTCGCGTGACTCTACTCAAGGTAAGGTTTGCGTTCGGCCAAAGAGTGGGGGCCAGCGGGTGGGCGGGCCATGTGGGCGGCACAGCCTTGTGTTCCTGCACAGCCTGGATTAATTGCTTTGAGGGGGACATTTCTCTGTGGACCACCAACATTTTCTCGCGGATCACCAGTGGTACCCAGCCCACTGGTTGGCGACCATTGCCCTAGACCATTTCACACAAGTGGCTGTCCAATTTCTTTTTAAAGACTCCAGGGATAGAGCACCTACATAACACTGATGGTGTCCCCTAGTTGGGTCGTGAAACGTCTGCAAGAAAACCACCAAGAGAACAGGAAGGCTGCCGAGATTTGTAGATATTTGTTAGGAGCACAGAGAGAAGGGTGGATCCAACCCTGTGAAAAGCAAGGCTTTGATTTGGGTCATCCCCCCCGCTTTTGTGTGTGTGTTTGTGTGTGTGTACAGATTTTTTTTCTTTTTAGTTGTTAGTGTTGGATGCACATCTTTCTGTTTTGTATTTTGTTCTCATTGATAAAGCAAAGAAATAGATATTGGAAAGAAAAAGAAAAGAAAAACAAGACTTTACAAAGGCATCTCACTTAGGAGGAACATACAGAGGAGAGCAAGCAAGCAATGACTCAGCTCTGGAGGGCAAAAGCCCTGGCTGTCTTCTCAACTTATGGAGCTAAGGATGGGAAGACAGGGCTGCTTCTCCAGGGTTCCCCTCCCCGCTTTGCTCTGCTTCCTGCCACTATTGTACCTATTGCTGAATCACCAGGTGAGTTGACATCAGAAGAAAAACCTTCAGGCTGGATGGGTCTTGCCTAGTTTTGAGAGCTTTTGTGTGTCACAGAGAGTTACTTTGGCTATCCAAGATCCATTCCCAGCCATAGCACCACAGAAGCAGAGGAAGTAATAGCTGGAAAAGGATTTGGAAGACTTAGGAGTGAAATTCCTCGTAGTTTAAAGTTATGATTTCTTGTCCACAATTCTGCCCCACTTGAAAGCTCTCCAGATTCTTAAAAGCTCTTCATTCCTGTCTGGTAACACTGCGTCAATCTGTAATTATCCAGGTCCTCTTTTCTCCCATTAGAAGAAGGAACAATTTTTAATCCCCTACAATCCCCTGGCATTTTGCCTTTCCTCCCTCCAAAGATTACAGAAAAGAGATTACAACCATAAGCTTCTTGAAGATTCTCAACCCAGTTGGTCTGGTCCTAGAGCTTAAGAACATTTGTGTCTTTCTCTTTTGCCTAGATTGTCATTCTTCCTTTTGTCAATTGTTTTGTTCTGGGCATTGGAACATAATTTCCCTCTGGGAAGAAGAGTGAAGCAAAAAGGAAATGGAGGACATCTGTGCCTTCTCCACAGTTCTCCTGTCTGTTCGCCATGCTCTCCGCCTTTGTATGAAGACAATGGACTGTTTGGGTCCAGTAACCATGTCTTCCTTCTTGTATGTATGTGCTCAAGATGGAGGCAGGGGTGGGATTCTACTGGTTGGGACCGGTTCTATAGAACCGGTTGTTATGATTCTGCGCAGTTCGGAGAACCAGCAAATTGTGCCCCTGGCTGGCCCTGCCCCTCTCTGCCCAACTCTCCCCTCCCTGCCCAGTCAGTCCTTATCATGCATATGGGACATTGCGCGCATGCCCAACATTGCTGACTGCGTTGCCCCCAGCGCAGCCACTCCTCAAGGTATTTCTTTTTTTCTCTCCCAATTATCAGCTGTTCCAATGGTCAGCTGTGCCGGGATCCCCCTCGCTGTCTTACTGCTTTCCCCAGGAGGCTTCCCTGAGGCCCAGGAGGCAAAAAAACTGGGGGGGGTTGTTGCAAAAAAAGAAGCCATACCCATCCATATGGCCACGCCCATATGGCCATATGGCCATGCTCACATGGCCACGCCCACCTAGCCACACCCACAGAACTGGTTGTTAAAAAAATTGGCTCCCACGCCTGGATAGAGGCCTCTTCATCCTGCATCTGCTGCTAGTCCGGCCCCCAGGACCCACCCTCTCCATTCCTCACAGCTTCCGTTTATGCTTCGAGATCAGCTTGGCCAGACACATTCCAGTCCCCTCCCTTTGAATCCTTCTGCCCTTCCCTAAATGTTCCCCATTCTCACGTAATCCAAACTGCTCCCATTGGCATCATTTACCTGTTGGAGGTTGAAACATGGGACTTGACTCACAATCAGGGACCTTTCTAATTGTGACGTTAAGCAGCTCTCCTTTGTGTAATACACAGCAGAAACCTGTAGCGCTTCTCACACTCGGGTGACTCTTCGCCTGTTGTCCAGTTCAGTTCTACTCATTAAATTAAGCCCTGCTCGCTTCTCCTTTAACGAAGTGAGAAGTTGGTATAGTATCACTGGTGGTGGCTCATTTGCTCTCTTACTCTTGGCTCCGTCTCCTTTCTAGGCTTTCATTATCCTGAGCTGAGGTGAGGGATCACCTTTGAAATGCAGCCTGACAGTTTCACTTTCTCCCTTTCTTAGATGGTTGATTTGCAAATGACCCAGACCGCCTTACCAGCAGATTCTTGAGCGAGAACTACACCCTCCCCCTCAGAATTAGGTAAATTAAACTCGTAAGCCATTTATCACAACATTAATAGGTAAGCAATTTATCACAACATTAATATTTGCCTTCTCTGTCCTTTCTATTGCGTCTGCTCTGGCTGGCTCATTTCCAAGTGATAAATGTAAAAAGAAGAGAGCCAACGTTTCTCCTGTACACAGGTCTGCGTGTTCAAGGGTGCAACACCTTCTATAGGGGGTTGAGAAGCCCCTTCTCCAGAGCCTGTCTGAAAAGCTGTGCTTTGGAGGCTACTTGGGCCTTTGCAGCCTCTTTGCCCCACCTGGCCCCTCCTGTCTTCCTTTGTCCTCAAGATTTCAGGAATGTT
Source organism: Bungarus multicinctus (assembly GCA_023653725.1). Taxonomy (NCBI): domain Eukaryota; kingdom Metazoa; phylum Chordata; class Lepidosauria; order Squamata; family Elapidae; genus Bungarus; species Bungarus multicinctus. The sequence continues at coordinate 20,069,579 of CM042842.1, forward strand.
TTCATTTTGAATGATCTTGAATGAGCCTTCAAGCTTATCTCCATAAATGGTGACATTCCCGACTGTTTCTGAAAGTTGATTGCTGCCTTAAGGTTTGCTTTACTCCCCCGGAGCCTGGCCCTCCCCCGCAGGGGCACCGTTCGCACAGCTGCTGGATCCCACCCATGGGGAGGAGGGGAAGCATTCTGGGTGTGGTGTGAGCTTTCCTGAGAGCAAGGATCTAACCTGAGCCATGATTAATAGAGCAGCTTCATAACCAGGGGTGGGATTCAAAAATCCCAATAACCAGTTCTCTGCCTGGTTGCTGGGTGGGCGTGGCCATGGTGGGTGTGGTCTGTCGGAACTTTCAGTTCGGCTGTTTTTCACCTTCCCCAGAGTCTGGAGGCTTGCCTCGGGCCTCTGGCAGGGTGAAAACAGCCTCCCCCAGGCTCCAGTGGCCCTCCGGAAGCTGGAAACAGGCCTGTTTCTGAACTTCCAAAACTTCCAGGAGGGCCATTTTTTGCCCTCCCAGAGCCTCCGCACAGACCCTGCACTTACCTGCATCCAAAACAGGCTGTGTGGAGACTCCTGGGAGGGGTGGGGTGGGTGGGGCCAGCCAGTTGGTTCAACTACCGGTTTGGCAAATCAGATGTAAATTTACCATCCGGGTTGCTCGAACCAGCCTGAACCGGCTGAATCCCACCCCTGTTCGTAATTCTATTAGAAAGAGGGTTTATTTGCAGGAACCCTTGACCGGAATAGGCAAAGCCTGGCACCTGGCTAAAAACATCCCACCAGGAGGTGAGTCCAGTGTGTGAGTGGGAAGGAAGGTAGAAAGAAGCCACTCAAGATCAGTAATCCTAAGTTTAGACAAAGGGCAGCAGAAGGACAGAGCACACACACACACAGAGAGAGAAGGCAAATCCTTAGCCCTCCTGCCTACATCCCAGGTCCCCTGATGGTCAGCAGGTCATGAGGTCAATGGCCTTGAATCTAGATCTCCCACCCTGCGTAGCTAGTTGTTTGTTTTTCTTCAAAGTTGTAACTGGCTGTGTGGATGTCAGCTTCTGAGCCACGTGGAGAAACATCTCCCCAGCCAAACCCGATTCTCACGACAGGAAATATTCTCAGAATGAGAAATGGCTCCCCTGTGCCTCGGAGGACCTCAAGTGGGAAAGAACCAGGAGGTAGAAGAACAGGACCAGCTGCCAACCTGCAGCCATCAGGTCACATAAAGTGCTGGGCATGGTCTGTCTTGCTTCGATTCTTCTGGAATTCACATGGGCCTGGCCAGCTAGACTTGGTTTTAGGCATGTCTGAATGGGACAACGGTGTAGGTTTATTTCATTCATTCATTCATTCATTCATTCATTCATTCATTCATTCATTCATTCATTCATTCATTCATTCATTCATTTTCTGTCTTTATTATTTTCACAAATAACTCAAGGCAGTGAACATCTCCAACACACCTTCTTCCTATTTTCTCCACAAGAACAACCCCATGAGGTGAATTGGGCTCAGACTGGCCCCAAATCATCCAGCTAACTTTTCATGGCTAAGGCGGGAAGGGAAACGGCTATGCAAAACTGTGAACCTCCATTCTGTTCCTCCTGGATCTCTGGATGAAGATAAACCACAGGAGGCTTCTTTCTAACTTTTCCTCTGGTAGTTCTCTAGGCTATTTATCAGTTGGATGACAAATTCATTATTCATCAGTGCTTACTACTGCAGATACATTTTTGCAATCTTTGACCTAGTGGGTCCCTTTATTTCTCCCCTTGCTAAGAGGTGCAGTTTGTTTGCAAGAGTTTCCGAGTTCAGGAAGGCAAAATCTTTTCTAGCCAGGCATGTCTCATATCAGCTTTGGAAGCCATATTAGCACCAGAAGCTTCCACGCTGCCACATTCCTGTGCCTGGGAAATTGGGGGGGTGGTGGATTTCTTAGAGTGTATATAATGAGACATAATAGCATTCTTTTTCAGGTCATCCTGCACCTGGACAAGGAGTGGTTAGAGGATGTCTCAAGTTGGGAAGGATGGTGATTGGGCCATGTGATGGACTGAGGGGTGCAGGGGTGGAGTCTTTGATTTTCAGTTATTGAGGGAAAACACGGAACTGTCAGGTTCAGGTTTTCCCAGATGTGCCAGCATGACAACTCTAACAAAATGGAACTGTGAGAAAATGCTTGTCTTGGTGTTTTGGTGTTGGAGTTTGTTTTTCTGGAACGCTGACATCTTGTCCTCCACCCACCCACACCCACACCCACCCACTCACACAATACTCTGGAGGAGGCTCCATGGCTGAGGTGCCCAGATGCCTCCTGATGCTTGTGCCAGAGCCTTCAGTTGAGGCAGGGATGCTGCCGGCTGCTTTCCAGGAAAGGATGGACTTCTTTGGAATACACCCCATTGCAAGGACTCAGAATTGGCACAAGATGGCTGTAGCTTCAACAACACCCCCAGAATTAGGCTAGCAACTGTCCTGGGACCGAACCCAACGGGAGGCTGGCGGCAGCTCCATCAAACACATGTGCTATAGGAAGAGAGCAGGGCTGGAGGAGGAGGGTTTCTGAGAGAAGAGGCCACCTGATTCAGAGGAGGGAGACATGGCAAGGAAGCCATTCCGCCTTCATTAATTCACGACAAGCCAAAAGGAAATGTATTTGTACCATTTTCAAGATTCGGTTTTTACCCCAGAGATTAATTATACTTGCATAGAGTCTGACTTGCCTTCTTATTTGCAAGCTACATGGGGCTCAGCATTTATTTATTTATTTTATTTATTTTTATTTGTCAATTGTTTACAAGATAATAGGTATAAGTAAAAACATAGTTATGAATACATGGATACATATAAGAAAAATACTAAAAGAAACAATAAGGCAGGAACTGTAGGCAAGTTGGTGTGCTTAGGCACGCCCCCTACAGACCTCTTAGGAAAGAGGTGAGGTCAATAGTAGAAAGTCTAAGGTCAAAGTTTTTGGGGTTTGGGGAAGAAACCACAGAGTCAGGTAGAGTATTCTAGACATTGAGCGCTCTGTTGCTGAAGTCGTATTTCCTGCAATCAAGTTTGGTGCGGTTAACCTTGAGTTTGTATCTATTGTTTGCTCTTGTGTTGTTATGGTTGAAGCTGAAGTATTCATTGACAAGGTAGGACATTGCAATGTATGATTTTATATACTATACTTAGATCGGACCGAAGGCTGCGTAGTTCTAGGTTTTCTAGGTCTAGAATTTTGAGTCTGGTGGCATAAGGTATTCTATAACGAGTAGAGGAGTGGAGAACTCTTCTTGTGAAATATTTCTGGACTTTCTCAACTGTGCTAATATCAGATACGCAATGTGGGTTCCAGACTGATGAGCTGTATTCAAGTATTGGTCTAGCAAATGTTTTGTATACTCTAGTTATTAGTGTAATATTACAAGAGAAAAAGCTACGTAAGATTAGGTTAATAACTCTTAACACCTTTTTGGCTATGTAGTTACAGTGGGCTCTAGCACTTAGGTCATTTGAGATGAATACTCCAAGATCCTTGACAGGGTTTGGATCATCAACAAGGTCTTGACTATTCAGTCTGTATTTTATTTTCTGATTTTTTTGCCAATATGTAGGACAGAGCATTTATTTGTTGAGATTTGAAGTTGCCATCTGTTTGACCATTCTGATACATAGTCAAGGTCTTTTTGAAGGGTAGCAGTATTGTCTGTGGTGTTGAATAGCTTTACATCATCAGTGAAGAGAACGCAGTTGCTTTTGATATGATCACAGAGGTCATTTATGTAGAGTATGAAAAGAGTTGATCCTAGAACACTGCCTTGGGGGACACCACTGTTGACAGGTACAGAATTTGATAGGACGCTCCCAATTTTGACCATTTGTTGTCTGTTTGACAGGAATGCTTCTACCCAGTTATGCAGGTGTCGAGAGATACTATAAGATTTTAGTTTTAGGAATAGTTTGTCATGTACCACTGAATCAAAGGCTTTACAGAAGTTTATGTAGATTGTGTCTATTGCTTTGCCCTGATCGAGTTGTGTAGTCCATATGTTTTTGCAGCGTAAGAGTTGCAGATTACATGATAGTTTTTTCCTAAAACCAAATTGTTTATTAGAGAGTAGGTTGTTTGTTTCTAAGTGGAGGATGATGGATTGTTTAATAATTGATTCCATGACTTTACAGGTGACGCAGCATAAAGAGATTGGTCTGTAATTTTCAACTAGGCTGGGGTCTCTCTTTTTGAAGATGGGATGACCGTGGCTTGTGACCATAGGTTAAGCAAGGAGCTGGTCCTGAAAGATTTTTCAAAGATTATGCTTAGAGGTTTGGCTATGGTAGTGGATAGTTTTTTTAAGAAGTAGGCACATATTCTGTCCAGTCCAATAGATAGAGATGGTTTTAGATTGCGTAGTGCTTTCTCAACATTGTCTTCTGTAAAATTGATAGGTATTAGATCATTGTAGTTGTCTGTGGTTTGTGGGGTTTGACTAGGAAATACTGGGCACGATCCATTGCTGTTTACAAATACTGAACCAAAGAATGTGTTAAAGAGGTTGGCTTTAATAGTGTCATAGTTGCAGTCTTTACTATTAGGTCCTTTCAGGGGTGGGATGGACCTTGAGTCTTTTAGTTTGTTGTTTACAAAATTGTAGAAAGTGCGGGTGGAATTGGTGCGTAGAAGGCTTTCTTCTTGTTTAATGTGATAATAGATGCATTCAGTTTTTATCTGGTGGCATAAATTTTTGTATTGGCTTTTGAAATTGGCAACGTGACCAGATTTGTTTTTCCGCCAAAGGGATTTCTTTTTGGATTGGAGCTTCCTTATTGTTATGGGTAATTTGTTTTTTCTGGTTTTGGGAGTTGTTATTGGTACATATAGTTTGATGACTCTTTTGACTTCAAGTAAAAATATGTTGTAATGGTTTTCTACAATATTGCATCCAGGGAATAGAAATTGCCAATCAAAGGATGAGAGATAGTTGTTTATAAGATCATGGTTGCCTTTTTTGAAGTTATAATTGGGGATTCTGTCATTGTGATGATTTTTGTGTGGACATATGTTGAGACAAAAGTCAATCATGTTGTGGTCACTGTTGGAAAAGGGTTCTTTAATTTGTATTCCGTAAATTGAATTCAAACTATTGCCGAAGATGAGATCGAGGCAGTTGTTAAGTCTAGTGTTGTTAGTTACTAGTTGTTCTAGTCCCAGATTTGTTACTGCATTGTAGAAGGTTGCATGTGTGGATTCAGTTATACATTTGTTAAGGGTCCAGTTAATCTATGAGGTAAATTGAAGTCACCAAGAAAGATAAAAGTGTGTGGGCAGGATGCTGCCCATGTTAGTAGTGTATTTAGCTTGTTTGCATGTTCGATGTCATAATCAGGTGCTCCGTAACTTGTTCATGCTCATGCACGCATGCACACACACACACACACACCCTCCTTCCTCAAGACAGTTGGGCTGCAACTCTGCTTTTCCCTCCAGCCAACTCTCAGGCCAGGAGCCCAGCAGTAGAGCAATCTGTGCAGGCCTGCTGTTACTTGGCTTTTCCCAGTGAAGCTCCTTTGCCAGAAGCACATTCAGAGGAAGTCTCTGGGGTCTCCCACGGCCACAGCTGCACCTTCCAATTGCCCGACTGGGCTGCAAGCCAAGGGCCCCCGGCCCCGGGGGATGCAAAGAGTGGCCTTCCGTTGGGAAGAAATCTCTCCGTTGTGCTCAGCTGCTTGCCTGGACCTGCTCTGCTCCGGTTTGTCTGCCTCTCTTCCTGCCCCACTCGGAAATGCTTTGCTCTCCCAGGCCTAGTGGGAAGGGCAGGGCTGCCTGCCTGTCTGGACAGATCCCGTTCAGCTGGGACCTCAGGAGATGCCTTCTTCTCCCATGATTAGTTGGCCAAGAAGGCGCTTCACGGTTCCTCAAACTTCTTCCCTGGGAGATTGAGTCCCTGTCACTTCCTCAGCAATCTACTCTGATCAGAAAGTAGGACTTGGTTTTCCTTTATCATGTTTGGAAAAGATGCCACAAAATGTTAAATCACCAGATGCAGGGAGAAAGCCTGGACACTCTGTGTGTGTGTGTGTCCTCTCAGCCTCAGTGGCCGGATGTGCCCCCCGCCAGCGTGCATTTTTTCATTCTGCGGGTGCTTCAAAACTCTGATCAGAGCCAGTAGCCTCTCCCGGCCTCCAGTCAATTAGTTTAATTGGGCTCACCAACCTGAGGAGCTTACCCAGGATGCGGAGAGGAGGGGGTGCTGTTAAAACCACGAAGTCATCTGAGCAAGGAAGCCCAGTTGCAGGAGAGCTGAGATGCGGCGGCTGCTTTCTCCGATGGCCATTCTACGCAGCACTTGACATTCAATTAGGGCTGCTGACTCCCATAAAATGGACCATTAAACTTGGCCATAAATTCTCTCTGGCTGTGCACCAGCTTTGTGGCTGGCACAAGTCAACAGCAGGGCCGCTGGGCAAATGGGCTGGCCAGGCAGGTGGGATTTTTCTAAGCAAGAGAAAACCAGGGCAAACGTGGGGAGCAGCAGGGCTGGTGCAATCCCAGCTCTTGCATAAAGAGACCAGCCTCCCTCACCCGCAGGAATACTTTGGAGGCACAAGCAGGAGTTGTAGAGAGGTTACAGAGAAAGAGGCTTCTAAAATTGGAAAGAGAGAGAGAGAGAGAGAGAGAGAGAGAGAGAGAGAAAAGGGGCTGGCAGGAAGGAACACTCCCAGCTGTCTGCTCAAATGGAGGCCTATCACCCCACCAAGGAAAGCAGGTCTCTAATGATTTCTTAGCCATTGGGGAGGTTTTTATCTGTCTCCTTTTAATGACCCCTCCCCACCCGACCCTGGCTGAGGAACTCTGGGAGTTGAAGTCCACAAGTCTTAAGGTTACCAAGGTTAGGGAGCCTGGGCTATTAGTATGTAAAGGCAAAACGTTAAGGCAGTATTGTTACTATCCTACTCTACTGCACTAAAGTCAACGTTTTTCTTCCTTTCCCCCTTTCCCCTTCTTTCTCTTCCCTTTCTCTTCCCCCATTTCCCAACTATTTTCATTTTCTCTTGTATTTTATATCTTGATAAACTTAATAAAATTATTAAAAAGAAGCTTCCAATTTTTTCACATTCAAGCCAAGTGGGGGGAAAGTATCAAGTGTTATAGCTGATCCTAAAAGAAAAAAAGCAGCTTCATTGCTAACCTCGATAGTTACTCTACGCCAAGGACTGAAAATCTCTCAGACAAATTAAGTAGAAGCTTAACAAGCTTAACATTCTTGGGTTTGACCAAAGGCCATTAGCAAGTATTACTGGGAAGGAATGTAACAGAGAAAACTGATTTTGCTAAGTCCTTTTCCCACTTTGCCACGCTGCCCTTTGGTTTACATGACATTTTGCCACTTTCCAGGGGATCAGACAGGACAGGCATTGCCTGGTGGGGTGGGGTAGAAGATGAAGTTTAGCTTGACTTCACAATCTGTAGCACTAATTGGGGTGGGTGGGATTTGAGGCATTTGAATAAAGTGGTACCCAAACTCCAGGAAGTGGAGTTCATTATCTACCTTATCAATTGATGCCTGATGTCCATGGAGTTGTTGTTTTTAAGTTAGAAACAGGGAAATAATTCTGCATTAGGGCAGATAACATGTCTGCTGGAAAAAGCTGCCCCAAGACGAAGTCAAATCTTACCTGTCTTCTCCAGGTAAATGCTTTGGATGCAGGAATGTCTTCTGGGGCAGACATTCATTCCATGGAGGGATGCCCCAAGTCTCTAAAATCAATAGATGCCCAGCATGCCATAGGAAAGCCTTGCTCTATGGATGCCCTATCACCATACAGCCAGGCTTTGAAAGGTCCTATAAAGGCTCTTCAGGTCTATTTCTGGAGTAGAGAAGGCGACGACGTCACAGGCCACCAACCCAACCTTTGGCCACTATAAATGGAAAACAGGAACCGAAGGATTAAGCATTGGGGCCTGACTTTCAGAGCTTACTGTGTCACAGTTTAGTCCACTAAACTGGCAAAATCTAATAGCTGATTTTTTTAAAAAATCTGCTGTGATCAAGACATGATTGTAGCAAATCACAAGGAAAGGTAAGATTGAAAAAGGGGCTCTTGAAATTATACAAGAGGAGGGACTGGCCAGAAAAGATGGATTCGGAATCTTTTGCACCAAGGCAGCCTTGGCAACCACTGAGGTCAAGCAGGGAGCCCTCCTGCCCAGCCGTTGGGCTCTCCTCTCCCTGGGCTCCACTGGGAAGGGCAGCCCAGCCGATGTAACTTCTTCCTCAGAGCTAAAAGATGCTCCCTGAGGTTGGGATGGGCAGCCAAACCTGCCCATCTTCCCAAAGCAAAAGTTTTGCCAAGCCTCAGGCCTGACTGAGAGAATTGGGGCTTCTGCCCGGAAGCCCCGCTCTGGACTGCCAAAGGATTGCCTTAGCCCCAGGCTCTGCTCTGCCCTCTTTGCATCCAACCAATGGAGCTGGAGGAAGGCATGAAGTTGAGAGGCTGGAGCTGCACGGTGGGCAGCCCAGGCAGTTGAGGTGGCTCAGTCACAACCAACAAGGCAGTAGCAGCCCCGAGGGAGGGCAGTGGAGGCAGGCGCCACTGAGCTGAGGGGGGAGGCTTGTAAGCAACCCCCTGAGCCAGGCAGGGAGATGCTCAGAGGCCCACCTCCTGATAGATGGATCTGTGGCTGAGGCAGGTCCTGGTCAGCTGGGGAGTCTACAGTCTTAAGGAGAGTCCCAATCTGTAGCAATGTGAACTCCATAAAGCTGGTGGAGAAACAGAGGCCCCAGAAGGAAGGCACTGGAAGCAGCTCGGCAGCCTGGACACAAGTGTGTGTGTGTGTTTGTGTGTGTGTGAGAGAGAGACAGAGTGGCACAAATCTTGAATATCCATCAGGGGAGACCTCTGACAGTCCTTCATTCCAAGGGATTGTGGGTGCTGTTTCTTATATTCTGCAAGGGGGATTAGTCTCTTCTTTACATCACACACACACAGAGCAGTTAATCTTAGAGATGTCATAAGCAGCTGTACCGGGATTTGCATTACTCCAATCAACCTTAAAACAGGAAGTCTGGAATGTAGGTGGAAATGGGAGCTCTTTCGAGGGAGACAATCCCTGGCTCTTGGCTGGTGGGAACTGAGGCATGCCTCCCCATGATTGCTGCTCTCCCCTGGCAGAGGGGTCCAGATGGCCAGTCTGGAAACCCCTTGAATGACTTGGAATTGTAAAGCATTCCTATATCTGTTTTCAAGTTGCCATAAGCAGGAGGGAGGGGGGGAAACCTACAGCAATTAAAACCAGAAGTGCATTCCATGCTTATCTTACAAAGATTGTAGCCTAGGCTACCGGATCTTCTGGCTGCGAAAATCCTTCATTGGAGAATATGATCGATGACACCCAACCCTTGAACATGCTTTGTTGGAGAATATGATTTATGACACACCCAGGGGGTAGGGGGGAAACAGGATCACGGGTGACTGTAAATTATGTGTGGCAGAGTTGGCTTCATATGGGTCAATGCCAACATGTTGCTCCTAATAAATCTTTTGGATTCTTTTGAAGCCTGGTTCTAGGCTCATGATTTAATTAGGGCAATCGCTGGAACCCTGACACTTGATCTGTCTCTGGCTGCTGAGGCAAGCAAAGGAGAAAGAGCAGAACAAGCAATGGGCTGCCAGGGACCTTCTGCTTTGGGAAGGAGCTGCTGGCTCCTGTGTGCCAATGAGAAGCCACAGCCCTTCTGAGATGGAGGTGGCAAGGCTGCTGAGGGCAGCAGATGTACAGAAGGACTGGAAACACAGCTGAGCACTCCTGGCCCTGGCAGGTGGTGGCAGAATTTGGCATAGTAGGCAACTGGAGAAGGTGCTCCAGCAACTGGCTGGGCCACACACAGTGCTCCTCAGGGGCTGAGAAAGACAATTTATCTCAGCTAAGGCTGAAATACATGCCCGCCCACTCCCGTACCTGTGGAAGGAATGAAAGCAGCCTCCCTGCCCATTGAACCCCTTCCCCCTTCCCCCAGCAATGCGGGCGCTCTGCCAGGTGTCTTTTGGGTTGGACTTATTTCACAGGAAGGAAGAGGAGACAAGAGAGATTCTGGGACAAGCCATAGGGCTGGGCCTCAAGTACCCGTAATAGCAGAAATCTGTGCTTTATTCATGGGGGGCAAAACAGCCGGGCAGGGTGAGGGAATGGGGACCCTCATACAAGGGGGCATCTCTGAGGTTTCATGGAAGGACCACGGAGCTAGGAAGCAAGTGCCCTTAGTGCTTACATAGTGGCCTTTATAAACTCTCTTTTCTATACCATTATGAAAAATAAAATCCATCCTTGGGCCTCCCATACCCTGATTGCACCATTGAAAAGTTCCTGAAGGCCGCACCAAGCCAGCAGGGTGGCTGTGTGCTGCAGTGGCTCCGGCTCGAGGGCTGGACTTTGGCCCGCTGGGTGGTCACCCACAGCCAGAATGAAGGCAGACAGCTGGAGAGCTGGAACGTCTGCTCAGCCTGCCTGCCCCGCCCCCAAGGCCTCTCTCACTCCCACCGGAAGTCTCGCCCCACAGCCTCGTAGAAGCGGATGTTGTAGGGGCGGTAGAAGTCCTGCAGCTGCTCCAGCACATCTGGGTCAATCTGGACGTGAGGCCTGCCTTTGGATTTCCCCAGACAGCGGGGCGGAGTGCCTCCCCCGGCCTTCTTCAAGCAGGGGAAGCCCTTGGTCTTGTTGAAGAAGAAGTGGCTCTCAGTGATGAGCCGCTTCAGGCCCAGGAAGTCCTGCACTTTGGCCATCTCCTCCGCGGGGTCCGTGATGAGCCGCTCCCCGCTGACGAAGTGGATCTGGGAGAGCGGGAAGTACTGGAGCCAGCTCTCCAGGTGCAGCGCGTAGAGGCCGATGCGGATGGCGCTCCAGGAAGTGTCCACCAGGCCGAGGCTGCGGTTGCGGAAGGAGAGCCCCTCGAAGGTGGGGATGTCCGGCCTCTTGGAGAGGGTCTGGGTGTAGTCCGAGATGGCTCTGGTGACGGGATTCCTCACCACCACAATCAGCTTCGTATTCCGGGACATGTTGAAGATCCTCTGGGGAGCTTCCCGGGTGATATAGTAGCTGGGGGTCTTCTCCATGGTGATCTGGCTGTCCAGGGTGCGGGGCATCAGGTGCCTGCAAAGGAAGGGCCCAAAGAGGTGAGGAACAAGGGGGAGAAGTGACATGACAGGAGGAATTCTTCCACCACCACCTCGGCGTCTCCGTGAGAAACACCTTTTGCCTCTTTGCTCTTGTGGAGGTGCTTCCCTCCAGGCAAGCTGAGCATCTCCTTGTAGAGACAGTTCTGCATAACCAGGTCACTATGTTGTTTGTATTCTGCCACGATCAATGGCACAGTAGTTAGCACATAAATGGAAAACAATTTTAAACATCCATAGTAGCCATAAAAATGAAACAACAATAAAACCATCACTTGCAAAAGTGATAATAACTTGCAAAATAACTTTAAAGCAGAGACGGCCCATTATGAATCAAACCCTCTCTAGCGTCTTTCAAAACACAACCAAGGAATCTTGGATCTTCTAATTCAGGGGTGTCAAACTTGATTTCATTGAGGGCCGCATCAGGATTGTGTTTGACCTCGGGAGGGGGGGGAAGGCAGGGGGGCATGGCCAACTCGATGTCACTCATTGAGGCTCCGTTTTCAGCTGCGACGGCCTCCTGCAGCCTTCTGCCAGCAAAAACGTGGCCCTCCCAAGCTCCCTTTTCTCTGGCAGGGGCACCACGGGCAGTCCTTTGCTGTTTCCAGGGTGGGCCAGTGGGCCAGATCTAGCCCCTGGGCCTTGAGTTTGATACCCCTGTTCTAATTGGATTCCTTGACCAGTAAACCTTCCATCCGTGATGACCATCTAACTTGTCTTTAAATATCTCCCTCAAAGGAAGCCTGTTCCACTGCTGAATAGCTCTAACCACAAAGAAAACTTTTCTATTCCCCAACCAGAATCTGCTTATTTTAAAGCTGTTGTTTTTTTGTCCTGTCCCCTGGAACTTCCCTGAAAAAATTTGCCCATCTTCTCCATCAAGTATCTGTCAAATCCTTGAAGGCAGCTGCCATGTACCTCCACAGTCTTCTCTTCTCCAAGCTAAACATATCCAGATCTTTAAACAGTTCTGTGTAAAAATTTCCTTCCAGCCTCTGGTCATCTTGTTTTCTCTTTGGATATGACCCAGTTTGCTAATATCCTTCCTAAAATTCTGCGTGGACACAATTATTCTAGTGTGGTTTGTTCAGTTCAGAATAGAATAACAATGCTCTCTTGATCCTGACATTATTCGGTGGGTGCCACCTAGAAGTAGCATTTGGCACAAGTGCGGCTTGTGATCTACCAACTAGAGTGCAAAACACACTTCGGCATAAAATCTGCTAGAATTTCATGCAAGGCACACTATTCCAACGATGATGCTCACTCTGTCAAGAAAGGAGATCAGGTTGGTTCTGCGGAGGGAGAGGGGAAGAGCCCCCCAATTGTATCAACTGTGCTGTCCAGACAGTTTAGATCAGGGGTCGCCAACCTTTTGGACTCAGGGACCACCAAACTCATAATTTTAGATCCCAGGGACCACTAACTGGTTCGGTGGGCGTGGCCTGCTTTGTGGGTGTGGCTTGGTGGTCATATGATTGGCTGGGCATGGCCTGTATGTAAATATTATAAATATTTATATAAATATTGAATTTTTTATAAAAAAAGAGCAACTTTTAGCCAAAATCAGGCAAAGCAGGCAAGCAGATTGAGTTGCTCACAGAATCACAGATTCATTCAGAAATCCATTTATCTGCCATTGGCTAGCTCAGTCTGCCACATAAAATTTGCTTGAAAGCAAACTCATAAAATTTGCTAGCAAGCAAACTCACAAAAGTAATTCACAACACACCATGTATTTAAATATTGAAATTTTTATTTTAAAAAAGCAACTTTTATCCAAAATCAGGCAAAGCAGGCAGACTGAGTTGTTCACAGAATCATTCAATGATCTATCTACCATCAGCTAGCTCAGCCTCTCAGATTTGTTTGCTGTGAGTCTGCACTGAATTCGCTTGCAAACAAACCTTCAATCCTAAGGGAGGTTTGGCTGTGCTTAGCTAGAAAGCAAGAAATCCAACCATTTCCTGCTTCCTAGCTAATCTAAATCTCCCGGCACAGCAGAATAGATGATGGTTGGAAAAAGGAAAAATAGCAACATAGTAGACAAGTTTGCTGGGTAAGAGTGAGTGGGTGGGGAGGGTTCCCGTGGGCCATGTGGGCTGAGCAGCCTTGTGTTTCTGCACAGCCTGGATTAATTGCTTTGGGGCGGGGTGCTCTGGGGGTGAGATTTCTCTGCGGCCCAGCAAAATTTTCTCATGGCCCCAGTGGGCTGCGGCCCACCAGTTGGTGACCGCTGCTATAGAGTTAATGGGATTTGGAATAGTTAGTTAGGAATTGTGAGCTGTCCCCTTAAGGGAATGCATCATGGTAAATGTAGTTAAGGTATCCTGGGAAATGTAATCCATGTCATGTAGTCACACCTGTAATCCTGATTGGTCACTAAATTGACCCTTGTTGGGTTGGGGGAGGCTCCCTCACTCTTGCCTGAAGCCACCATACCATGCAGCTTCTTCAATCATCATGGGGTTGAGACCTTATTATCTTCCTGCACCACAATTCAGATATGCAAAGGATTGGATATTAAGAAGAACCTCGTCATAAATGTGAGTTGACAGGATGCCTGATGAACCAATAAAAAAGGCTTTGTATGGATGCTTTGTGGAGTTGATCTGTTTGCTTTATGCCATCCAAATATTAATATGCAGAACACCAACTGACAGCCAGTGGAACTTTGTGACACGAGGACTTCTCTGCCAGAAGACTTCAAAGAGAGGCTGAATATCTGTCAGAGATGTTTCTGCCTCAAGTGGGGGGTTTGGACTGGATGGCTTCTAGGATTCCCCTGCACTGGTCTGGCCCATAGAGACCCACCAGATCTTGCAGGCAGCAGCCACCATTGAAATGCTGCTCCTGAACCGGAGAGCCAACGCAGACTCCAGCTGGGCTTCAAAATGCTGGGCCATTTCAGTCCCCTCTTGCTTGGAAGAACAACATCCCTGTTAGGAAACAACAATAGGCCCTGGGCTCCCTGCACTGCCTCTCTTCTCAGTGCTGCTGGCTGGGGACTCTGCCGGGGGGAACCAGTCTGGGGTGGCTTCCTGCTTGCTGCACCCCCTTTGCAACCAGTAGGGAAATGCCCCCCCCCCCAGTTTCCAGGTGGGCCTGATTCTGGCCCTGTTCCTGCCTGTTCGGGGAGGCAGTTGGGAGTGCTTGAAACTGACAATGCAAGGAAAGTGGCAAAGAAAGTCCAACCAGCTCCTTATTTTCTGAATGAGGCAATCAGGGGAAAAGGCTAATCTAAAGTAAAGGCTCAATTCAGAATGCTGTTGAAGTGGAACAGCACAGAAATATGGCCTCTCCTTTTCCAATCCAAGATCAGATCCCCCTGCCCTACCTGGTTAGAGAACCGAGGGCTAATGCTAAGTGCAATGCCAGGAGACCAATGACGGGTGAGAGGCAACTAATGCTGATTTCAGAGGGGAGGGGCCTTGTACTTCTTAGTGACTCTGATGGGGGGGGGGGGGAGAGAGAACAGGTGATTTTGCCTCCAAGGTAACAGGTGACTACATAACAAATGTACATGCCAGACCACTGTGGTTGGCTTGGGCTACTTTAAGAAGGAAAATGCTACTTTTACTCAGGCACAATGAGCAGCATGGAAGGCCCACTCATCCTCTGACTGAAGGCAAGATGAAGCTGGCCCCATGGGGGGGGGGGGGGGGGGATGGGGGCAATGAACACTCAGTGCAAGAAGGAGGCTTATGGACTTTGAAGCAGCTTTGCCTCCTGCCCTGAGGCATGAAGTTTCTAAGCAGAAAGACCCTTGCCTGGGGTGAAAGAGATTCTCCCTACAATGGCTCAGGCCTCACCTGGGGAAGGGGCTGGAGATGACCAGAGGGCCCACCCCGTCATTCCACAGTTTGCTCCATGTTTCAAGGCAAAAGCCCGTGGGTGTATAGGTCCCACCGGAGATCCTGGCCCTCTGGAAAGACCAATGGGCTAAACAGGATTAGAGTAGAGAAGGGTTTCCCTTCAAAGAAGTATGAGTCAAATGGAATGGTTGAGTGGGGAACCTCAGCAGCAGCAGCAGCAGCAGCAGCAGCAGGCAGTTCCACTCGTGGCTTTTGGAGGAGCCACTCTAGAAGACCATGGGAACCTCCACAGAAGGTGCTTTCACGGTTGGCTCCTGAACCGGCTTCCCACAACTAAGGCCCATCAGCTGGGGCCCTTGGAATAAAAATGGCCCTCATTCTATGGAGCCCTTCCAGGCAAGGCTGGTCGCCCAACCCCTCACCTCATGCCTCCATTTGGCTCCCATGACCCCTGAAGGGAAATCTCAGCTTACAATCAGAACTACCAGAACATTAGAGATCAACCAGTCCACCCCTGCTCTAGCAGAGGAAAGGTCTCTGCTGAGCTTCCTCTTCAAGATCAGACCAGCTGGAGTGCAGGCTGCCTCTCCTTTCGCTGCCTTCCCTTTGCTGCCAAACGGAGGCGGAGGGGATCTTGGTGCCGTCAGAGCCGGCACCAAGCCGCGTTCTCAGCATTTTGAGCAAGAGAAGCGAAGGCTGCACGGATCCCCTTCGCGCCCTCTGAAGGCTTCGACAGACGGCGTGGAAGCGCCCGGAGTGAGGCAGCCGAACTCGAACTGGCTGGGGGCAGAATCCACGCCCGGATTTTGGCGACCTCCTTGGCTAACAGCCGCGCCTGGGCCGTCCTGGCTGGGAATCTCACTCCTACCTACCACGAAGGAAAACGGATTCCCCGGGCAACTCTGGGGTTTCAGGCGGGAAGAAGGTAAGTGGGCTTTCTAGGGGGGCGGGGGAAGGGGGGCGGAGGCCGGAGTGGCACCAGCCGGAAAAGCAGCTTTTCCCCGCCTGCTTAGACGAGGATTCCCAGGGAAGCCGCAATCGGGAAGCCTGCCCAGAGCCCGCCGGCCCTTCGGCTCCCTTTCTCCGCGGCGCTTCTGCTGGGGCTTTGGTGGGCAAGGAACCGCCAAGCCGAGCGGAGCCGTCGAGGCCCCTGCAGGGGCTCCCCACCTGCCAGCGGAGCCTCTCGGGCGCGAAACGTGCGGCAGGCGGGCAACAGAAGCGCCGCTCCCCTCCGCCGCCGCTTCACCCGCGCGCGGAGCATCTCGGAAAACGCGCGGTGGGTGGCGGGCAAGCAGCCGGGTCGCGGTCGAGTCCGAGATGCGGAGCAGCGCTGAGAGCATCTGACGCTCCGGCCCCGACGGGGAGCAAAGCGCCGCGCACCGACGGACCGGCGCGAAGGGAAGGGGCTGCTGGACAGCTCTCCCCCCGCCTGGTCCCCGCGCTTCGCCGAGCCGCCTCACCTGTACCACTCCAGGCCCCGCTCGTAGTGCCGGTCGAAGAAGTGGGGCTCGGTGCCGAGGGCGCGCACGCCCGGGTGGCCGCGAATGAACTCCAGCACGGCGCGGGTGCCGCCCTTCTTGACGCCCACGATCAGCGCGTGCGGGAGCCGCTTGGCCACGGCAGCCTTAGCCCGGCTGCTCCCGTCTCCCGCCGGCCGGGCCGAGGGGACGGGCGGGTCCCGGGCTGAGGGCGGCGCGGTGGCGGGGCAGGCGCGCCACTTCTGCAGAAGTTTCTTGCGGGCGGCGGGCAGGGCGGGCGGGCAGCGGGCGGCGGCGGCGGCGGCGGCGGCTGGGGGCGGTTCGGGGGCGCAGCAGAGGAGCAGCAGGCTGTAGCAGAGGCAGGTGCCCGAGAGCGAGAGCAGCGCGCCCAGCAGCAGCGCCCGGCAGCGCCGCAGCCGCCGCCGCCTCCGCCGGCCGAGCGCCATGGCTCCATCGCCGGCGGCGGCCACGGCTCCCCGGCCGGCACCAGCGCTGGGTCAGGGCACGCGGGGCCGACGAGCTCGGCGGCCCGCCACTACCGACCCCGCTCCCGCTGCGGCGCCTCTTTAAGGGGCCGCCTGACGTCAGCCGAGCCGGAGCCGCCTCCGCCGCTGCTGGCAGGCTGAGCCCCCGCCCCGAGTGGCCGCGGGGGCAGAGCGCGGGTTCCCGCGGGGCGGTGCTGCCCGCCTGCCCGAGGGCTGCCAGCCGGGGGGCTGCAGGGAGCCTCGGCGCGGTGGGCGACCCGACCGGGAACGAGCGAGCGAGGCGCCGCTTCTTCGCGGCTGTCGGCGGGGACGGCTCCGCTTAACCGGGCGCTGCCTGGGGGATCTTCGGGTCCCGGGGTGGCCGCGCGAGGTTCCTGTGCTGCCCGCACTCCCGGCTCCTCCGTCCCTGCGCCGCTGGGTCTCGAGTCGCCAAGATCGTCGGGCTGCTGAGCTCCTCCGACGGCTCCGCTTCCGGGCCCGGCCTATAGGTGAGGAGGGGCTGCCCGACGCTGGCGCCCCAAGTCCCGGAGTGGGAGCGCTGAAGCTGCTTTCTGCGGGGGCAGCGGAGCAGGGCTGGGAGAGCAGCAACGGCCGGGCGAGCCCCCCCTCTGGACCGAGAGCGGCCGGTCCCTCTAAGGTAGCCCCACCCCCATTTAACCCGGCACCCTATGGAGGCCCAGGGCCCCAGGGAGGGGCTCCCAGGGTGGGCTTTTTCCCCAAGCGATGCCCTCTGCAGGGAGTCCTGCTGACTCCAGGCGGAGGGACTCTTCGCTGCCCCGAAGGATCCAGTTGGGGGGGGGTCGCTGTGCCCATTGGAGGAGGACTATTTTGCCAGAAAGGGCGGGGGGGGGGCTCCCCTGACAGCCTCCACCCACCCCCGAAGCAAAGTGGGTGGGTGAGTTTTGCTCCTCCTTCCTTGAAGAAGTCTCAATCTCCCCTGGTTGTGCAAAGGGTCCCTTGGAAGGTCAGTTCTGAGCAGCCTCCCCTGGCGCGAAGCAGAACCCAGACAGGGAAGGGGGTAGGTTATGGCTGGGTGGGGCCGCAGAAGGGAAGGAAGAGTTTTAATCCTACCAGTTGATTACTGAGGTGGTTTGGGATTAATCCGCTCAGGATGGGCAGAGTGCTGCACACCCCCCCACCCCCCGCTGGCTGTCCAGGGCTGGTCTCATTCCTGCCTCTGCTGCGCTGACACCACCATAAATGTCAGTCCTGTTAATTACCTGAGTTTAACTGGGGCAAAGTTTTAATTGCATCACTACACTGGGCAGTTAATAGATCCACTCATTAGTGACTCAGCTTGCAAACATTAGCCTTGTGCAGCTTTGAGAGAGTGACTGGGATCTGGTAGGTGGGGTGTGGGGTGGGGTGGATGCCATAAGGGAGGCAGCCATTCCTTGCCCCATCCCTCCCCCCCAATTTGGAAAGAAACAACAGTCTCCCTTCCCCCAGAGGTTATCTCCTTTCACCTTTTTCTAGGGAATGAGCCTGTTTTCAAGATAAGCACCAAGTTGTAAGGATTTTCAGGTTGCTCCTTGGAGGGGAAAGCAGGGGTGCAGCCTCCCAGCCTGCCAGTTTCCTTTGTGGTTCATTTTCTAAATAAACTAATGTTTGAAAAAACAAATTAAAGAGCTAATGCGATGCAGAAACTGGATATCCCCAGGAGGGGCTCACAGGCACTTTGAATTTACTGGCTGCCACATCTAGTAAATCTCTGAGTAAAGGGGGGGGGGGGGCAAATGGCAAATCCAGAGGAGGGGAAGCTTGGGGGGGGGGGGGCGGCAAAAGTCTCAGCCGGTGGTGCGAAGGGGAGGCTGCTCTGGGGGGAGTGTTCCCTCCTCCCTCCCTCCCTCCCAGAGGTAAGGTGGGTTGGGGGCTTGAATCACCCACCAGGAAAGTTTCAGGGTTCTTCTGAAAGGAAGAGAGATGCACAGGCGGAGGTGAGGCTGGCCTTGCAGGTGACCAGCCTCCCTCTCCGCCCTCCTTGCCTGGCCTTCAGGAGGAGGAGACTGAAAACAGATTCCAAGTCTTTCCAAGGCAAGCGGTTCATCTGCAAAAGAAGAGAAAATGAAACCAAAGCTCCAAAACTTCCGGCAGGGCCAGGAGAGGTTGTGTGTTCGGAAGCTGTGCCTGAATCCCGCAGGCTCTGGCTCAGGCAGGTGGGATGGGAGAGGAAGGAGGGGCTGTGCCAGAATGGAGAGCAAGTGAGAGAGCGCAAGGGCTGGTGGAGGGCTTTGCAAGGCTGGCCATGGCTGAGGAGCAGTTGTGGGGCAGATGGGGAGCATTATTGGGGAGATCTGCCCCCCCTCCGTTGTCCGAAGACCCAGCACCCTGCAGAGGCCTGTCAGAAACACCCCGCCTGGATCATTAATTTGGTTCCTAATCCCCAACTCCAGCTGCTGCCTGGTGGCCGGAGCAGGAGGCAGTGGCTCGCTTCCATCCTGGGAAGGGCTCCTGCTGCCCCTCCGGCCCTTTGCACCCAATTGCACTCAGTGACCCAGTAGGAAAATAAAGGGGGCTGCTGGGGAAGAGCACAGCCACCACACTCTGAACTGGGAGGAAATGGGAGAATTCCTGCTTTGGTAATGCAGGGCTGCTGAACTGGGCCAGAAGGCAGAGGGAGCCAATCTGCATCCTGCTGGGCTGCGGGGATAGCAATAGCACTAGCAATAGACATCTATGCAGGGGTGGGATTTGATTTTTTTAACAACTGGTTCTGTGGGTGTGGCTTAGTTGGTGGGCGTGGCTTGGTGATCATGTAATTGGCTGGGTGTGGCCAACTCAATATCACTCACATCAAGGCACGCATCTGAGAGAGCCCTTGGGGTCCCTACAATCCAGGCTGTGCTCAGAACCTTCTTCTGTAACACCCAGTGCAGATGGAGGAAAAGCTCCTTCCCAGCCTTCCATGGGGAAAGGACCCCCCCCCCAGGGGCCACATCCCTTCCTGCCACTCACAGATGGTAGGCGAGGTGGGAATGACAGCCGCGAGAGAGCCCTGACCTCTATGTTGTCCCAAAGGCGCTTTTTTTCTTTGAAAACAATTCACTTCTCATCCAAGAAGCACCTTTGGGGTCACCATGACTTGGATGACTGAAATTCTCCATAGACATTTAGATTTATCTATATAATATAAAGGCGAAATGCCACTCATGCA
This sequence comes from Bungarus multicinctus, assembly GCA_023653725.1. Taxonomy (NCBI): domain Eukaryota; kingdom Metazoa; phylum Chordata; class Lepidosauria; order Squamata; family Elapidae; genus Bungarus; species Bungarus multicinctus. The sequence goes on from CM042842.1 coordinate 20,089,662, forward strand.
TCATCACGAAATCTCCAGAACCATAAAGCCTATAAACTTGAAAATTGCCATGACCATCAGAGCATTTAGAGTATTTCCTATATTATATTATTATATTATTATTATTATTATTAACACGCATGGCCATCAAAAAAGGATTTTTAGAGGGGGTTTTAAACTTTTTAGATTTTTATTCGGGGTTTTATCGAGGTTAGGAAGGGTGACGAAGAGAGGGTTGGGGGATGGAAATTTATTGGGGTTAGGGAGGGTACCCGGTCCGGGTTTGGGGGATAACCCGGGGGGATTTGGAGTCAGCCAGGCTGGAGTGCACGTCTGGGGGAACCCAGAGGGTCATGAGTCGTGGGGGCAAACACAAGGGGTGGGTTTCATTGGCACCATAAGTGGGAGAGGCAGATATGATGGGGGTAGAGGGCCATATCAAGTTAGGGGATCGCGTGCCCGCTGTCTCCAAGCGGTGGCGCGCTCCGACCCTCCCGACCCGTCTGGCAGGCCTGGTTGTGCAGATTCTCAGGCCCTGAGTACCCGGCTGATGTTATGTAATGCCAGGTCCGTCGTTAACAAGGCCCCCCTGATTTGCGATCTCATTCAGGAGGAGGGTGCGGACCTGGCAGGGGTCACCGAAACCTGGTTGGGCCCAGAGGGCAGTGTCCCTCTGGTAGAGATATGCCCACCAGGTTTCCAAGCATTCCATCGACCGAGGTCTCAGGGAAGGGGTGGTGGGGTGGCGGCGATTATTAGAGAAGTCCTTTGTCCTAGGGAGGCCACTGTTCCTCAGACGGCTGGTTGTGAGTCTCTCTTTGTGAAGTGGGGTCGGGGGGTTCAGATGGGCCTGTTGATAATGTACCTGGCTCCCTGCCACATGTCATCGGCCCTGCCCGGGCTCCTCGAGGTGATAGCCGGGCTGGCGGTTGAAACCCCCAGGCTTTTAGTCATGGGTGATTTCAACCTGCCTTCGCTCGGGGAAACCTCTGGGGTGGCCCGGGAGTTCTGGCTTCCATGACGGCCATGGATCTGACCCAATTAGTTTCTGACCCCACTCACACGGGGGGACACACACTGGACCTGATTTTTGCCTCTGGTCAGTGGTTGAATGATCGCGTTGGAGACCTAGTTATAAAAGCCTTGTCATGGTCCGATCATTCTCTTCTTAGACTGGACTTCGGTGCCGCCACCCCCCATCGCAGGGAGGCGGAGCCGAGGAGATGGTTCCGCCCCAGGCGCCTGATGGATCCGGAACGGTTCCAGATGGAGCTTGGGCCATTTCCTGAAACTCTGGCTCATAACTCGGCCACAGACTTGGTGGCCACCTGGGATAGGTTGGCCGCTGAGGCTCTGGACCGAGTTGTGCCTTTGCGACCTCTGACTCGGCATAGATCCCACCTGGCTCCGTGGTTCACGGGGGAGCTGAGGGGGATGAAATGCCGGAAAAGACGTCTGGAGGGCATCTGGAGGGTCAGTCGTGCTGAGTCTGACCGGACACAGGTGAGGTCCTATATTAGGACCTACCTAGTGGCGATAAAGGCGGCGAGGCGTTCACACTTCTCCGCCCTTATTGCGTCTGCAGAAAATCGGCCTGCTGCCCTGTTTAGAGTGACCCGCTCCCTGCTTGAGCCGAGAGCGCGGGAGGACCTCTTGCAGGGTAAGGCAGAAGAGTTTTCCCGATTTCTGCATGATAAAATCGCCCAGATTCGGGATGGGCTGGACTCCAGTTGGGTGGTCCCGGGGGAGGTGTCCGGGGCAGGTCTTGAGACGGTTATCTGGGAAGAGTTCGATCCTGTGACCGCCGAGGGTGTGGACAGACTACTGGGGAGGCTGAATGCCACCACATGTTTATTGGACCCGTGCCCTTCCTGGTTGGTTTCTACCTCCAGAGAGGTGACACGAGGCTGGCTCCAGGGGATTGTCAACGCTTCGTTGACGGAGGGGGCGCTTCCGACCGCCCTGAAAATGGCGGTGGTGCGGCCCCTCCTCAAGAAGCCTTCCCTGGACCCGGCTCTTTTGAATAACTATCGTCCTGTCTCCAACCTTCCCTTTGTGGCGAAGGTTGTTGAGAGTGTGGTGGCGCGTCAGCTCCCTCAGTATCTGGAGGAAGCATCCTATTTAGATCTGTTCCAATTGGGCTTCAGGCCCGGGCACAGTACCGAAACAGCATTGGTCGCGTTGGTAGATGATCTCTGGAGGGCCCGTGACAGAGGTTATTCCTCTGTCCTGGTCCTCTTAGATCTGTCAGCGGCTTTTGATACTATCGACCATAGTATCCTATTGCGGCGGTTGGAGGGGTTTTGAATTGGGGGCACCGTCTTGCGGTGGTTCTCGTCCTTCCTCTCGGACCGCTCGCAATTGGTGTTGACGGGGGGGGGGAGAGGTCCACCCCTAGGCCCCTCATGTGTGGGGTGCCTCAGGGGTCGATCCTCTCCCCTCTTCTGTTCAACATCTATGTGAAGCCGCTGGGAGAGATCATCCGTGGTTTTGGGGTGAAATGCCATCTTTATGCTGATGACACTCAGCTTTACATCTCCACCCCAAGCCACCCCAACGATGCTGTGGAGGTTATGGCCCGTTGCCTGGAGGCTGTGCGGAACTGGATGGGCGAGAACAGGCTTCGACTCAACCCTTCCAAGACCGAGTGGCTGTGGTTTCCGGCGGCCCGATATAGTCAGCTGACTCCGTCGCTGGCTATTGGGGATGAGATCTTGACCCCCACAGAAGGGGCCCGCAATCTTGGTGTCCTCCTGGATGTACGGCTGTCTTTGGAAGATCATATTACAGCCGTCTCCAGGGGGGCTTTTTATCAGGTTCGCCTGATACGCCAGATGCGGCCCTTTCTTGATCGGGACGCCTTACACATAGTCACTCATGCCCTGGTCACCTCCCGTCTGGACTACTGTAATGCCCTCTACATGGGGCTCCCTGCGGGGAGCACCCGGAGGCTTCAACTGGTACAAAATGCAGCCGCGCGGGTGGTTACGGGGGCGTCGAGATACTCCCACGTGACGCCCCTCCTGCGCGAGCTGCATTGGTTGCCAGTGGCCTTCCGGGTTCGCTTTAAAGTACTGGTTTTGGTCTTTAAAGCGCTCCATGGCATCGGACCAGGATACTTACAAGACCGCATTCTGCCAGTAGTCTCCCATCGACCGGTGCGCTCCCACAGAGAGGGTCTCCTCCGGGTCCCGACGCCTTCTATGTGTCGTCTGGTGACCCCGAGGAATAGGGCCTTCTCTGTGGGGGCACCCGCCCTTTGGAATGGGATGCCCCCTGGATTACGAACGACCAGTGACCTGAGGGCCTTCAGACGTGACCTGAAGACCTGGCTCTTCGAGCAGGCCGGCCTGAGCTGACTAATGGGATTTTAAATGGGGTTTTTAGATTACTTGGGACGGGGTATGAAGTTTTATTGATTTTAATTGGGGTTTTTAGATTTGGGACAGTCTAGTGTTTAATTCTCTTTTAAATAATTTATACTTTGTTTACTTGTATTTTAGTTGGCTGTTCACCGCCCTGAGTCCTTCGGGAGAAGGGCGGTATATAAAACTCAGAAATAAATAAATAAATAAATAAACACGCTCTGATGCTAAGGAGTTCGACTCCCCCTCCCCACCTGAAAAGAAATCTCTTCCAAAGGCAAAACACAAGCAGAGGAGAGGAGTTTCAGTTTCAGTTTCACAGCACCAAGCAGCTTTAGTCCAGAACAGTTGAGCTAAACCAGTTGAGCTCCTTGCTGTCTCCTTGCTGTCTCCTTGCTCGCATAGTAAATACTGCTTCAGTTTCCAAACAGCCCTCAACTCTCTCACACACTGACAGGACGCTAGCCAGATGAATACCGATGGATGCTGGTAGGCAGAGGCAGAATTTTTTTCCCCTTATTTTCTTCCCCAAAAACTAAGCCTGACCACATCGTTTCATAGCAAAGCACAGGTTTCGAGTTAGTGTTAGATATTAGAGTTGTCCTGAAGGTAAGAGCTGGGACCGGCTCCCCTCAAAAGAGAACTCGGATAACCACTTGTCTGAAACACTTCAGCAGAACTTGCATTGAGCAGGGGATTAAAAGATATGAAGATTTGATATGACCAAATGCCAACAAATAATTGATAATTCAGAAAGTTCTTGACTGCTCTGAAATGGACCTACTTACACAAAAACCTAGGGATAAGGTAGACTCAAAATATACTACAGCTTGGGAAAAATGGTACAACCGGATGAAGGAGAAAAACCAGGAAATTAAAAGATAAGGATTCGAAAAATGAAGTGGTTAAACTAAGAGCATATACCAAAAATAAAAAATGAATATTAGTAAAATTGTTTTCAATAAACGATTACACCATCTTAGCTGATAAGAAATATATATGTTTTATGCCAATATTTGTATTTATATATTGGTTTAATTTGTAATGAAACATGGCATTTTATACACTCTTTATATTTTTGTTTTTAATCTTTAATAAAATTTATTTTAAAATTTAAATAAATAAATAAATAAATAAATAAATAAATAAAAGATATGATCCCTGAAACCTCTTCCAGCACCGTGATCCTGTAACTATGGCCTAATTTCTTCTTCTGTAATGTTGATTCCCAAGATATTCACTTTCTCCCCAACTTTTCTCTGCTTCTACCAATTGTTGGTTTGTTGGCTTGTATCCCACCTTTATCTCCAACCTATCTTCCTCCTCCCCTTCTTTTCCTCACAACAATAACCCTGTGAGGTGGGTTGGGCTGAGACAGAGAAGGACTGGCCCAAAGTCACCCGGTTAGCTTTCATAGCTATGGAGGACTTGACCTGATGGTCTCCTGGTTTCTGGCCTGGTGCCTTAACCACTGGGTTACTTGAGGAGCTGGTTCTCCTTGGTCACCTCTAGTCATCCCATCAAGTCTGGCAGAAAGGCAGACTGTGGATCCTATCAATGTTAGCACTGCAATGTTATAAAGCCTTGGTAAGGCTAGACTTGGAAGATTACTGCATCCAGTTTTGTTCACCAGATTATAAAACAGATGTTGAGGCTCTGGAAAGGGGGCAAAGAAGAGCAACCAAGATAATTAGGGGCAGGGGTGGGATTCAAATTTTTAACAACCAGTTCTGTGGGTGTGGCTTGGTGGTCATATGACTGGGTGGGCATGACTGGGTGGTCATGTTCTTGGCTGGGTGTGGCCAACTCAATATCACTCACATCAAGGCACGTATCTCCTCGCCTGGCCTCTCATGACTGTGGAGATGCTGCAACAGTCGTAAGTGTGAAAAATGGTCATAAGTCACTTTTTTCAGTGCCATTGTAACTTTGAATGGTTCCTCCACACAAGCAAAGTACCAGCAAAGGAGGGGAAAAAACTCCAGAGAAGTTCCTGAGACAGGAAGTCTGGTTCTGCCAAGAATGTAATAAGGCAGTTTCTGTAAGCAACACCAGAATGTTTCCTTCCTGCCTTCCTTAAAGGATTAGGCCAGTAATTTCTTCTAACAACCGGCTCTCCGAACTGCTTAGAATGTTAACAACCGGTTCTAGCAAATAGGTGCAAACCTGTAGAATCCCACCCCTGATTAGGGGCCTGGAGGCTAAAACATATGAAGAATGGTTGCAGGAATTGAATTTGGCTTCTCTAGTGAAAAGGATTGGGGGGGCATGGTAGCATCCTGCTAGTATTTGAGGGGCTGCCACAAAGAAGAGGGGGTCAAGCTATTCTCCAAAGCACCAGAAGGCAGGACAAAGGAGGCAATGGGTGCAAATAATCAAGGAGAAAAGCAATTTTGAACTGAGGAGAACATTCCTAACAGTGAGAGCAATCAGCCAGTGGAACAGCTGGCCTTCAGAAGCTGTGGATGCTCCATCATTGCAGGATTTTAAGAAGAAATTGGACAGCCATTTGTCCAGAATGTTTTAGGATCTCCTGCTTGAGCAGGGGGTTGGACTAGAAGACCTCTAAGGTTTCTTCTAATTTATTATTCTGTTAAATAGGTAATGGCATCTGGGATTCAGGAATAGAGACTCTTCTGCTGTGATCCTTTGGAAGATCACCCCCCACCCTGAGTCAGATTGGTCCCAACCTTGATGGCCTCCCAAAAGGCCTTAAGATGTGGCTTGGGGATCTGGTTTGGGGATCTGGTAACATTGGTGCAGAGCCTGCAAAATGGTTGGCCTGTTAGAAAATGAATGGTGCTTTTCTGCAGATAATTATTTTTATGGTTTTAATAGTTTTTATTGTTTAATGATTCTTGTTGTTAAATTCTTTGGTATTTTTTTTTAATTTGAGGAGAGAGTGAACTGCCCAGAACCTATATATATATTTAATAAACAACTAAAATATTTAAACAGGTTGGTTCACAAACAAATTATATTCCTGATGTAAAGAGATTGATAAAGGTGAGAAGCTGGCATGAACTGTGAGATAGAAAGGCCTGGGTGGGAGGTAGGGGGGAACTGGGAGCTTTTATCTCAAGGCAAAATTTACACATTAACAGAGTTGGGTGGGATCTTGTAGGTCATCTAGTCCAACCCCCTGCCCAAGCAGGAAACCCTACACCTACACCATTTCTGACAGATGGCAGTCCAGTCTCTTCTTGAAAGCCTCCAGGGATGAAGCTCCCACAATGTCAACTTCTGTTCCACTGGTTGATTATTCTCACTGTCAGATAATTTCTCCTTATTTCCAGGTTGCATCTCTCCTTGATCAGTTTCCATCCATTGTTCCTTGTCTGGCCTTTGGGTGCTTTAGAAAATAGCTTGGCCCCCTCCTCTCTGTGGTAGCCCCTCAAATATTGGAAGACTGCTCTCCTGTCTCCCCTGGTCCTTCTCTTCACTAGACTAGCCAAGCCCAGTTCCTGCAACTGTTCGTTAGCTTCCAATCCCCTCATCATCCTGGTTTCTCTTCTCTGCACTTTTTCTAGAGTCTCAACATTTTTTTTATAGTGTGGTGACCAAAACTGGATGCAGTACTCTAGGTGTAGTCTTATTAAGGCTTTACAGAGTGGTATTGGTACATTACTTGATTGTGTTCCTCTGTTGATGCAACTTGGGATTGCATTGGCTTTTTTGGCTGCTGCTGCACACGGCTGGCTCCTATTTAGCTGGTTGTCCACTAAGACTCCAAGATCCCTCTCCCAGTTCCTGCTATTGAGCCTGGTTTCAGATGTTGGGCCTCCTGGATTCTGGGGAGTGGGGTTGAATTGTAGAGTGACTACTCCAAACCCAAGTAGTTGCCCCCAAGGTCCCCTCCCTAGGTGCTCTGGTTAGAGGTTTCTGGGTGCAGAGAAGATAATACACAACTGGTGCAGAGGACTGACATTCCCCCCATACAATGTAGCCAAGGCTGTATAGACGCTTCCAATAAACACAGGAACCTGGGAGGGAGCTTGGAACCTGGTTTGGCATGCATGGCAGTCTGGCTGTTGACTTTCTTTTAAACTTTGCTGCTTGGTGGCCGGGAGGGAGTTGGCCTTTCGGTGGCTCCAGAAGGACAGGCCCCAACCCTGCTCACTTTTAGGGAGGGAACCCCCAAAGATTTGCCCTTCTCCCCAGGTGTTGGGCTGCAGTTGAACAGAGTTCCTTTTGGTGGTTTCTATTATGTTTTTGGTCATCATTTCATCCCCCCCACTATTTTACATTTATTTGTTGTGTATGTTTTAGGTTCTTTCCCTTCATTGTTTGTTTATCTGCTGAATCCCAGAATCGTACTGTCTGAGTTGGGCAGCCTTATAAATTCAGACAAATGTTGCACAAAGGCATGAGATGGTTCATTTGCTTGGGCCTGGCACATTTTGTGCTCAGCCTTCCTTTCCTTCGCTCGTCTTCTGGCACAGGTGCTTCAGCTGCTCTCGGGGGCAACCTGGCAGCAGGTCAGGAGATGGGAAAAACAAAGCAACATGATCTACCGTGTGAAAGACTGGATTCTGGCCTCTGCGCCTTAGCCAGGAACGAATGGGAGAGTTCTCATGCATGGCAGCCAATGGCCGGCCTCCCTTGGGAGGCTTCTTGTAGCTTAGTTCCCTGTAACTGGCGACTCTCACCTGAAAACACAAAAGGACTTTTGCTGGCACATCCTTCAAAGCTTTGGGGGCACCATCAGGGGTGGGATTCTACCAGTTCGCCGCTTCTTGCTAGAACCGGTTGTTAACATTCTAAGCAGTTCGGAGAACCGGTTGTTAGAAGGAATTCCTGGCCTAATCCTGTAAGGAAGGCAGGAAGGAAACATTCTAATGTTGCTTACAGAAACTGCCTCTCTGTTAGCCCTTATTACATTCTTGGCAGGACTAGACTTCCTGTCTCAGGAACTTCTCTGGAGTTTTGTTTTCCCTCCTTTGCTGGTACTTTGCTTGTGTGGAGGGACCATTCAAAGTTACAATGGCACTGAAAAAAGTGACTTATGACCATTTTTCACACTTACGACTGTTGCAGCATCCCCAGAGTCATGAGAGGCCAGGCGAGGAGATGTGTGCCTTGATGTGAGTGATATTGAGTTGGCCACCCCAGCCAGTCACATGACCACCAAGCCATGCCCACCAACCAAGCCACGCCCACCAACTAAGTCACGCCCACATAACCAGTTGTTAAAAATAATTGAATCCCACTCCTGGGCACCATCCTCTCCTGCACACCGAGAGCCAGAGCAGCATTTCAGGCCCCTCCTCTGCCCAAGGCAAGGAGAACTTCTGGTGGCCCTGATGGGTTCCTCCCTCTGCTCTCTGAGTGACTCTTGTACAGCTATGAAGGAATGGCACCTCACCAGGGGTGGGCTTCAAAACGTTTAGCAATGGGTTCTCTGCCTGGTTGCTGGGTGGGTGTGGCCTAATTGGCCTCCTGTACCATGGCAAGGTGGGGGGGGGGAGCATTTTTGCCCTCCCTGGCTCCTGAGGCTTTTCTCGAGCATCAAAGGCTCTCTGGAAGCCGGAAACAAGCCCATTTCCAGGCTTCCGGAGCCTCTGGGAGACCCGTTTTTTGCCCTCCCCGAGCCCCCGAGCACGGCCTGCACTTCCCTGCATCCAAAATGGACCCCATGGGGACTCTTGGGAGGGGCAGGGTGGGGTGGGCGGGGCCAACCAAGAGTGGGATTTGGGGGTTCTCTGAACTGCACAGAATCTTAGCTAGAGGATCTCCCAAACCCCTGCAAACGCCCAGCAGCCCCCCAAGCCCCACATTCAGGAATCGGACTTGTGGACCTCATGGTGAGCCCCAGCTATGCTGAAGCTGGGACGGGAGCACAATGAAGTCGCAGGGAGGGTCAAAGGTGTCTGAAGAGGAGGGTTCCTTCAAACCACAGATTTGCTCTTCCAGAAATATTCATGTTTCCTGGCTACCCTCTTGTAAAATTCTGCAGGCAGCTGAAGTCAATAATGTAGAAATTTATTGCTCACCCAATGCAATTGGGCTGCCCTTTTGTTTGCTCTCTCTCTTTACTTAATGGATGAGCTCGGCTGAAATTTTTTGTTCATTTCAAAACCTACTTGCTTAACTAGCGATGCCCTAAATTATAAAAGTGAATATCCCACATAATACTGACATGTTTTATGACAGCAGATTAAACAGACCGAAATACATAATCTCCTTCAGGCCTTCTGCAGTTCAAGATAGCGAAAGGAAAATGGCAAAATCTTCCTTGCCATCAGCTGGCCAAGAAATGAGGTGGTTCAGCTCAGCATCATTTAGGCATCCAGCACCAACTTGTGGGTGGTGAATGCTAAGTGGCTCTGAATGGCAGGAAGGCTGGTTGGGCTTCAGCAGCAGCTAACAGCTGGATTTGAGTGAGCCCATTCTGCCCTCAGGGCTTGCAAAGCCCAAGTGGACAATTATACCTGGGTGGTGGCTGAGTGTTTGGAAGGTGCCACCTATAGATGAGCCAGATCAGGAGAGGAAGCAACCCAGTTCATTGCTGTTTGGGATGAATGAATAGTTCTACCTGGGTTGTTTCTTCTCCTGAACTGGCAGAAGCTGCCAACTGGAGAGATGCCCAAGATATTCCCCGTTACGTGTTTATGATTGGCAAGCATCTATTTTTTTTTTTTTTTGCTGGCATTCAGGTTCATGCTCAGACTAACAATGCTGGAAGATTCCTTCAAGTGTGTTCAGTCAAGTGCTTAAAATTGCAGTGCCAAGTACTGAAAAATATCCAATGCAAAGAAACCAGGGAAAATTGCTTTTCACTAGCTTGCAAATGACCCTGTGAGTGTGTGTTCCTGAAATATTCATGCCTTGTTTCTCCACCACAGATCTTCCCTGTCTAGCAGAGACAACCTCACCGACTAACATCCACCCTCTGAAATGCATGCAGACGTAGTGAAGGGCTGACACTTGTGCATAGCCAGGTGGTTTCCCCAGAGCCAGGACTGGGGCCTGGAGTATCCAACCTCTCAAGGAACGAGCTGGCTCTTCCGGAAGAAGGGAAGACTTTGTGCATGCAGCCATGTGAGTCAAAAGCAGCATTTGGAAGCCTATCCAGAAATGCACCAGAAGCCATGGGCATATGTTTAAATGTTCATTACAACAACCACACATCTAGAGAGCTGAAGCACTGAGATTTCTGGCAGCATTGTGCGCAAGTCCTACTCAACAGAGCAGGGTCATCTTGCTATGCTCTAAGGTTCACATTGGTCACTAATGTTGCCAAGCCAAAATTGGGAATGCTGGGGCATGCTCAAGCTGCCCCATTCCAGATGTGCTCCTGGTTAACATCAGGCTTGGCCACCTGGATAACAGCTCTTGGGAGTATTATCATGCTCCAAGGAAGCCTCTCCTCCATTCTCTGATAGGTTTATCCCCAAATCTTCATACACTCATGTCTTCCTCCCTGCTTCTTGCTGATCTATTTGCTTAGGATTCTGTTGGTTCTCTTGCATGCTTGATTCCCATCCTTCATTGCTCTTATGCTATTCATCAACCAACCCTCAATTATATATTTCTGCAAAATGATCCATAACTTGTGTCTTGTCATGTGTTTTTTCTAAATCAACAAACATACAATCAACTTTCTCACTTTCATACATTTCTAAATGATAAAAAGTCTGGTCTGAACAACTTCTGCCATGAGATGCTATGTTGCTAGTTGGAAAACCAAATTATTTGCAACAAATGTTAGATAGTTTGCAAGAACATATGAAGAGGCATAATAGTGTTGCTACACTATTTTTTTTTGTTTGCTACTTCTTATGTTTTATTTGCACTTTGCATAATGTTATTTATCCAAAAGGGGAATAGGGTGATGAGTATGTATGTATTTACATATGTGTGACTTCTAATTTGGAATCATTGGCAAATAAGATGAACATTTCCTCTACCTCTTTACCTTAGTAATTTACATTTTTAAAGTGAACTTTATGACACTTCTTTATACCGATAGATCACATGTGAAATATAATTTTCAATCCAACTTTATCTTCATTTAATTATCATACAGTACACCCTTGAGGGTCAGAATGCATGATGTGCTTTGTCAAATCCTCTGCTTATATCTAATGTACCATATCGCCAGCATTCCCACAATCTACTAAGGAAGTTACTCAGTTAAACAATATGGTAAGTCTAGCTTGGCACGGTTGTTCTTCACAAGCCCCTGCTGATTTCTTTATGTTTTGCTTCAGAAACTTCCCAGCCATTGAAGTCATGCTGATCTGTAGTTCTTTTCCCTTCATGGGTCTGCTGCCTGGGACGATGGCTGGCCTCCTTCAGCTGTCTGGAACTTCTCTGGTTCTCCAAATGTACAAGCCATCTCATGGCAGATAGTAGCCCTGGAAGTAGCCTAGCCAGAGACAAATGGAGGCTGATCTCTTATACATAAGTTAGAAGAAGTGAAGTCATAATGAAAGAATCCCATCAACTGCCATGTATCAAGTTTGAGTCTGGCTAGTCTAAAGAAAAGAAGAATTAGGGGTGACATGATAGCTGTCAGGATTCCAGCAATCGCCCTAATTAAATCATAAATCTCGAACCAAACTTCAAAAAACTTCAAAGGATTCATTAGAGGCAACATACTGGCACTGCCCTGTAGGAAGCCAACTTTGGCCTATGTAACTTACAGTCCCCTCTGACTCTGTTTCCCCTGCCCCCCACCCCGGGTCTCCTAAATAAGATTCTCCCATTGAGCACCTTTACGGGCTGGGTGTCGTCATTCACATTCTCCAACTAAATATATCCGTGGGCAAAATCTCTGGTAGTTTAGTTACAATCTTTTAAAGAGAAGAGTTGGAATGTACTTTCGCTTTCAAACTGCTGAACTGCCCTTCCAGATTTCCTTCCTCCCTCCCCCCCCCACTTTTAATGGCAACTACTAAAACAGGCATAGGAATGTTTTAGGAGTTGACAACAGCAGTGTTCCAATATTTGAGGGGCTGCCACAAAGAAGAGGGGGCCAAATTATTTTCCAAAGCAATGGAGGGAAGGACAAGAAACAATGGTTGGAAACTGATCAAGGAGAGAAGCAACCTGGAACTAGGGAGAAACTTCCCCTAACAGTGCGGACAATTTCCCTTCAGAAGTTGTGGATGCTCCATCACTGGATGTTTTTAAAAAGAGTCTAGACAGTCACTTATTGAAATGGTATAGGTTCTCCTGCTTGAGCAGGGACTGGACTAGATGACCTCCAAGGTCCCTTCCAGAATAGAATGAGCTGGAAGGGACCTTGGAGGTCTGAGTATGAGCCCTATTTATAGTGAAATCAAAGCTTAAATTCTTGTGTTACTTTCTCCCACCCATACAACAGAATGGCTTGAAGCTTCTCTCTTTGTGAATGATTTCCTCTTGTTACTATTACAGACTAGTCTGTTTTCAGTGTGTTTGCTAGAACTTGATCCGGAAAGGGAAGATCACTCTGAAGTTGTGCAGTTGGGTCTGATACATACAGTACCTTGCTCCTTGTGTGTATAGACATCACCACACTGCATAGATGCCCAAAGGGGGCAGGACTGTCTTGAATGTGATATTGTGCTGCTCCTTTCTTCAGTCTGACAAAAGTAGGCAGATGGTACAATCTGACTCTCCATAACTTCAGCCACACAGTCCATCTCTAATTACAGTAATTGTCTTATTTTGTAACATCCACCAATTGTCTTTCCCCTTTGATGTTGGGTGAACAACAGTCAACATTTCCACAAAGGCCAGGACTGCTTGTCTAACTAGTTCCAAATAAAATTGCAAGCGCTTTCATCAAAACATTTCAAATTTATGCAGTCCCCTTTTCCCCAGTTATGGCTTTCTTAAGTCAACATCCTATTAAGTTGTTTGTTTGGTTTTTTACTGTTGAAGTCTTTCAAATATTATTTTCCTCTTTTCTTTCTGTAACCCAGAAGAAAAGCTGACTCACTGAGCGGCTGTTTTATTTATTCTGCTAGTGTGATGATCTCTCTTTAACAGTAAATTGGTTATATTCAGAAAGGTTTAAGAAAGGGAGGCTTTGAGTGAATCAAGTAACCTTGAAAAGGCTGACCAGTGATTGCAAGCAGGCTGGCTCTCCCTTCTTCCCCTGGCCGCTCTTCTCGTGAGGGGAACACGAGAGCCTTTGAGCCCCATGGTCTCCACACAAGGAGCCACCATCTGGGGTGCAGACAGCAATTGCTCCTCATCTGGAGATGCTCCACCAGCCAGAAATCGCGGTCTGGATTCTGATCATCTCCGCGTCTTTGGAGGCACTGAGTCTGTCATGATCCTCACCCAGAAGCATTCAAAATGGTTTTTTTTTTCTTTTTGGGAGAGCATTTGCTTCATTCATATTTCATGTGAAGCATTTAAGATCCATATTTATGCAAAATTTTAGAAAAGTCAATTCCTGTAGCGCCTAATGTAGAAGCCCCTTTTTTCACTTTCTTGTTAAGTCTGTTGTATCATTTTTTTTCTTTGATTTTTTTTCCCCTAAGAAATCTCTGGGTTTGGAACTGCATTAGGTCAAAAGCTCTGCTGTTTCAGAGTAAAAACCACACCTTCCAATTTGTCTTAATGGAATCGTATTGTGTTGGAACATGCAGCCAGAGGAGGTGGGCGTGTGCCGGTGGGGGGGATGTCAGCCGCTATGTGCTCATAGCTTCCCAGGCCGCACATTCCAGAGAGGGACCCAGGACAAGAGACTGGCCTGGCCCTGAACTGGATGGGGCGGGGAGGAAAAAATTCAACACCTTAGAATCTCCTGGGATACATTCATGAGGTTGCAAGGTGATGGCCTCAGACTGTCAAGTTTCTGTCTGTTAAATGTAAGCAAATAAAGAACTGGGCTTTATTGCATCTCACTGAGTCATCTTTGGGCCTGACAGATACCTTTTTTTTTTTTTTTGCTTAAACTTGTCAGTAAAAAACAAAATAAAAAGGCCTCTTTTATTTTACACATGTCAGGTGCAGGAAACCAGGAGTCAGGATAGAGTTCAGCAGCATTGGAAGTTTATTTTGTGCCACCTATACACAAGAATCTTACCTACTAATGGCCAAGGCAAATTGGCATAAAAGTCAATGGACTTCAGTAGGCTGGGGACTGGACTTAGGTCTGTGGAGACTCCAGACTGATGATGTGTTTGACCCTGCCCTCGGGCTCAGCCTGGTCATCTCCAAAATCACAGTATTCTAATCAGAATTTCCTTAAGTGCAATCAGATCTGCATTCTTAACCTTCAATCTAATATTAGAATATCACTGCAAAACTTGCAGGTCTCTAATGCTCTTCCTGACAAAATCCCTTGGAACATTTCCTAATTTTGCAAATTGTGCATTAATTCTATAGACCGTGTCGATGTCTGCCTCCATATCATATTTATCCCAATCCAAAGACTTTGTTAAAGATTGAACAACCTTTTGTCTGGTGTCTTCACCAAAGTTAGCAAAGATTGCCTAACTCTTTTTCCATCTCCTTGTTTATTATTTCTGTCTTACTTTCTAAAATTTCCACTTTGTCTTTAATTTGTTTTGCATTTCCCATCAGTTGTCCTACAGAGTCTTCAACTTTTAAAAACTTCTTTCATTTCCTCTTTCCTCTTCACAATTTTTTCTTCCATTCTCCCTTCAAATGCAGCCAGATCACTTTTAACATATTTAATAGATTCAGATATCTTCTTCCCCATCTCTTTAAATTTTATTCTACTATCTCTGGAGTAATATCCTTTTCTGTCAGTTGCTCTAATGATCCTCTCCTTCCCTTCACCCATTTTTCCACTTTGGAACTTTATAATTCTGATTACACAGTCAAAAAGTCTACCTCATACTACATTTATCTCTTTGTTTGGTAAAATCCACCAATTGTCTTTTCCCTGTGATGTTAAATCAGCATTTCCATGAAAGTTTGGTCTCTTTGTCCACATAGTATCAAAAGCACATTTGCTAAAGTATAAATATTTCAAATTTAAATTGTTCCCCTTTATCTTTTCTAATTTTCTTAGGCCAGAATCTCACGAAGTGTTTTGCTGTTAATTTAAGGTGCTTGAAATTATTATTTTGCTTTCTTCTTCTTTAATTTGGAATGAAGGCTGACTCACCAAATGTTTTTGCTTTCTTTCTGCTGCTGAACTGATGATCTCCTTTTAACGGTAAATAGATTATATCCAAATGTGATTAAGAAAGGGAGGCTTTAAGCGACTCAGAGTCTGCATTGCAGTTGTGAACATGCTGGCTCTTCCTCGACTCCCCACCACTTCACTCACGAGTTGATGGCAAGAACCTTTGATGAGGAGCAGCTGTCCAGAGTGCAAGGTGGGCAAGCTCTTGGCCTCTCCTTTTTCTGAGAGGCTCTGTCCGCCAGAATTCATCATCTAGCAGCCAATCGCTGCAGCTATTCTACTTCTCCAGAAACACCTTAGTCCACCACAAACATCACCCAGAAGTTTCTGTCACCCCCTTCCTTCTACTACTCGTAATTCCTTGGTGGAGCACACATATGCTCTGGCCAGAGAAGATTGAGACCAAAGAATTATTGAACAGTTCTTCCCTTCTCCTGTTAATGTTTTCTGTGTCATTTTCAGGGTACAGTTGGTGTACGGATTTGTGGCACTTTCTTCTGCCATCAGTGAAGCTAAAGAAGCCCTGGCTACTTCTGGCCCTCTTTCAGTCATTCCAAGAGAAGAGAAGACGTTTCTACTGGCATTAAAGTCAAAAGCCAGAGGGAGTGTAGGGGGAGAGGCATGTTTTATGAAGTGGTAGCTGTTTTGATGAGTCCCTCCCATTTTTTTTGACTCTCCTCCCATTAAAAGAAGCTTCCCTTTTATTCTGACGTTGTCCTGTGACAGAGGTCTCCAAACTTGGCAACTTTTAAGACTTGTGGACTTCAACTCCCAGAATTCTAGCTGGCTGAGTCTTAAAGTTGCCAAGTTTGGGGACCCCTATCCTAGGGCAGCACAAAGGTGTTCTTGCTCTCTTAGAATTTGTCACCTGTTTACCTGAGAAGGAGATCAGGAACTGGGAGTGATTTGGAAGGAAGATAATCAAGTCAGGAAAGGACCAAGGGATCGAGGACGGAAAGTTTCATGACGGCTTAAGGATAGGTAGAGAGCACTTCTGTGCAGGCAGCAGGAAAAGGCCATTTAATTCATTTGGACTCCTGAATGTTCTGGATGTTAATCAGAGCACAGGATTCTCCCTCCTGTTTTGGTATCTTTTGAATAAATGGAATTCTCAAATGTGGGGTAATTTCACTGGGTCTCCATTGTATCAATCAAATCATATTTCATTTCCTGCATTAGAAGTTCAGGCATATCTGAGCATTAACTTGTAGACAATGGAAACCACAAACTTTATGAGCCAATGTTACTCCTGCTTTTTACTGAATGATTTAGTAGTCTCGATTACAGCCACATTTTCTTCTATAGCGTGCAAGTCTCTATTTCCTTCAGGGCTTTTATCTCCCAGTTGAAAGCTCTTCTGATGCTGTTTGCCATGCTCTGGCCAAGCATAGTTTTGCAGTCTTCCTGAGATGTCAGCCATCTTGTGCCCACATGCCCATCATCCAGATACCCCGGGCCCCGGATCCAGAACCAATAAAGAGAAATAAGGAGGAATTTTCTGACAGTGGGAACCATCAACTCATGGAACAGAAGTTGCCTTTGGAAGTTGTGGGAGCTTCATCACTGAAGGCTTTCAAGAAGAGATTGGACTGCCATTTGTCAGAAATGGTGTAGGGTCTCCTGCTTGGCCGGGGCGGGTTGGACTAGAGGACCTCCACGGCCCCTTCCAACTCTATTAATCTGTTAGCCTGTTAAACCACAGTTCTGTTGTCCCTCTTATTGTGCTTTCTCTCCCCACCCAGTGACTGAAAATATGGAGGAGATCACCACCTGGAGAGCCCTGGGAAGGCCTTGAGCTTCTTCCAGGACAGATGCAATACAAAAAGCAGCTTGAATTTGTCAAAAAACAAATCTTGCCAGTCGGACTGTACCTTTTTGATGGGCAGGATGTGTGGTGAGCCAGGAACCCAACTAGAATAAGCAGGGAGGGAAGGAGGGAGATGGGAAACCCACACCGATTGCACTTACTGTGCCAGGCCTGACTTTCAGAGTAGGGTGGATGACCACTAAGGAGGTTACAATAATAATGAAATAAATGGTTCTGTCACCATGGAAGATGGGCAGGGCAGTGGGCAAAGGGAAGAAAAGGAGGCAGGCACAGTTGTTCTGCTGGCTCCTTTTCTGAACCATTCTTGGCTCTCCAGATGGCCGCATGTCCAGCTCTCCGTCCACATGAAGAGTGTGGATGTGCAGCTGGGAAGGGGGGCAACTATGGGGCCTGTTCCTCTGCTGCATGGGATTGAGGGAAATATCTGGGACCTTGCGCACTTCTGACCCTGTTTTGGATGTGGGTCCAAGGCAGGATTGTCCCAAGAGCCTTTACTTACCCCCCTTGGCTTTCTGGAGTTTTGCTCTTCTTGCTGGGTGGAGAACTAAGTCGGCTCAGGATTGTCGCAAAGGGACCGAGAGCTGGGGAAGCTCCCCATGGAAAGCCATGGATGGCCCACCGTTTCAGTCCTGCCTCTGCCTCTCGGCAGCTCAGGGTAAGCCTTTTCTTTGCCTGCCATCACGTCCTGCTGTTTCCAGAACTGTTTTCTTAGGAAAAAGCAAAAGTCACTGACAATTATGGGCAATTTTGCAGAAGCCTTTCATCTTTTCTTTAGGCCTAATTACGAAATGTACCACCGTTGTGGTTCCCTGTGGATCTGCACCATATTCTTGAAAATGGCTATTCAGTACAAGAGAAGGCAATTACAGGGTACACGCCAATGACACCCAAGTCTGAGATGTGATGTTTTTAGGGCACCTGGTCAAGCCACACTATCTGCTGTCCTGGACAAGGCGAGGACTGGAGCCCTTCATCTGAAACCCCTCTCTGGCCATCCCTGCCACTCACTTTTCCCTGGCACCTGACATGCAGCAGTGGCCCTGGGCCCCCAGATGACCAGGAGCAAGAGGCTCTCTCAGCTTCTGCAGCTTCCTTCAGGGAAGGCAGCAGGACCTCCACAGCAGAAGCTCCCACTTGTGGGAATGCAGAATGGACTTTAGGCAGTTGATGCCCAAACCAGGTTAAGTAGGAGAGTATTAATACTTTGCCCTCCCAGACTTGTGTCCTTTCTTCATCCTTTAGGTTTGTCCTCTCGGTTCCATTGTACACCTGAGCAGAGACAGGACGGCCCAGGGAGACTGGAAGGAGCTGCTGCTGCCCTGATCTTAGGGCCCAGGAGGTGGGGCAGAGCTGGCCGTGCCTGCCACTCTGGGCTCCTGGGAGAGCATCCCTTGCTGGTCAGGGGCTGAGCCTGTCGTTGCCTTGCTGGGACCTCACCCCCAAAGCAGGGCATCTACAAAACAGTCTGGGGACACACAACCACAACCACACGCCCAGCTTACCTTTAGTACAAAGCCATTTACACAAAGGCAAAGCTGCCTCTCCCTTCGTGGCTCTGGATGTTTGGACCCCCGGAGAGGCCTGGGGCCCAGGTGCCCGTTGAAGCTGGCTCTGCTGCTCCCCCCTCATCTGCAGCTTGGCAGGGACAGAGATGGCATCTGCACCTCGCTGGAGAACTGCTCTTGTGTCAGCTAAGGATGGAATGTGTTAATTGGAAACATGATTCTCCCCCCCCCCCTTAATACACAAAGAAATGGAAAGGGAGATGGAGCCCAGCCGAGCCGTGCTGCATTTATAATTCATGGCAGAGAGAGAATTTTCGCACTTCCTTGGTTTGCAAGCATCCATTATTGATGGAGCTGCCTTCAGCGACAGCCATCAGCTGCCCCTGGCAAGGCTTGGCAAGGAGGGGGAGCGGGCTGCAGACCCAACAGCAGCCGGTTTTTATTCATCAGCTTCAGCTGCAAGCCGGGGAGGGTTCCAGGACTGTGGAGAGCAGGCAATAGCCAGCCCTGCCCTCCAGCAGGGGCCGCCCTGCCCTTCCCCTTGCCTGACGGGAGGCCAGCCTCCTCCCTGAACAAGTGAGGGGAGAGCCAGGCAAGCGGGCCACGGGCAGCTTTCCCAGTGCAAGACGGAACCTTCTTTCCTCATCATGCCTGGACGGCAGTTTCATTCAGGTGAACTGAGCCATGCTGAGCTCTGCCCTCTTGGGGTAGCTGGCTGGCCAGTTTGCTTCCTGCCAGGCTGCACTTGGGTATGATCTGAGGGTCTTTGGGTTGAGCCTGCCTTCCAGAACGATTGTTAGGCTGTGCACAGATTCGCAAAGATTGGTCTGATTGTCTGGGGGTGTCGCACTATCAACACCAACCGGGAGAAACTGGGGGGCCAAGTGAAGTGCCTGAAGGAGCTTATCTGCCCCAAAGGAATCCATCTTAATGGCCGAGTGGCAGCCATCTCTCCAGAGAAGCTGGCTCTACCAGGGCTGCCTGAAGGGAGAGAGGAAGGGGAGGCTGTTTGCTGGCTCTCCTGAGCTGCCAGGCACGGCTCAATTTGCAGCAGAGGCCAGGAGGAAGGCAGCCAGTGGGGGCCCCAAGCCAAGCTCCCTTGCAAGGAACAGGGGCCCATCACTGGGGCTCTCTGAAGAAGCGCTCCCTGCATGGCCCTGAAGCCTGACGAGACGGCAGCGGAATCAGACAGTGGGGAAGAATATGGGCCAGTCTGGAAGTCTGGAGACGGTCACTCGGATGAGGGTCCTGCATCCAATGCAGAGATGGGGCCAGGGCCATCTGGGAGTTGGGTGCTGTCTCCGGAGCCTCCAGAGTCTGGCAGCAGCGAGGCAGAAGATCAAGGGAGCCTGTTCCCAGTGCATGTGTGCACAGAGCTGCCAGAAGGCAAGAGCAGCTGAGACAAAAGGGGCAACTTGGGAGTAAGGCTGGGAGGTGATTGCCCCTCCCCTAAGGGATAAAGGAAGTACGAAGGTAGGAAAACCTTTGCAGGAAGCAAAGTTGTTCGCTCTGTTCAGATTAAACCTTGGCGTTCTGTGTGGACTTTGTACTTCGGTTGGTTTTTTACAGTTAATTTGGCACTTTAGTTGTTGGCAGCCATTCAAAGGAGAGAAAGGTAGGTGCTTATCTCGAGGGACTGTTTGGGACTCATTACGGGCTGGGAATCAACGTAATTCCCAGGATTGAAATAAAACAAGAGTTGTTTGGACTAAGCGTGTGCTTCATTATGGTCTCAGGAAGCCTGGGTCAGAACATCCCTCTCCCCAATGCAGAGGAGGAACTGACGAAGAAGGGCAACCTGCTGCCCACACAACTCTGAGCTGTATGGGCTTGTCTGACCAGCTTAGCATGAGGAGGAAGGACACACCTGCCACTGCAGAACCTCTGGAGTAGCATGACATTAAAATTATTATTATTATTATTCAAACTTCTATACCACTCCCTCTCCCAAAAAGGGACTCGGGGCGGTGTACAGCCTACTAAAACACATAGCATACATCTAGAATAAATACAATTAAATACAATTTAAAAATATATTAAATAAACAAGTCC
This sequence comes from Bungarus multicinctus, assembly GCA_023653725.1. Classification (NCBI taxonomy): domain Eukaryota; kingdom Metazoa; phylum Chordata; class Lepidosauria; order Squamata; family Elapidae; genus Bungarus; species Bungarus multicinctus. The sequence goes on from CM042842.1 coordinate 20,110,491, forward strand.
GGCTGCATCCCATCCAATTAAGAAATTTAGACATTTAAAATCAGGGATGAATTAAAAATTAAAAATATAAAATTTAGCGAATTAAAACCCAATTTAGATCTAAAACCCAAGAACCCATTACTGGGCCAGGCCGGTCTGTTTGAAAAATAGGGTTTTAACTGCGCGCCGGAAGGTCAGGACATCCGACATTAAAAAAAGCTGGGATTCCCTCCAGGAAGTTTCTTTTCTCACAAACAGTTCTGGCCAGGCGCTTTCAGGGTGGGGAGGGTCAGAGGGAGCTGCCCAAGTTTGCAGAGAGGCCAGAAGGGGCTGGGGGGCGGGGAGGGAGAGCCATGCAGAAGACAGAAAGAGCAACCAGAAAGGTCCTGAGCTGGGCTGAACATCAAGAGCCATGCCAAGGAAAAGGGATGCCAGCCAGGGCAGGGACACCAAGCGCTGCAGGAGGGGGCTCTGCGTGGCACAGGAAGGCTCTGTCCCCAAGAGAAATCTGTTCAGCTTCTGTGGGGATTGTGGCCACCCCTCCTGGGGGAACTCCAGCTGGCAGCTCCTTGTGTGAATCCCCCCCAGCGACCTCCAATCTCCCCACTGGGCATTCTTGATTACTGTTCAGTGACTTCAATGCCCTGCGCTGAATAACTTCATCAAGATGTCACCCTAAACAGATTTTCTTCCTCCAACGGCCTGACTCGTGCAGGCTCTTAATGAAAAATATTGATCGTGGGGATTAGCTCTAGATTTATGTGGTGGCCACTGATCCCTTTGTCACCTGAAGGGGATTGCGGGCGGGAGGCTGATCTTCTGGCAAGTCCTCAAAAGCAAAACAGCAGACCCTCAGCTTTGCTTGAGAGCCAGTGGTTGATGGTTGCAGGAGACCCAGAGTGGCACTGGGGCAAAGCTAAGGCAGCTGATTCTCCTGCAAATGGTGGCTACTGCCAGGCAGCCCCCACCCCACAGGAACTGCAGCTGGGCACCAAAAGTTTGCCAGGAGCAGCCGAGAATCAGAAGAGTTTTCCTTGCAGTCACAGCTACGTCTCTCCCCAGGACAGGGAAGCTGACTGGTGCCAGGCCTTTGTGTGTGTGTGTGTGTGTGTGTGTGTGTGTGTGTGTGTGTGTGAGAGAGAGAGAGAGAGAGAGAGAGGCTTTCAGGGAGGCAGCAGAGTTCTAGGAGAACAGACTCACCTGTCGGCAAAGCCCTGGCCAAGCACTCACCTTGGAAGGGGCCAGAGGTAAGGCAGGATCCCTTGGCCCTTCTCTGGCCCTATTTATGGGTGCTCAGTGGGTATGTGCAGCTTTTTGTGATGTGTGGAATTTATTTTGACACACCCTACAGGCCTCTCAAGTGAATAGGTAGAACAGGAATGTATATTTGTGTTCTTGGCCTAAAGCAGAGGTCTCCAAACTTGGCAACTTTAAGACTTGAGCCCATAAGTCTTAAAGTTGCCAAGTTTGGGGACCCCTGGCCTAAAGGAAGATGGAGGAGGTTCCAGGGAGGGAGAGTTCCGCTTCCATGTTTCTTCCAAGCGCCCTCTTTGAATGGGCTACCAGAGTCGGTGTGCTGTTCTTGCAGCCAAGACCTTGAAGGCCCCTTAACCCATCCGCCAACGCTTAAGGGCTTTGGCAAGGGAGCCTTGAATTCGCTCCAGCCAGAGCTAGTCCACCTGACTCACTCAGGTGATGATTTTGTTTGGGATCAGCAGGGAGCTTAAGACACACCTGGACCCTGAAAGAGGCTGACCGCAGATGCTTCCGTGACGGGGAGTTCGAGTCCAGCTTTGTGGCTTTGTGACTGGGATGAAGAATTTTGCAAGTGGAGCCAGTCCTGGAACAAGGAAAGGAAGGTGGCCCTTTGCTCAAGCTGTGGTCAACAGTGCCCGGGCAAAGGTCAGGAGACAAAAAGCTCAATATGAGCATGCTAATAAAACACTCCCAGAGGTAGGAGGCTTAGCTAAGGAAGGGCACCCCTATGATGGGATGTTAACGGGGGGTTTCAAAAATGTTAGCAATGGGTTCTCTGCCCGGTTGCTGGGTGGGTGTGGCCATGATGGGCGTGGCTTAGTCAGCCTTCTGCACCAAGGCAGTGGGGGGCATTATTTCCCTCCAGGGGCTCTGGAGGCTCTCTGGAAGCTGGAAATGGGCCCATTTCCAGCCTTCTCGAATTTCCGGGAGGCCCGCCATTTTTTGCCCTCCCCGAGCCTTTGTGCGTGCCCTGCACTTAGCTACACCCAAAACGGGCTGTGTGGGGACTCCTGGGAGGGGAAGGAAGGGGTGGGAGGGGCCAGCCAGGAGTGGGATTTGGGGATTCTCCAAACTGCACAGAATCTTAGCTTAGGGGGTCTCCTGAACCCCTGGAATCCCCAGCAGCCCTCCCCTGGATGTGAACCCGAACTGTGCATGTCTTCAATAAATCTGGAAGAAGGGATGACATATCAGGAAATTCCGATGTGCCTGTGTGGTTTTATGGTATAAAAAGCCATCTTGTTGAACACCAGCAGTGACCCTTGATTTGCATGTGGATTGCAAGCAGCCCTCTCCTTCGTTCGGTGCAGAAATACAGCGCTGAGCTTCAGTTTCCCCCCCTCAGCACGATCACGGGCTCAAATTGCAGAGCCTGGCGTTGGCTGGGCCAACAACCTGTTGACTCTTTCCTTGCAGGCCTTGCTCATTCAGTTCTAAAAAGGGGGTCACCCCTAAATATATTTGACATAGCTTGTACAATGTTAGCTGTTTTCATATTTATCCTTTTACTCTTTGTGAGCTGCTCAGAGTTACTTATTGGGAAGATGGGCAGGATATAAATTAAGTAAATGAACACACAAATAAATGAACATGAAATGAAATATGCTGTGGGTGGGCACTTTCTTTGAGATCCCACAGAGATCGTTGTCCTGCATGTGTCAGCCCACCAGCAAATAGGGGGTTTTTACCTTAGTGCCCCTTTATACCCACTGCCTGGGTCCTTCTAAAGGCCGCTGGCATGAAAATGGCAGTGTTGAGCTGGGAAGGCTGCAATTCCCTCCTTGCAAGCATGCAGGGGCACCCAAAGTTTATTTCAGCTGCAAAGACACATTAATATCTTCTGTTCAGTGACTTTCTCTTTTGACTTGAAAAACGGGGAATTAGTAACCGGTTCCAGCACGGTTGAGTCATGGGGTTTTTGATTTGGCAATTTTATGATCTGGGATAAAGAAAAAGGTTGAAATTGCCATTCCAGTTTATTTATATTTGGGTGCCCTTCATTATCCAGAGACTTAGTATTCATAGATTTACCTATCGGTGGCTAGAAAATGCAGACCGCACTTCATTATCTGCAGGAAAAGGTTTTGGGTAGCTGAGCTTTTGCAGTTTGTTTTGTTCTCTTACAGGGTCACTAAGGAACAGGAAGTGTTGTAAGCGTGGCTGAAGTCCATTTTTCTTACTCAGAGTGGGGGAACCCCCCCCACTCCTAGAAGAATGAAATACTTTGGGAAATATTTAAAAGGCAGAATACTATATTTCCCTAAAGGAGAAATGGAGAAACATACTCTTTGTTGTGGTTTGTGGGCAGCCGGTGCAGACGGCAGCAGAATTGGACAGTGGAGAGGAACATGGGCCAGTCCGGGAGACTGGAGAGGACTCGGACGTTTGTCCTGCATCCAATGCAGAGATGGGGCCAGGACCACCTGGGAGTGGGGTGCTGCCTTTGGAGCCTCTGGAGTCTGACAGCAATGAGGCAGAGGAATAGGGGGAGCCTGTTACCAGTGTGTGTGTGTGCGCAGAGCTGCCGGAAGGCAAGAGCAGCTAAGACAAAAGGGGCAACTCGGGAGTAAGGCTGGGAGGGGATTGCCCTTCCCATAAGGTATAAAGGAAGTGCAAAGGGACAGGAACCTTTGCAGGAAGCAATATTGTTCGTTGTGGTAAGTTTGAAAGCTCCATGGTGAATTTGTGCTCCGTTTGGTTTTGAAAGACTAATTGGTACTTCAGTCGTTGGCAGCACTTCAGGTAAGATAAAGGTGCGTTCTTATCAGACTTCTCCTGAAGAACTTTGGCAGACTTCCATGGGACTATTTATAACAGGTTGAGACTCATTAATGGGCTGTGAATGACGATAATTCACAGCTGTTAAACTAAAAGGGTTTTGGATTTAATGTATGTTTGTGGGTGTCTCATGAAGCCTTGATCAGAACACTCTTTAAGACAGAAAGCATCCCTCAAGTCTTTCTTAATAGCCCACAGCAGACACCAGAACTTAAGAGATAAAGAGGAAGAAATAGCTAGATAGCTCTATTCATAAGCAAAGCAAATACTACCGGCAGAAATCTATTCAAGACAGGATATTTCAAAACTCCTTGGCAGAATGGTAGGATTAGAAAGCAGCCCCTCACCCAAGATCCAACACTGGACGAAAGCCATTAGCCACGCTAGGAATTGCCCAACAGCCTTTCAGAACACAAGCCCCCCCATTGCAGTCCAAACTTCAAAGGCACAGAAACCTGGGAGCTCAGATAAACAATAAGCCAGATTAGCTCAGACAAGCACCTAGGATTTTCATTTTCATGTTTGCCTATAGAGCCAGCTATGACCCCTGCATAACCTCTACATGACCCCATAGGAATCTGACAACAGCCAAAATAATATTAAAGGAAAGGGAAGGTATAAAAACCCACCCACTCTCAATTCCATTTTGTCAGCTGCCCAGAATGGCATGTGGCTGTGGTTCTGCTTCATCAATAATCCATATTTTCAATTAGCCTCCATGTTTCTGGTGTCTTTCTCCCAGCTTGGAACTGAACCAGATGGATATTTAGATCCAACAAGAGGAAACACCTACAGTATATATAACAAGATTCATCTTTATGTTTGTGTGAATGTGTCCTTCCTGAAGTCACACAGTATATTTAATCATAAACAAGTAAAAGGGCAGATTTGCATGAAGTGCAAAGCTATAAAAATTAACCAAGATGAAAACTAACCCAGTTTAGCATGTCATGCCAGTGCTGTTGTCAGCTCTTTCACTGACACAGTTTAAGTCCATTGTATAACAACTGCCCCTGAGTAGAAAAAGGAGGCCTGTATTCACAAAGCACACTAACCCTAACCAAGTTCAGTAAAACAGCCGTGGTTTGTGTACCAAACTATTATGGTCAGATAAACTAGAACAGTTTTTCTCAACCTCAGAACCTTAAGAGGCGCCGACTTTAACCTGGCCTGCTGGATAGGGAACTCGATGTCCATGCCTCTCAGATTGCTGTGGTTGAGAAACATTGAACACTTTAGCAAGATTCATACAAGGTATTCTAGCTGGGACTGGGTTATTTTCTGTACCTGGATTTTAGCCTATTTTGTGTGCCGTATCTATCCAGTGAAAAGTGAGCAAAATTAATTGCAAATTACAGTGTGCAAGAGAGAGACCAAACTGCAAAAACATTCTGGAATTACGCACGGAAATTATCACAGCCTACCGGTGAGTAAGGACGTTCCTGGGAATCAGAGAACGAGGTCAAGATCCAAGTACAAAAAGACTCTCTAACGAAGGGAAGCAAAGGCTTGTACCAGCCAGATGATGTCCTGGCACCTGAATCACCCAAGGACGCCTGGCCCGTTCCCCTCAGAGGCTCTTCTCCTGCCAAGCTCCCCAACCTGCTTTAGGCTTCTTTTTTTGGGCAGCTGGGGCTTCTCCACGCTTTAATTCTGCATTTTCTGGGAGGGGCACAAGGCATCCAGAGGTGGAAGATAGAGGCAGGGAGCTGGCCAGCCCGGGACAGTTCTGGCAGCCACAGTGAGAGTGAAAGGGGCAGCAGGAAAGCCATTGGATGGGATGAAAGCAAACCAACCTGCATTATTGGGGCCAGCAAAATGTTTATTTCTGAAAGAAAAGGTGCCATCTCCAAGCGCGCTTTGGGTGGGTGGGTGGGGGCAGATTTACGGACAGAAAATTTGTGATTTTTCTCAAAATAGCTATTTCTAGTGTACACACACAACTGTGAACATTTACACAATTAGCACTTAATTTAAAAACATAATTTAGCACAGATCAGCACATCTGCAGATCTTTAATGAACGTTATTTTTAGAAGAAAGGCAACAAGCAAAACTTGCAATTGTGGTGGAAACCCCTTGTAAACCACATACGACCTTTTCAGCACCTTCAGCTTCTCCCCACGTTGCTTACAGTAGGATTCCCGGGCCTGAGCCTCATGCTCCCTGCTGAGATGCTCAAGTGTGGCTGCACCACGAGGCTTCTAAGGGCCTCGAGAGGAGGCCTTACCTGGCAAGGAAGACCCGCCCTGCAGGCAGGGGACAGGTGTTGAGGGGAGCTGAAACCTGGGCATCTTAGCAAAAGCATAAGAAAAGTTAGCATCGCAGGCTAATAATTCACTTGCCAACAACAAAACCAGAGGAATTTGGTCCTTAGTCTTGAGGATCGGATCACAACGGCTTCCTAAGCAGCTGGGAATCCGGGCTTGTCCTCCTTTTTGGAATAAAGGAGAAAGTATAGAACCATTATACATTAATAGCTCTTAAAAGGAGAGGAAAATGGGCATTAATGATCCCCAAATAAGTTCTTGGAACTGCAACAAGTTTCTGATTAACATCAATTAACATATTTTTCTTGAGGCTGAATAAAAAGCACACTAAAGAGATAGCAGTTGCTCTTTTTTTCCAGAAACAAACTGAATCCCAACAAATGTGTCTGGCAGGCAGCCTGACTCTGGGGTGGGAGACCTGTTTGCTTGCTGGCTTTCCATTAGTATGGTCTGGAAAGAGCTTAGGCAAAGCTGGAAGGAGCTGCCATTTGGCCCAGATGGCTTCGGGGAAAGCCTGCCTGGCACCCCTGTTACTGCGCCCAGGGCAGAGGTGGGATTCCTCAGGTCTGACCAGTTCTGGAGAACCGGTAGTGGAAATTTTGACTGGTTCAGAGAACCGGCCAATCCCACCTCTGACTGGCCCCGCCAACCCCATCTCTTCTCTGCCTCCCATCGAGTCCCAGCTGATTGGCTGGGTCTCCTTTGGTTGCCCTACACAGGAGAAAGGAGCTGGAAAGCAGGCTAGTGGGGTGGGGAGGGAAGGGGGATTTTGCGGTATCCTTCCCCTGCCATGCCCACCAAGCCACGCCCACCAAGCCACACCCACAGAACTGGTAGTAATTTTTTTTTAATCCCACCACCAGCCCAGGGCAAGTAAGAGCCCCCATGCTCTGCATCCAGAAATAATATACCTTCCCCAGGATACGGTCTGCAGCTGTTTGTGTTTATTTGGAAGCCTCCAGCACATGACTACAGGATTCCCCACCTCCACCGGGTTGGCCTCAAGGAGAGAAATAGGTGGGCTTCCTCTCCTCCTGGCCATCCCTGCCTGCTGGGCACTCTCCTTCGGCTGCTGCTGCTCAGCATCCGCTTCCTGTCTGGGGCAGCCGGGCATCCAGCAGAGAGACGGAGGCACAATGTACGGCCCAAAGTTTCACGAGGGCTTTTTTAATGTGTGCATTGTGGGGGTTCAACCAAACCATCATGGCTGCCACCTCAGATTTTTGGATCACACCTTGTGGGTCACTTCGCCAAGTGATACAAGCTTTCGGGGGCGCTTAATGCTGCAGTTGATACCTGCTTCAGGCAAAGAAGGGAGAAAGGGAGGGCAATGCAGGAGTGATAACATCCTGGTTAACAGGCATGAAAAGCATTTCTCACATTGTCTGTCGTTTGGCACCAAATTCACACCTAAATGAAATTGTTTAATTGGGTGGATTCGTTCTAGACAATCTCTGCCCCATATTTCAGCCAATGCTAAGCCAAAGCCTACGTCAGTTGCAGCAGAACAAGGAACACAAACCAAACGGGCCCTTTCAGACATACACAAGGCCTACAGGAGCCGAAAGCGAACGCAGAGCAGAAGGGAGCCTGTCCTGGATTCTCCAGGGGCTTAAAGGCCAGTCTGGATCCATGTTCTCACTATCAAACTCCTCCGGCCCTTCAGTTATTCCCCTGATATACAGCCAAAATGCACCTCCTGGAACCACCATCTTGTCTCATCTTCTGTTCGCCACCAAGAGGGGCAGTTTGGACATGGTCTGCCAGCTCCCGCTGAGTCTCCTCGAGGCAAATATCCCAGTTCTCCCCTCTGCACGGGACTTTGGCCATCTTGGAGCTGATTCTGGCTTCCTGAAGTCCTTCTCAAGGTAGCCAGGATGGGCCATGCTGCCTGACCAACGCAAGGGAGCGCCCAGAGAGCCCACTAGAGAAGGACAGGGCAGCTCCAGTGATAGAGATGCGATGCGATGACTGGGCCTTAAGAGGCGAAGCGAAAGGCTTCATTGCACTCATTAACCAGCGTGAAGGAAATCAATAGGCAAATAGCTGGAGCTGAAGTGGCAATATCAGAATAGCCAGGAGAAACATGGAAAAGAATCCTGATCCTTCAGCTTCCCATGAGCAGAGGAAAGGGGCTAAGAGCAGCAATCAGAATAGTGCAAACCTTAAAGTGGTCGCATAAAATTCGGGTAAATAAATACATCAATACAATGATCCTGAAGGAATTTGGAGATTATCCATGTCACTCAGAGACCCCTGTTAAACCTGGGAAGGAGATTGTACAATAACTGATGGGACCTCTTTGTACCAAGACAAGGGTTGAAGTTGGATCTGGGTATTGCAGGGTGTCTGGATCCAGCCGGGCTCACTCCCCATCCTCATCCTTTGCCTCCTAGGAAGAGCCTGTTCACAGCCTCTTGGTTGGCTCTGCTAAGTTGGCTTCAGAGCAGGAAGGAGGATGAGAAGACAAGAGCAGAGAAGACACACTGGAAGTGTCACGGCCCTGTCAGAGTTTGAATCTGAGGAGGAAGACGACAAGGATTGGGAGTGTGGCTCAGTTGGCTGTGGAGGAAACTGAGGAAGGGCAAAGCCCAGCTGGGCAGAGAAGGGAACAGGGAGAACAAGGGAGAGAGAGTTCAGAGGAAGTCCCAGGCACACCCCCTCTTCGTCCTAGGGCACTCAGGGAGGAATGGAGAAAAGAGCAACGTGGGTTATGTGGCTTACGGGGAAGGAAAGGCCCCTGATTCCCTTCATTAGCCATAGCTGGGTATGAGAGTTTAAAAGAGATGCATGCTGAGTGCGGCAACTGCTGTGAGCAAATGTAGTTTATCTTGTATTGACTTTAGTTATTTGCATTCCTGGCATCTTCCAACCATGTTGAATTACTACCGTTCCTTCATGTCTGGAATTCTTTCTCCTGCCCTGCTGGACCAATTACCTCATTTTGCCTTGATTGGACTTATAGTTCCAGTTTTTATTGACCATGTTTTGGACTTGAATCTCTGCAGCCAACAGCTGTTCCTGGGAGAGTTTTTCTCCAGCCAAAAGGTAACCAGGACATTGGGGGCAAAGTGGGAGCTAGTAAAGGGACCCTTATTGATTATCTGACTGTGTTGCCTTTGTGCCAGGCCCCGTTGGGTCATCACAAGAAGCAAGGGTTGTTTCCACATGATGATGGAGAGATTGACCAAAAACTGCAACAACTAGCACAGCCAATTGCCGCACTGGCTTGAAGGCACCAAAGGAAAGAAAGAATTGAGAGGAATAAAAACGGAGGTGCCTTGATGGGTCTGGTTACTTAACCTACAAATCAAAGCAAAAAGAGTTCCCTAAAATATTTGCCATTTCTAGGAAGCATCCCACAGCAATCCACCTGCAGAGGCACTTCTGCTCGAAGTCTCACAATCCTCATTACGTCACTGCTACATTTCACTTGTGGCCAACCCACCAAAGGTCTCACTTGGGCAATTTAAGAGATTTCAGAGCTGATGCCAACTGACCCCAATGTTTGGACTCCTGCAACATGTTGTGATGATCCAGGGTGGGATACAAAATAAACACAGTCACAAAAACAAGTAAAGTCCCTTTTATTCCTTCACTTTGCTTCAAAGCTCCAAATATCCTTGACTGGGGACAAAAAACTCCCCCACAAGCAGTTACAAAAAGGAGGAAATGCCATTTAAACTAAAAATGCCTATAAATTATAAGAGTAAAAACAACATAAACCACACTGAAACAATTAAAGGTACCAGGCAAGATAAGGGCTTGAAGACATCCACAGATATTGGAACACACACTGGGAAGGATGTCAAACTCAGACAGGAACGACAGACTAGAGGTACTTTCATGCTTTGTTTCCAGCACTGGCCCATACACTTGTCCGTCCTTTTAACCAGTTCTCGCAGCTGCAGCCCATGAAGGGGATCAGGGCCCTTTCCTCCCCCATAGACCATGCCATTCATGTCTCTCCCTTATCCTCTCCTCCCTGCGTGCCCTAGGATGGAGAGGGGATGGGTCTGGGTCTTCCTCTGACTGCCCAGCCGGCCTCTGCCCTTCCCCAGCCTCCTCCACAACCTCTGGAGTCACATTTCTACTCCCTATTGGCTGTTCCTCCTCTCCCTGGGAGTCAGTCTCCAACAGGGACATGACACATGTTCTGCATGACAGGGACATGACACATGTTCTTTTCAAGGAGCTACCTTGAAAAGTATCCAGAATCTTCAACCGGTACAAAATGCAGCCCAGCTGTGGGGGTAAGACTTGCTCCTGAAGGTCACTTCAGGTAAAAAGAAGGTAAAAAGAAGGTAAAAAGATTTTAAAGTTTTAGCCAAACCACAATGAGGATGGTCCTGATAATCCTTGACTACAATCTTTCATTGAGCGACTGTTTGAAGTTGCAACGCCACTGAAAGAAGTGAGTAATGACTGTTTTTCAGGAGCCCCACAGTCATGTGGTCAGAATTTGAACGCTTGGCAACTGGTTCATATTTACGACGGTCACAGTGGCCTGGGGGTCACGTGATCCCGTTTTGCGGCCTTCTGGCAAACAGAATCAATGGGGCAGCTGGATTCCCTTTACGACGGTGTTACTATCTTAACAACTACAGTGATTCACTTAACAACAGTGCCAAGAAAGGTCATAAAATGGGGCAAAACTCACAACAATTAATCTACATTAGGGGCTCAATTGTGAGTTGTAAGTTGAGCATTACCCACAGGCGTGTTAATAATGGAGTTCAATTATCCTTTAGCAAAACTGCATTTTTATTCTTCCAAACCTGAAACATTATTTTAATGAACTTATTTTCACCCTTTGTATTCTAGAAAAATACTTTTTTGTGAAAAAAACATTGCAATTTTTGAGCACCTACAATCTTTATTAATATAAAATATTGTTTAAAGCAATAGGGAACCTCTCAGTAAAAAAAATCTGGGTGATTAGTTACTGGGGTTCTTCCAGGGGTGGGTTTCTACCGGTTCTGTCCAGCTCTGTAGAACCGGTAGCTCTGAAGAGCAGCAGACATAGAATCGGTTTTTGCCCACCCACCCACCTGGGCTCTTACCTGACCTTTATTTCCTGATTTTTTAAACTTCAGCTGCTGAACAAGGCACAGCTGCAGTTAGAAAAGCAGGAAAAAGGGGCTTTTTGAAAGGCTGCTTCTCTGCACGCAGCATGCTGATGACGATTTACAGGCGCGCGCTGGCAGCGTGCAGAGAAGCAAATTGTATATCATCGAACCTCGTAAATGACCAAACTGGTAGTTAACCCTGTCAGATCTCACCCCTGGGTTCTTCTGGGATGAAATCTCTTCAGGGCAGAAGGAATGTTAGGGCTTCATCAACTTGGCCTTATACCATTTTCAAGAATTTAACATTGAATGACTGAGACCAACCAAAAGGAACACTCTCAAAAACTTATAGGTGTTTATAACAACTATAGCAGGACTAAAGCAGTGGTGGGATTCAATTTTTTTTTACTACCAGTCCTGTGGGTGTGGCTTGGTGGGCCTGGCAGGGGAAGGATATACTGCAAAATCCCCATTCCCTCCCCTCCCCACTAACCTGCTTTCCAGCTCCGTTCTCCTGTGCAGGGCAACCAAAGGAGACCCAGCCGATCAGCTGGGACTCAATGGGAGGCCGAGAAGAGATGGGAGTGGAGCCAGTCAGAGGCGGGATTGGCCGGTTCTCCAAACTACTCAAAATTTCCACTACCGGTTCTCCAGAACTGGTCAGAACCTGCTGAAGGCCACCTCTGGATTAAGGGAGATATGACAGCACTGTTCCAGTATTTGAGGGGCTGCCACAAAGAAAAGGGGGCAGCCTCTTCTCCAAAGCACCTGAAGGCAAGACAAGAAACAATGGATGGAAACTAATCAAGGAGAGAAGGACAGTGAGAACAATCAACCAGTGGATCAGCCTCCAGAAATTGTGGGTGCTCCATCACTGGAAGCTTTCAAGAAGAGACTGGATAGTCATTTCTCTGAAATGGTGTGGGTCTCCTGCTTGAGCCAGAGGTTAGACTAGAAGACCTCCAAGGTCCCTTCCAACTCTGATGTTGTATGTTCAGCTTCAGTGCAAGAACCACAGTGGGCGATTCTCCATTGCCAGCACCTAACACTGTCAGATTGGCACATACATACCAAATGATTCTTCTAAATGTTGGGGTGGAGCTCGGAATAAAAGCCGTTCTTCCATTTTGTGTTGTACCCTTCAGGCAAACATTTTTTGAGAAGATTAGTAGCATTACTAAACAAAAACTAAATGCTCTCAGAGGGAGCCTTTCTCCATTTATTTCCAGGACCGAACCTCAAGCTTAAAAATAAGGAACTTAACTAGCTATTCAGTTTTAGAAACTAAAATAATAATTGCCCCACATTGGGTAATAGATAACATAATAACTAGGTAGATAATAACTTTAGATGCCGTAACAATTGAGGTATGAATTAACAAGGCCTCTTAAATTGCCACATTAGAAAAAAGATCACAAAATAATGAGGCATCAGATGCAGAAAGCAGAATTCTGTCAGATGTGGATGGATGTTATGGTTTACGGCAATCGCAATAGACCATAATATGGTAATAAGTAGCATATACATAAATTTGTACGGATACAGCATCTGTCTTTTTATTTACTTTTTAGGAGGTTTTTTTTATATTTTCTTTTTTTCCTCTCTGTGCATCTTGGGTTTATATTTATTTGCATGATAATATTTGTTAATTGTAGTTTAATTAAAAAACCATTGAAAAAGATCTATTTCAAGTAAAGTGAAATCCAAATGTAAATTTAATATTATTACTTTAAATTTAAAGAATATTTTTAAAAAAGCATCTTGCAAGGCTGAAAAGACGCTAGACTTCTTTAAGTCAAGAAAGTTCCCAGGAGATCCAGAAGTGTTCCATGGCTCCCGTCTCACCTAACGGACTCAGTGCTAAACACGCTTTTTATCCGTGGTTCTTCGCGCGGTGTGGGTTTCCCCAAAATATCAGAGCATCCCTCCTCTGTGTTGGACCTGGGGATTTGCATGCAGCCAATCACCTTCCTCTGATAGCCAGCCCTTTGAACTGGCCTTGAAACGGACTCCCTGCAGAGCTGCTGGCCTGCCTGGCTTGCTGCATCTTCCTCTTCCGGGTTCTTTCCTGACTCTCGAGGCTCTGCAAGACAAGCAGCAGACTCCAAGGTCACTAAGCCATAGAAAAAGGTGAGGGCTGAGAGCCCTTGGAGAGGACCCATCCAATCTCTTCCTGTCAGGTGAGGCTCCATTCAAAATCCAAGAAAGGGAACCTTAGACGCCATGGTTATAGAGAAAAGGACTTTTACTGAAAAATCGAAGTGGTAGCATCAGAAGAGTACAAGATCTGAGGCAATAGGCGCAAAAATCACATATAGAAAATTATCCCATGTTCCCACCCGCAATAGTTCAAACTGGCCATCCAATCTGTCGTGTAGGTGCATCTTAGGTGGAGTTTCACACATCTGGTATGCCAAGACGGTTGGCCTTGGCCTAGAGTGATAAGAGGCTACATCTGTCCAGTAAACAAGTAAGCAGAGTCAAGAAAACATGCCAACTTTTACATTTCACCAACTTAAACCTCCAGCACTCTTCCCCGCAGGGAGCCCAATTATTCTTTCCTCCCCCCGTTTCTATGGCAGCCGGAAAGATAAGCAGAAGGAGGATTGTTGGAGGCTGACACTTTCCCTTTGTGGGGATCCATAACTGGAGCATCTCCGTCTGAAGGCCACCCAACTGCTGCATCAGTCCCTCCCCTGCTTCCTGGCCTTTTGAATCCCTTCTTCCTAGTGGAGGAACAGAACAATTCTGCCCCAAGAAACCTCCCAAGGTCCTGCATAACTTTCCCTTTTGGGCCCCCATCACCTGGGCTGTTCTGAGATGCTTCAGTTGGTAAATATCTTTCCTAAAGTGTGGCTTCTAGCACTTCGGGCAGTCCTTGGTTAACGGCCCTAATTAGGACAGGAATTTCAGCTGCTAAATGAAGCAGTTATTAGGTGAAACATCACATGATTGCACCACTTAGTGAGGCAGTTCTGATGGTCCTGGCTGTCATTGGATGAGGATCTCATGCTTCTCCCATCCTGCCACACCCGACTCCGCTTCAGCTCCGCCCTTTGGGCCACTGCTACTCCTGCCATACTCCGCCACTCCTTCTTCCTCCTGGCAGTAACCACTAGGGCTTTCAGTTATGGTTGGGAGCACCTCAGCAGCAGTGGGAGGAAGGAGACGGAGAAAGTCAGCTGGGGACAGGGTATAAACAGCAGGGTATGCGGGGTGGGGGGAGTGAGTGGGTTGGGGGAGTTGAAAGCATGCAGCAATCATAACTGTGGGCAGTGCCCAAATTTGAGCCACATGATCTTGGGGGCACTACAGCAGCCGTAACTTCAACTGCTCTTCGTTCAGCCCATTGTAATGTCAAAGGGTTGCTGAGCGAATGCAATATTCTACTTGGAACTACAAAACCAGCAAAAGTAGCAGCAGTGGGATTCAAATTTTTTTACTATCGATTCTATGGGTGTGGCTTGGTGGGCGTGGCTTGGTGGGTGTGGCAGGGGAAGGATACTGCAAAATCCCCCTTCCCTCCCTACCCCACTAACCTGCTTTCCAGCTCCGTTCTCCTGTGCAGGGCAACCAAAGGAGACCCAGCCGATCAGTTGGGACTCAATGGGAGGCAGAGAATAGATGGGACTAGGGCCAGTCAGAGGTGGGATTGGCCGGTTCTCTGTTCTACTCAAAATGTCCACTCCTGCTTCTCCAGAACTGATCAGCACCTGCTGAATACCACCTCTGAAAAAGAGTGACTTCTCTTGTCGATTTCTGCTATTGTAGCTCAGGATTGTCAAGATCCTCTTAAAAATTGGCACCTGAACTTTCCTCTCAGTGTATGCTATCTCTCCTACTGGTTGTGTCACCCAAAACCTGTTAACGGTATGTTCTCACCTCTGGTCCAAGTCATTTATAAGTATGTTAATTAGCATGGAAGAGAAAACAGGCTTGCAGAGTGCTGTTTAACACACCCACTTGTTCAACTACTCAGTCTCCATCTAAGAGTAACAGAAATTGCCAACTTCTCCCTCCCCCTCCTCTTTTTTCTGATGCCCCCCCCGCATCAAGATCCAAGATGTGACTGAGCAGCTGACAAACTAATCCAATCTATTGACCATCTTCCGTTCTTCTGTTTCATATGAAGCAAACCAGAGAGCCAGTTTGGTCTAGTCTAGTGGGTAAGTCACCAGGGTAGAAACCAGGAGCCTGGGAATTCTAGTCATGACTTAGCCTTGAAAACCAGCTGGGTGCCTTGGGCTAGTCTCTCTCTCTCTCTCTCTCAGCCTAACTCACCTCACAGGGTTGTTGTGGTGAGGAAAATAGAAGAAGGAAGCTGTGTTGGATAGGTTCACTGCTTGAGTTATTTGCAAAAAATAAAAGGCAGCATATAAATAAAAGACCAAACAAATACATGTCAGAAAAATACTGGAAAGAATATTGAATGAGGAAGAGGTATGAAATGCCTTCATTTCGCCTGGAGCAGCTCTAAGCTACTCAAGGACTGAGCTGCACCTCCACCTTATTACTCCAGGCTGGCAGCTGCAGCCAGGAGAGTTGGCTTGATGGCAAGTGGGAGGGACCTAAGGGAAGGTGCTGCTCCCTGGTTACCGACTCCCTGTACAGGTAAGGGAAAGCAGCAGAGAAAAGGGAGAGGAGAGGAGAGAGAGACATGCTGGAGCTGCTGTTCCATTTGGGCCCAGCAAATCTTTTCCTTTGACTGGGGTGATCCCAGAAGGCAGTGGAAGCAGCAATCCGGTGCCTTCGGTCCAGGCTGGCCGGGAGCTTCCTTGCTTTTCTGTTACTCGCTGCTGATTTCAGTTCTTCAGAGAATTCCAAAAAGAAACACAGCCTGGAGACTGGATGTATGTTTGGCAATGATACAGGATACGGGAGTTCTTCAGAGCTCAGCATTCGGCAGGTGACAAAGGTGGCAGCTGGAGGAAACGCTGAGCGTAATTAATTTCCTCCTCCTTTAGCCTTCCAGAAGGCTGTAAAGACTCAGCTCTTCTCCCAAGCTTTCAGCTAGGAGGGGGGCTGAGCTGCGAGGATGGTTGGTCTGGCACTTGGGGACAAGAGCACCTTTGGGTTAACCAGGTTTCATGGGTTGCTTGAGCCGTCCAGAGTCATTACATCATGAGACAGGCAGCCATTACAAGTCCTGCTGATAAATGAGAAAGCATCTCCACCAGTCCAGAAAATTGTCCAAACTGCTGGGAATGCAAAAAATAAATAGGGCACCTTCTTTCACACGTGGTGGACATGCTCGGAGTAGAATTCATAAGTGGACAGAGGAAATAATGGGGGGAAAATTGAATTCAGACCAGAACTGTTTCTATTAGAAATATTAAGGGGAGATCATACTAAGACAGATGTATATATTATTTTACATATAATAACAGGAGCCAGATTGTGTATGCACTGGAAACAGGAAAATATACCCTCTGAGGGGACAGTCTTAAGACAGATTCTGGACTGTGCAGAGATGGACAGGCTGACTCTAGAGTAAAAAGATAGAAATGAAATGGAATATTACTTAATCTGGGACGCCTGGTACAATTTGGTTAGACAATAGACATAAAGGTAACATAGTAATTGATATATGAACAGGAATGTTGACGATGTCATAACGTTGTTGGAAATGTAAATATGTTTTTAAATTGTTGAAAAATGCTTAATAAAATTTATTTTAAAAAATTGCTTGTGGTCCTGCAGGGCTTTTGCAGCAGCCCTCCTACCCCCTCAGACTTTCAGAAGTCTCACTCAAAGCATCTTGTTCTAGGGGCATTCCTCTTTGATGCCAAGTCCGTTCAGGGCGTTGGCATCCCTTCCCTGTTCCATTAAACAGCGAGAGACAACTGTTCTAACCTCGATGCCTCCAAGAGAATTGTCCAAGACCCTCAGAAGCTGCCTTGCAGCCCAAAGAGGGACCTGCAGCCCTGAAGGAACCGCTGCTGTGTTGGGCCTTCTGGGGCCCCAGAGCCAAAATGATGCCCTGCCCATCTGCCAGATCTTTTCAGGCATCTCCCTCTGTCTCTCTCTGAAGGGGGACTAAATCAGGGTGGCTGGCAACATGCCCGGCTGGGCAGCGGTGCCAAAGGGCCTTCCCCCCTGTGGCTGATGATGAAGCACCATAATCACCATGGCTCTGCGGTGCCCTTTTCTGGAGTGGGGGAGGAATTTATCACAGGCAGACTGCTGACACAGGCTGGTGTATGGCGTGGGGGTGGGAACCTGAGGCAGCTGCAATGTAATTATTCAGCAAATGTAATTAGCTACAGATGTACTGAATAAGTAATATGCAAAAGATATTTATCCCTGACTACTGCAGCCCATTAAAATGCATTATTATGGCCATTTGTCAGGAAAACAGCAACATTTATTTATGCATTAAAGCTAATTCCTGGTGAATTAGTAATTGGCTAAACAACCGACTGAGGGGACAGCACCTTCCTGGGTGAATAATTCCCCTCTGCCCAGCATCCTTTGGAAGAGCCCTGATGTTTTCCTTGCCCCTCTTTTATTCAATGGGCAAACAGGCTGCCTAAGCAGGAGGGGGGAGAGGATGATGGGACCGGGAGGGAGACCTGAGCAGTTAGGAGAAGCCTTAAAGTTGACCTGGAACTTAATGAGGAAGGAAAACATGGCTACCAAAGGGCTTAATAGCATGGCTAAAAAGATTAATAACCTAGGAATCTACTGGACAAAAAAATAGTAAAAACGTTCAGAAATATGATCTATTCACAGATGTGAAAAAATATAACACCAGATTATTTCAAGATGGGGAAAGTTAAATCTGTTGTGGAAGGATTGCTTCTATTTTAAAGTGGATGGCCTACCAAGGGTGGGCCATTTCTGTTCTACATCATTCTAATAATAATTAAAAACAATGATTGGCTGAGACAAGAAACAAATGGTTCAATAAAAGACCCAAGATTGAATGCTACAGGATGCAAAAGAAGAAGGGGGGCTCCAGACCCAACTGAATGAAGTCACAGGCATACTTAAAATTTGAGATTAATACAGGAAAAGAATTGATCAGATTTTCTTCCTTGGTCTTGTTACTGAATGTTTATCTTTATGAAGAGGGAGGTGCGAAGAAATTTGCTTAGGGGAGAGATTACAACTTGTGTAGACTGCAAGACTTGATTATTAATAAGAGAAAAAAAAACCTTTTTTTTTTTGAGATGTTCTCTTCTTCATGGTCAAAACCACCCAGCTGGTTTCAGCATCTTCAAACAACGAGTAAATAATTGGTTCAAGAGAGCAGCAGAACAAGAGAGAAGAGACTTCAAAAGCTTCGTCACACAAAATTCAGAGCACTTACTAGACCTTATTTATGAAATACTGCTGAAATGTGATTAAATGACTGAACAAGTTAAAGATTATGATCAAATGGCTGCAAATTTAGATATTGTAATTAATATACAATAGTAATTTCAACAGATGAAAAGTATTACATTCATATCAAACCCTTAGAGAAAACTGCTATAAGGTTTTGTTGGCATATTACCCCAATATTGATGGCTGACATGGACAATTTATTTTTTTAAAAAGTTATTGAAACTGCAACGATCGTTGTTTTATAAAGTATTTGTTAGCAATGTTCAACAATTTTGGAAAATAATTTATAATGCAATAAAAAAAAACCTTAAAGTTCATTTTCCATTCCAATTTGCTATTTTTTAAATTAAACATGACTAAACTGTACATTCCCAGAAAGTACACGGCATTTGCTTTGTACACATAAATTCAACAAGGAGATTTTCTACCTCCTATTGGTAAATATGCACATTCCTCCTGTAGCACAATGGCTAACTAAGCTCCAGGGCTATGCCTTTTGTCCAAAATAAATTCAAATTTCAAAAAATAAATCTGTCATGGAATTTAATGCCATTTGGAAACCATCTTTTGGTTCTTGCAACCATCAATTGCTGTTCAAAGATGACAAAAATATTTTTGGCCTTCATAGAAAGGCAAAGGTTTCCCTGTCCAGTCGTGTCCGACTTTAGGGTGTGGTGCTCATCTTCGTTTCTTGGCTAAGGGAGCCAATGTTGCCTTCCACCGTCATGTGGCCAACATGGTTCTACGCCAAAGGTGCACATAATGCTGTTACCTTCCCACCGAAGTGGTACCTATTTATCTATTCGCATTTGCATGCTTTTGAAATGCAAGGTGGGCTGAAGCCGGGATGAGGAAGGGAGCTCACCCCATTGTGTGGTACTTGGGCCTTGGATCCCAGCTATCAGCTTCTCAGCATCTTTAACCATGGAGCCGACAGGCTTCATACATGCAAATTAAGAAAAGCAAGGCATTCATACAATACTATATATACTGAATCAGGAGTGGCCGGGTGGATGTATCACAAAACTGAAGAGCTGAGAAATGGACACTAACCTACTTCTAATCCACCTTTGAAGTCCGAGTGCAGTTTGAGATGCTGGTTAGTATCAATTCTACCTCTAATCCTAATCTACTTTAAGATCTTGTTGGAAGACATGGGTTCAATTCCAAGTGGGGAGAAAGACACTTGAAACATGGAGGCTGCTTGGAAGGATGGTTGGATGGGGCAGAACCATTCAGAACGTGGTGCTGGTGCAGCTGAACACGTGGAGTGGAGAGAGAGAGAGATTTATACCCTCTCTTGTCTTTGAACTGGAGCTTCCTGTCCCTGTGGCAAGGGCAAGCATGTCCTATTGGCTACCAGATTCCTAGGGTAGGGGGTCTTAGCTAACTTTGTAGGCTGCCTGTGTCCCAGGCTTAGTTGATTCTTGCTGGGTGATGCAAGAAAGGGCAATTCCAATTGTGGCTGAATGGTTTTGCCCTGAAGGACAATTCCATCATCATGGAGCTGAATTTGTTTTGTAGATAGACTGGCCCAGTCTTTTGTCTTGTAGATAAGCTGGCACCAAAATACCTGCTGGAGGCAGGGAGCTGGGGTCTTTTGTTTCTGTTTTCTTTAAGATTTCTATTTCTCTTTTAGGGGAAATATTCTGCCTTTTTAATGTTTCCTAGAATATTTCATTCTTCTAGGAGAGGCGTGGGTGCTAACTTTCTACAATCTGAATGTCTCAGATCCTGGGGTTTAAGCCATTGCCAGCCCTTTGAGGCAGGACTGTGAAGACATGGGGCCCCCCACAGCTTTGTCAAATCTTGAAAGCTGCCCCAGCTTTCCTGGCTCTTTGGAAGAACTACCAGGCCAAGGTAGGGGGTTTATTTATTTGATTTGTCCATCGCTTACAAGGTAATAGGTATAAGTATAAACATGAGTAAGAATATAGGAAATAGGTACGAATCAATGGGGACAATAGGACAGGGACGATAGGCACGATGGTGCCCTTATGCATGGTCCCCCTTTAAGGACCTCTTAGGAAAGGGGTGAGGTCAATAGTGGATAGTTTGAGGTTAAAGGAATGGAGGGTTAGAGGATGTGACAACTGAGTCAGGTAGTGCATTCCAGGCATTGACCACTCTGTTGCTGAAGTCGTACTTTCTGCAATTGAGTTTGGAGAGGTTTACCTTGAGTTTGTATCTGTTGTGTGCTCTTGTATTGTTGCAGTTTCTTCTGTGCCTCTTTCTCATGGTTCTGAGCATGCATTTCCCTCTCCCACCCTTGTGAAGACCCTAACCCTGGTGAGCTTTCTGTCAGTCCAATCTGGATGATCAGAAAGTTCCCACCAAGGGTTCAGGGATACCAGGAGGGGGGTGATGGAGGGTAGGGGCAGCATCTTTCTTCTAGAACCTTTTCTCCTGGTCACCTTCTTGTGGTACAAATTGGTACAAATCCTACTCTGGAGGGTGGGAGAGTGGATGGATATGCCAAAATGTATTTGAATGTAAGTTGATATGTGGATGGATGTAAGTTGGATGGATATGTGTTTTGTGCATATGCGTGTGTGTGTGTGTGCAATTATTATTTTATATTAAATTATATTTTTTGTTTTTCATACATGAAGATGTATTTTTATATTGTTATTGCTGTTTTAATGTTTATAAACTGCTTGGAGTTTGAAGGTGATTTAGAATAGAATAGAATAGAATAGAATAGAATAGAATGAAGAATGGAATGGAATATAATTCTTTATTGGCCAAGTGGACACACAAGAAATTTGTCTTGGTGCAAATGCTCTCAGGGTCCATAAAAAGAAAAGAGACATTTGTGAAGAATCATCAGGTGCAACACTTAATGATAGTCATAGGGTACAATAAGCAATCAAATACTAGGAAACAGTCCATATAAATCGTAAGGATACAAGCGACAAAGTTACAGTCATTAGTGGGAGGAGATGGGTGAAAGGAAGGATGGGAGGATTAATAATGATAGTAGTGCATACTTAGCAAATAGTTGGACAATGTTGAGGGATTTATTTGTTTAGCAGAGTGATGGCGTTTGGGAAAAAACTCCCCTTGTGTCTAGTTGTTCTGGTGTGCAGGGCTCTATAGCTTCGTTTTGAGGGCAGAAGTTGAAACAGTTTATGTTCAGGATATGAGGGGTATGTAAATACAAGTATTAAATATTTTAGGGAGACTGAGGCAGTTAATAAAATAAACACACTATGGAAATCAGGAAAAAGTATCAGCTGCGTGTCTCCCTTCTACATCCCTTTTACAATATGCAGAGCATCCTTAGGAGGAGGACATATTGCGCTCCAAGGGCCAAGGTCAGTTGGGCTACGATGAGAGAGCCATCAGGCCTGGGAATCCTGCCTCTCCGAGACCAGACAAAAGGAGCATTTTCAGACATCAGTCCTACCTGGTTTAACCTGCTATTGGTTTTTTTTTCCTTCCCAATGCACAAAGTATTGCAAAGCAGCTTACTAAATTTCAACAGTAAATTCTAAATACCAATAAATCAAGAATACCGTTAACATTCAGATTTCATTGGAACATGAGATCTCACTCATGCTGGATTAATATTAACTTTGAAAGTGTCCTAAAACAATAATAGAGAAGGTAGAATGAGATTTGGTTTCCAAGGCTATATTCTCATCTTTTGCCCAAATGAAAGAAAATTACATGAGAATAATGGTGGATAATACACAACTCCACTGAAGCTGGTGTATATAACTAAAAATAAACCAATTCCCTGCTGGAATATTGGCAATGAGAAAGGCAGAGATTTTATTACGTGCTGGAGATACGCAAAGATTAGAAACTTAGTGGTTTAGTACAGTATTTACAGAAACATTTACACCAGTCAGGGAATCAAAATGATCCCCGGATTTCATTACAGATAAAGACCATCAGATCTAAAGAACTATCACCTTATTTTATTATAAGGAGCCTCTGTGGCGCAGTGGTTAGAGTACAGTACTGCAAGCTACTGCAACCGGCTGCCTACAATTTGGCAGTTCAAATCCCACCAGGCTCAAGGTTGATTCCGCCTTCCGTCCTTCCGAGGTGGGTAAAATGAGGACCCAGATTGTTGGGGCCAATAGGCTGACTCTGTAAACTGCTCAGAGAGGGCTGTAAAAGCCCTGTGAAGTGGTACATAAATCTAAGTGCTATTGCTAAGGAAGGAAGGAAGGAAGGAGGGAGAAAGGAAGGAAGGTAAGAGGAAGGAAGGAGGCCATGTTGGTGCAGTGATTAGAGTGCATTAGTATTGCAGACTGACTCTGCCCACAGCTGTTCAAATCCCACCAGGTTCAAGATTGACTCAGCCTTCATCCTCCCGAGGTGGGTAAAATGAGGACCCAGATTGTTGGGGGCCAGAGGCTGACTCTGTAAACCAGATGGATGGTGCAGTAATGCCCTTGAAGAACATTTGAAAGCTTCTACTGGTCCAGAAGGTGGCAAAGTGGACAGTCTGGCAGAGGTTTTGGGAAGCATCTCTGCTTCACACATTGCATTGACTCCCAGGGGGTGCAATTCAAATGGTTACATTACATGGCCCCTATAAAGCTCTTCAGGCACAGGGCCAGCATGAGCAGAAACCAAGGAAGATACTGCAGCTAGGACCCCGAAGGAAAGTCTGGGTGGGCAGGTCTCCCTTTCAAGGTGGCTTATAGGAAGAGAATGGCCCTTCTCTGTCAGGGTTTGAGTTTTCTCCTCCCTGCAGGTGAGCTGGAAGTGGGCAGGGTCAGGTGGGCAAGATGCTCAACTCAAAGGAGCCATCAACTGTAGATGCATTTTTCTCTCTGACTGGATACACTTTTTCCAGTTGGCCATTTGCGTCTGTGATCTGCCAGCATCTTCAAATGTCTGAAGGATCATCCCACAGAAAGGGGAGTAGACATACTCTCTAGGGCAGGGGTCTCCAACCTTGGCAACTTTTAAGACCTGTGGACTTCAACTCCCAGAATTCCTCTGGCTGAAGGGATGGGACTAGAACCAGCAGGTTGAATCTTGGGAAGATGATTCAGATCAGGAAGGGCTTCTGCTGCCTTGCTGCCTTCTTTGATAAAGCATCTAAATTAGTGCATCAGGGAAATGTTTTGGATATAGTTGGATTTCAATAAGGCATTTGACAAAGTAGACCACAGCCTACTTCTTGGTAAAATAGAACAATGTGGGACAGACAGCATCACCACTGGCTGACCAACTGCACTCAACGTGTAGTCCTTAAAGGAACTCCATCGGCATGGAGGGAAGCATGGATTGGGTATCTCAAGGATCTGTCTTAAGCCCAGTGCTGTTCAATATCTCCATAAACAGTTTAGATGAGGAGATAGGAGGGGAATTCATCAAATTTGCAGATGACACCAAGCTTGAGGGAATTACCAATATTTTTGGAAGATAGACTCAAGAGCCAGAAGGATCATGACAGATTTGAACATTGGGCCATATTCAACAAAATGCAATTCCGTGGTGAGGAAAATAACAGGTAAGAAAAACCAAATGAACAGGTACAGAATAGGAGGTATGTGACTCATCAGTAGTAACTGTGAAAGGGATCTTGGTGTCCTAAGATCACTTAACTATGAGCCAGCAGTGTATGGCAGCTGCCAAAAAAGCCAACACAGCTCTAGGCGGCATCAATAGAGAAACAGCATCAAGATTACAGGAAGTCATAGGTACCGCTTTGTAACTGCTTTGGTAAGAGCACAGATGGAATACTGCATCCAGTTCTGGTCACCACAATACAAAAAAGAGGTTCAAACTCTAGAAAGAGTGCAGAGAAGAGCAACCAAGATTGCTCCAGGGGGCTGGAGATGAAAACATACAACGGATGGCTAAGGGAACTAGCTATATTTAGCCCAATGAAGATAAGGCTCAGAGGAGACAGTCTTCCAAAACTTGAAGGGCCAAAGAAGAGGGGCTCAACTTATTCCCCATAACACCTGAGGGTAGGCAAGAAGCAATGTGTGGAAGCTCACTAGAACCTGGAAATGAGGGATTTCCTGATGGCAAGAATGATTGATCAACGGAATAGTTTACCTCCCATCGTGGGTGTTCTACTGCTGGAGATTTTCAAGAAAAGATGGGATGGCCATTTGTCCAGGACGGTATAAGAATTCCTGCCTTGGGCAGGGGATGGATTAGAAGATCTCCAAGGTCCCTTTCAGCCCTAGGATTCTAGGATTCTTTCAATGCCATGTTGACCCTTTGCCAGAGGCCTCCGAAGGGGCTGGACAGCCCTGGGCTTAAAATGCTTTATCACAGCAATCAGGGGCTGGACCAGGCAATCTTTGAAGTCCCTTCCAGCTTTGGGACTCAATGATTCATTAAGAATTTGGCAGTTAGCATAGAGAATTGATATATTTGATTATAAATGTTTTAACAGCAGCTAGAATTGTATTTGCTAAAAACTGGAAAAGTGAAAAAATTCCGATAGAAGATGAGGTGATTAAAAAAAACAATGGAATGTGCAGAGATGACTAGATTGACATTGGCAATTAGAGAGCAAGAAGAAAAAGAATATTATAAAATATGGGATTTATTTTATCAATGGTTAGACAGAAAAATAGAGAAATGAAACATTTTATAATATAAATATAACATAATAGTAAAGATAATACAATAGAATCATATATTATAACTGATTACTATAGAAAGAATTATAATTTGCTCAAAAAGGATGAAATAAATTGGTAATTAAAGTCTAATGATGATTTAACAATAAGATAATATGATATCGATAGGGCTTACAATATGAATTTTAATCTAAACTTTAGAGGGAAAGACTGTTGATATTATGCACAAGAGATATGTACCAACCAACACACTGTACAATTGAAAGAAGGTTTTATGTATTGCTTTATGTTTGTGTTTGTTATCAAAAAAAAAAAAAGAATTTGGCAGTTTGTCTGGAGAGGAATCTCACTCAAATGCCTTTTTTTTTCAGCAATGTTTTGTAGAGTTTTAGGGTTTAATTTTAGGAAGCTGACTTTTTTGTTTCAGGCAAATCCATTGCCCAAACTAGCCATTTCAGGGTCAGTGATGAGAGCAAGAAAGCAGTATGGTGGCTAAACTCCTGGCTCAAACGGAGAAAAAGCCCAGTGGGAAAGGAGGAGATCCAAAGTATTTTACAGGAGACAAAAGGGTTCCTGCCACCATCAGCTACCTCAAGTCACATAAATTTCCAGCTTGAGAAATTTTATCTATGAATGCCTCTGGCTTTTCTCAAACGAAGCCTTTATTGCACATCTGTGATTTGTTGCTTTTTGATACACCTATCATATAACACATGCCCTGTAATAATTGTTTTGCTGCCCTTTAAAAACTTCCCCTTAAGCAACACTTTGATTTATCTGAAGTGGTTTATATTTTCAGGGAGCCAAAAAGCCACTTTGCAAAGTTATTGGGTGTTCCTCTTTCAGGCTCAGGGAAAAGCTTCCTTCCAGCTCAGGCCAACAGAAGGGCCGAAGGCTTATAGACAACAGTCACATCTGAGGAAGTGCTGAGCATCATGTCCCTCTTCTCAGCTTTTGAGTTTCCTTCTTTATTTAGTGTATGGCATCTACAGAGGTCATGCAATCCCTGATTTAATTTAAATGGTGTCAGCACACACACACACGCACACACAAAATACAATATAGGACATAATATATTAAATTAAGATTAAAATTTAATATAAATAAAATCATCATAATTGAAGCTGACCTGGCTGAGGCCATTTTGAGGGCCAGGTGTGGGGAGGGGGGAACAGAGATAGTTGGGGTTTTGTAGCCGAAAGAAAATACTTCCTCCTGGGAACCAAAGACATTCCCGCAGGTGGCCGGAGAGAGGAGAGTGAACTTACCAGGCAACTGGAGGGCATCTTGACTGGACCATGTGACTGATTGTTTGGAGAAGGGGAAAACTTTTACTTTTAGTTAGGTGAAAGACGCAGGAACTTTCAGAGTCAATTTTCACCAGCTTGTGCCAATATGATATGTCTAATAAAACTATTCTTTGAGGAACCTACCTGCCTCGGAGTTCTGTTTGCTACAGGTGTATTACTTGGAACTCTGACATCATTCTGTCTTAGGGGGCGTGCATAAGCACACCAACGTGCCTATACCATCCCTGTCCTATTGTTTCTTTTATTTTTTTAAATTTTTCTTATATGTATCCATGTATTCATAACTATGTTTTTACTTATACTTATTATTTTGTAAGCAATTGACAAAAATAAATAAATAAAAAATAAATAAATCATTATTCTACCAGCTACTTCAGGTAGGATCGACCCAGGCAGCCCATCCAGCCCCAGGGAGATATACTGATGCCTTCCCCCTCCTCCATGGGCATCTTAAATGAGGGTCCTCTGGAGAAGCCTTCTTGGGAGATCTGTATACCACGTCTCTCCTAACAGTCAGGAAGAACTTTCAATGACACTGATCAGTTGGGGACACGGACATTTTTAAAGAGTGCATTGTTTTATCCGATAGTCATCCTGTTGTGTTATTGTGTATTGTACACCCAAGGACCCTTCACCAAATAGGGGAGTATAAAAGCACAGTAAAAATAAACAAGGGAGGGTCACTGAAGATTTATACCTATCAACACACCTGGAGAGAGTCTCAGTTTATGATTTTGGAGTGTAAGAGAGTTAAATGGTAAAGAAAACACACTGAAAATGAACTCAGAGAAATGAAAATAGGTTGCGTGTCTGTGAAATTGAACAAAGGCAAAGAATGGAATAGAAATGAATAAAGGTGATCAGATCCTGCAGAGCACAGTTGAGGGAAACAAGCAGGGAAGGGGCGGTGCAGGCTTAATTATGAATGAAAGAGCTCAAATTCTGTAAGAAAGTATGAATTCATGTCACTTAAGTTGAGGTAGGTGTGGATGAAAGGAAGAATTCATAGAGTGATAATCGTGGTGTATTATGCTACAGTGAATAGGGATAATGAAATCACCAAGGAGGAATTTTAGGACAAATTACTCCAAATAAATGGGACCAGGGTGCGGGAAAGTCACCTTGTTAGGTGAAATGAATGGGAACAAAAGAAGAGAGCCTGGAAAAAGTGACTGGCCTGCTCAGAAAGTCAAGAATGCAGGTCCCAAAGGTGTTTTCTCAGGAGGCAGCTGAACTTCCTTGTTTTTTTCTTTGCAGACATTTCACTTCCCAAAGCTGAAGCTCAGAGTTGAAGAAGCTTCTTGGATAAGAAGTGAAAGGTCTTCAAAGAAAAACCAGGCGGGAACAGGCTTCGACTCAACCCTTCCAAGACTGAGTGGCTGTGGTTTCCGGCGGCCCGATATAATCAGCTGACTCCGTCGCTGGCTATTGGGGATGAGATCTTGACCCCCACAGAAGGGGCTCGCAATCTTGGTGTCCTCCTGGATGTACGGCTGTCTTTGGAAGATCATATTACGGCCGTCTCCAGGGGGGCTTTTTATCAGGTTCGCCTGATACTCCAGATGCGGCCCTTTCTCGATCGGGACGCCTTACGCACAGTCACTCATGCCCTGGTCACCTCCCGTCTGGACTACTGTAATGCCCTCTACATGGGGCTCCCTGCGGGGAGCACCCAGAGGCTCCAACTGGTACAAAATGCAGCCGCACGGGTGGTTACGGGGGCGTCGAGATACTCCCACGTGACGCCCCTCCTGCGCGAGCTGCATTGGTTGCCAGTGGCCTTTCGGGTTCGCTTTAAAGTATTGATTTTGGTCTTTAAAGCGCTCCATGGCATCGGACCAGGATACTTACAAGACCGCATTCTGCCAGTAGTCTCCCACCAACCGGTGCGCTCCCACAGAGAGGGTCTCCTCCGGGTCCCGACGCCTTCTATGTGCCTCCTGCTGACCCCGAGGAATAGGGCCTTCTCTGTGGGGGCACCCGCCCTTTGGAACGGGATGCCCCCAGGGCTACGAACAACCACTGACCTGAGGGCGTTCAGACGTGACCTGAAAACCTGGCTCTTTGAGCAGGCCGGCCTGGGCTGACTTCAAATGGGATTTTAAATAAGGGGTTTTAGATTTGATTGGTTGGGATATGAAAGTTTTAGCTTATTTTAATCGGGGGTTTTAAATTTTTAATTGGCAGCCCATAATTTAATTCTTTTTAAATTATATTTATATTTGTAATTTATATATATTTTAGTTTGGCTGTTCACCGCTCTGAGTCCTTCGGGAGAAGGGCAGTATATAAAATTATTTAATAAATAAATAAATAAATGGTGCCTCCTGTCCAAGTTGGAAAGGTGTCCCGGGGGGCTCTGCTGCAGCCCCTACTGCCAGCTAAGGTCTCTATCCCTTCTTTCCATCACAACTGTTTGCCAAGCTTAATCCAAGAAGGGAAAACCTGAAACCAGATGCCCAAATCCGCCCCTGGCATGGAGCAGGAAAGCCGACCCAGCTGGGCACCCAATAGAGAGGCCGGGGGCTAGTTGGAAAAGCAGCAGCGCCACTTAGTGGCTAATCTCTGCTCTTCCTGATGCACACCTGGGATCAGTGGCCACATTCAGAATAACAGGATTCAGGCTGAGCATCTTCTTCCCTGTTTTCACCTGCTGGGAGGGACGAGGGGAGACGTGCCTGCCCAGTTCCTAAGTATTTCTCTGCATGGAGAAAGGTCAGCCGTCCCGCTCCTGGTCTTGGCAGACCCGCCCTGTCAGCACGAATCCTTCCCTAGTAAAAAACATGCCAGATTGACCCTCGTTGCCCAAAACCTCCCCGTGTTGGTGGTGGGCTAAGGCCCTGAACATGAAGGCCACCTCACAAGTGACATTCGCTTGAGTCCCACATCAGTCCCTTTCCCAGACTCCCCGCCTTGCAAACTTGTTAGATGGCGTTAGACTTCCGGAAGAAGAGAGAGGAACCCGCCCCCCTTGACATTGAGTGGGGCTGTGTGGAGAGAGTTTCCTCCTTTAAATTCCCGGGAGTCGACCTCAGTGGAAAACCAACACAACCCAGGTGGCCAGAAAGGCCCATCGGGTCTTGCAAAAGAATAAAGTGGAACAACAACTGATCCACTATAGAAAGCGTCCTCCACATTGCATGACGGTGTGGTATGCTGGCTTGGCAGCCGTGGATGGAAAGACATTAGAGGGTGGTGAGCACAGCACAAAACATCGTGGGCTGTTCCCTGACACCACTAGATGACCTCGCTAGGGCTTGCTGCCTTAGAAGAGCGAGGAAAATCCTCAGGGACGACTCACACCCCGGTCAGCCCTTCTTCACTCTCCTGCCATCGGGAAGGAGCTAGAGAAGCACAGCCAGCAGCATCAACAGGCTGAAGAACAGTTTCTATCTGTGGCTGTCAGACTCCTAGGCGGAAAATAATTTCATGTCAACATAAGTATGACAGACTTGCAGGGCCGGTGCGTTGTGCCACAAGGTCACCTAGTGTAGTAAAATTGGGCCTGGATTAGGGACTTCTCTCCTCACTGGGAGTTGTGTTGGGGGCTGGATGCATGAAGGGAGGCTCAGCAAATCTCATTGGACACATGTTGTACTCTGACAATAAAGGTAATAACTAATAATAAGTAATAATACTTGTTTCTGTTTCTCAGGGTGGTGTTTCAGCAAGGCTTCCACAACACACAGAAAGGGAGGCTTCTGGATCTGGGTGTCCAAAGGAACAGGAGCTCCGGTGCTCCTCTTGATGTGTAACTGTCCTGAATTCGGGAGTTTGTCCTGGGGCAAGACATGGATGCTTTCTTCTTTGACAGGTGCATCCTGTGCCCCCTCTTTCCATCATAACTAGTTGCAAAGCTTAATCCGAGAAGGAAAAACTTGAAACAGACGAACAAACAAATCCAAATTAAACAGGTTCAATAAAGTACAGCTCAATCCTTGATTTATGACAATTGAGCCCAAATTTATGTGGCTAAGTGACACATTTGTTATGTGAGTTTTGCCTCATTTTACAACCGTTCTGGCCAAAGTTTTAAGTGAATCAGTGAATCTGGCTTCCCCGTGGACTTTGCTTGTCAGAAGGTTGCAAAAGTTGATCACATGACCCAGGGACTCTGCAACTGCCATAAATAGGAGTCAGTTGCCAAGCACTTTAATTTTCATC